>OX579657.1:936913-1377026 GCA_951230895.1 Carpatolechia fugitivella
TTTATCAAAATCGGTTGATAAACATGAAAGCTGGCCACCATCTTGAAATTTTATAAATTTTAACATTGCGTTGTTGTTTTTATGTCAAAATAGTAGGTCAAACCAAGTATTATCAAAATCGGTCCATAAACAGAAAAGTTGGCCGCCATCTTGAATTTGATAATTTTAACATTGCGTTGTTGTTTTCATGCCAAAATAGTATGTCAAACCAAGTTTTATCAAAATCGGTCGAAAAACATTAAAGTTGGCCGCCATCTTAAATTTTGATAAATTTTTACATTGCGTTGCTGTTTTTATGCCAAAATAGTAAGTATGTCAAACCAAGTTTTATAAAAATCGGTTAATAAACATGAAAGTTGGCCGCCATCTTGAATTTTTATAAATTTTAACATTGCTTTGCTGTTTTTATGCCAAAATAGTATGTCAAACCAAGTTTTACCAAAATCGGTCGATAATCATGAAAGATGGCCGCCATCTTGAATTTTATAAATTTTAACATTGCGTTGTTGTTTTTATGCCAACAGTATGTCAAACCAAGTTTTACCAAAATCGGTCGATAAACATGAAAGTTGGCCGCCATCTTGAATTTTTATAAATTTAAACATTGCGTTGTGGCTTTTATGCGAAAATAGTAAGTCAAACCAAGTTTTATCAAAATCTGTCCATAAACAAGAAGTTGGGCGCCATCTTGAATTTTGACAATTTTATTGCAAAGCACACGTTATTTCCAACGCGCGAGATACCCCGGTGTGTTGCTTGATGTGCTGATCACTGTACTTCAACCATTTTTACAGCCATTTGATCGATAATAATGTACGGGACGGCCTCTAATTAACTGCTAGCATAAGACTTAGCCTTATAGATATTGTAGATTAAGTTTATTGATTTAAACTCTAGTGTCCGAATCTAGTGGAAGAACTTTAGTGTCCTAAGTAGTTATAGATATTTAATAGCTTACAGTTTTATATTCTCGAACTTTACCCACCTTTTCGCTTAATCTAGTCGGTAAAGAATAGTATAGAGCCGATGTTTTTTATGTTGTTTTACGTTACTCGATGTTGTTTACGTTCGTCATAGTTAGCTAGAAAATTCTAGAAAATAATAGGTAAACAACCCATTGTCATTTGTTGTAAACAACTATTGTTTAATAAACAAACATCGGTCCCTCGCCCCGCTCACTCCGCCTTCACCTCCCCTTACCCTAACGGGTAGGAGTATAAATACGGAGCACTGCCCGCTGCACCGACAGTGTGTTTTAAGCAGTGGTTCACAGTACAGTAAACAGTTCGGAAGCCTCAAGAGGAAAACACAAAGAGGAACGGTAGCAGCGGCAGTGCAAATAGGTACCTCAACGGTGTAGTGTGGTACAGCGGACCGAGGAAGCGATCCTGCACAGAATACTGGTGTTTCTTTTCGACGACCCTCAACCGGACGGCCCAATCCCAGCAATAGTCCCTGTGCGGCACTTATCCTATGTTTCAGTCCACGCGATCGCACCAACAGTTATAGTAGTGCCACACAAATACAAAAAAAAAACTATTTCACTAGATTAGTTTAGTGATATGATCATATGCCTAGTAAGATAGTTATTAAGATCCTTCGTATGACTATCATCCGGTATTATGATCATATCACGGCTACAACTATCTGACGGCGACATATATATATATATTTAAATGTGTGATTGTGTGCTTGTTTCGGGAAGCAGCCATTACTCTGTATCAAACTTCTCACGTTTTCGTATTGTATAATGTATCCATTAAAATCTTGCAATCATAAGTTATTTTTAACTGACTTCGACTCCAAAAGGAAGTACAAAATTCTAAATATTTACTTAATACACTACCTATCTACTTAATTGTGGATATTGGCAATATTTTTTTTCATGTTTCCATCTGGAATGTTACTTTTTAGTGGAGATAACCATATAAGGTAATTTGAAGGAGGTTTCTATTTTTTTGTTAAAATTATTTTTATCGAGTTGTGAAAATACGTAAAAATAACGTTGAAATACAAGCCTGAACTAAGGAGAGACTACATTATTTTGGGATCCATCCACCATGTGCAATCCTGCTAGGCAACGGTTCTCCGTCAAATATAAAGAGATATACAGAGACTCGCGAGGTCTACAGCTCACAGAGCCACTTGTATAAAAGTCTGCGTTGAGTTAGCAGCCTCACCATCGATTTTGATGGTTTTAACCATGTCAATAAATGATTAGGAATAGGTTTAAATTTGTTTATAAGTCTCAGAAAAAGTTTGATTGTATTTCAGAAGATATTTGAGTATCTTACTGAGGCTTCAAGATCGACGTCAACCTAGCAGCCTCACCAAGATAGACTGGCTCTATCATTATGATTATATGTCAAAAAATTGATAGTAAATGGTTTATCTCGTATACAAAGTTTCAACGAAATCGGTTCAGTAGGAGCCGAGATATTACACACCCCTTGGTGAGGCTTCCAGCTTGACGCTTGACGTGAAGACGATTCCCGTCAAACGGAGTATGTCCAAGCAAAGTAAATATACCAAAAAAAATGTTAGGAATAGGTTTATCTTATTCCAGCAAAAAAACTTTCAATTCGTTGATACGTTTACTCAGAAAATGATTCTAAACTTCTACATACTAATTAATTTTCCGACCGTCAATCAATTTAAACTTTCTGAGAGTAGAAATAGGGTTGAAATTGGTGGTTTAGCCTTTGACAGGTACACTTAGGTACTGAAATATAAGTATAAAGTATAAGTATAGAATCATTTTCTGAGTAAACGTCTCAACGAATTGAAAGTTTTTTTTCTGGAATAAGATAAACCTATTCCCAACAATTTTTTGGTATATTTACTTTGCTTGGACATACCTCCGTTTTGACGGGAATCGTCTTCACGTCAAGCGTCAAGCTGGAAGCCTCACCAAGGGGGTGTAATATCTCGGCTCCTACCGAACCGATTTCGTTGAAACTTTGTATACGAGATAAACCATTTACTATCAATTTTTTGACATATAAATCATAATGATAGAGCCAGTCTATCTTGGTGAGGCTGCTAGGTTGACGTCGATCTTGAAGCCTCAGTAAGATACTCAAATATCTTCTGAAATACAATCAAACTTTTTCTGAGACTTATAAACAAATTTCAACCTATTCCTAACAATATTTTGACATGGTTAAAACCATCAAAATCGATGGTGAGGCTGCTAACTCAACGCAGACGTATAAAAGACTTGGCCTTGGGCCTTTTAAAAGAAAATAACAAAGAAAATTTACAACTTCAGATGTATGGTTTACTTACATTGTCTTTCACTTTGGGTTATAGAGAAAACTTCATCATATTATGTTAATAATAATGCAGCACAATCAATATAATTTCAAAATTTACTTAGTGGGGCAACTAACTAGAAATAACAGTTTCTATACAAGATTATTTAATTTTATGAAATACTTACTATGGAGATTATTTCAGTATATTTATAGGATATAAAGTATTATGACATTATGCCTTAATATAAGTTGTAGACATTGGCTGACTATTGCTTGCATAATCCCATCCATCATTATTTTATGTCAAGTATTTAGAATACTGAAAAAATATGTATTTACTTGTGATTTGTTACCCCAGTTTCTTTTTTGCTGGCTTTTTGGGTCTCCTGCACCATTTTACCTCGCCGGAGGTCATTTTATTACCAATGTTTGTCTGAATTATATTGTATTTTTGTTTTTTATCGGAAGCGGCAGTCCGTCATACAGTGCGTGACAGACTAACTAGCGCGTGTGTTGCCCATTTTAAGCCCCGCCTTCTTTGTTGCCCTTTGCGTGGGGCTATTTTTTGAACGGAATGCGACTTCTACAGTGTATCTCTTTTTAGATGTCTTATTTGGTAAACAAACCACTTACCTCGACAAAATCTCAAGTTTACGGGCTGATCACACTATAGAACTAGCCCAAAATATTAATACACCTGAAACAAACACTTATCAAGCATTCACTCACAAATTCTGTTAGAATTAATCATCGAAAACTTAAGTTTTTCGCAAAATTATCAATAAATCGTTCTAACCTCAAACCATATTTCGATCGGGTATCTCTACATTATCTTTGGATTGTAGAGATGAGGTATATCACGCACTCATAGACAATTCAATTATTTAATCGGAATAGACTGGTTGAATCTTTAAAAATATAAGTAGACAGAGAAAAATAGATTCGACAAATAAGTGGTCAGACGTGACGTCTCTATCCATTGCAATTAAAAAATGTATGTTAAATGTTATAATGAATGAATCACGGGCGCGTTCCGATACACGCTTAAGTGACTTTCGAATCAAACTGTCAGCGCCGTCAGCGATCAGATTGTATGGGTTTCGCCTGCTGACAGTAATTCGGTACGCGCTTTGAGTGCGCTAAAATCGATTTCAGCGCGTCTCGGAACGCAGGGCACATCGATTCCTTTATTTGCGCGACCCCTTATATCAGGGCTGCCAGAAGAAATTTTAGTGTGCAAACTATGTTCTTGTAATTACAAGACAAGTATGTGGGCAACATAACAACAATCATAATTTGGTATCTTGTTTAAAGCTGATCTGATGATGGAATTGCGTTGCGAATATGCGCAGTGTGATTGGCTCATTATTTAGTCGAGTCGACTCGGCGTAGATATTTTGTCTTGATTCGATCGAAATCGAATAACGTGCGCGCGCACTTCTAGCAACCCTGCGTTCCGAGACGCACTGAAATCGATTTAAGCACCCGTAATCGCGTTCCGAATTAATGTCAGCTGTCATAACTCATACTTTTTTGCTTTTCTGATCGCTGACAGTGCTGAAAGTCTGATTCGGAATGCACCCCAAGTCGCACTCACGCGCCGCGCCGCCGCCGCCGCCCGCCTCGAGTTGCGACTTGAGTTGGGTACCATTTCAACTCGACCTACTCTAGACAAAGCGAGTTAACCCATCACTAAAATAAATACGTCAATGATGACAAATTAGAGTAAGAGATATATACGACGTAGGATATTCCGAAATGCTTCTAATTACCAATTACAATTAATCACCAATTCAATTACATTCAATTAAATCAATGAAATCTATTATTTGGAAGCACTATTTTGTGTCTATGGTCACCTTATCGCCATGTTTGTTTACCAAATAAGACATCTAAAAAGAGATACAGTTTATAGCTTCCTTCCCCTTGAGTACGTACCAAAGAGTGAAACTCCAATGATAAAACGTACTGAGTGCCGAGACACGCTGAAATCGATTTTAGCGCACTCAAAGTACGTACCGTATTACGGGCAAAAAGGCGAAACTCTATAATTAATATTTTTTCTGATCGCTGACAGTTTGATTCGGAACACACCACGCATTATCGCTATCGCATATCGTTGTGTTACTCTTTCTCTTTGGTTTGGAAATCCATTGAATCCGAAAATACTTCGTGGGGAAATCCTATAGGAAATCCCGATCCATAAATAAGTGTTGCCAGATCTGATGAAGATAAGTTGCTCAAAATAAATTGCCATCGAAGGATATTCAGCGTTTTGCAGGGTTGGATTTCGTAGTATAATTATACTATTTGTACCATAGTTTCATGTTGCGTAGTATAATTATAGTATCGTAATGCTTGGATTGTACGCGAAAATACCATAATGTTAATACCCAATTATCCAAATGTTTTTTCATTGACAATAACCCTAATGGACGGCCTTCTTTGCCGTATGGTAAAAACAAATGAAAACGAGAAGCATTGTGGGTATTCCCCGTGCAATGTTTTGCTGCTTATGTCATTTTGAGGGAAAGAGATGTATATTTTTTTCTGCTTGAGTATGACTGAGATGAATGTATAGCCACAAATATCGCGCGATCGATGAAGTTTCCTTTGAAAAATTTGCTGAATTAGAGATTCGCATTTTATTACGTGATTTTATAAACGAATTTACCTAGATTTATGTGATAATATTAAAATAACGTTTCAATAACAGATGGATTTTATTTAATCTAAAACGTTTTCAACACAAAAACAAAACGTAGTATAATTTTTTGGTAAAAAGTATCTTTTTAATATCCATAGACAATAATTTTATGGGAGTCTGATTCCAACCCTGGCGTTTTGGCTACCGCACGCTCGTTGGCCTTCAAAGGTCCGACCAAAAACATTAGTGGTCGAACAAACGCTCGTTGGCACCAATTCCGGCTCGCATTCGCTACTTGACCATGGACAATGACGAAATAATTATAATGACAAAGAACAATGGCGAGCGGTCATAGTTAATTCCTTTGATGTTACCGCCACGCTTCGGATCGCCGGCATACGCAACCTAGCCGTCCAGACAGGACCCCATTCGTTGGACCGATGATGGTGCGTACGCAGCATTAGAAATCGCAGCTATACATAGTTAGTTAGGCTCACTCTACAGTAGGTACTGCTCTCCCCTATTTGGTCCATGGTACTGCTATAAATATAAATATTACCATGGACCAAATCCATGATATTACTGAAGATTTTCATATCTTAGTTTTCATATTCAGTACGCAGGTGCAGACTATGAAAATAATCAATGGCAGGCTCCATTCAAACAAAGATTTCTGACGCGCGTCGCCAAGGGAGCGAAGCGATCGTCTTTTATTTCCTCTGAGCATTCAAAGATTTATGACGTGTGTCACCTCAAGCACAGAGTACTATAATACTGGCGTCTCAACTCAAGCGATCGTCTTTTGTTCCTCTGAGGCTCCACTGGCCACTGTTCCCTCTCATCCTTTTTTTGCAGAAATATTTTCTTCTCCTGCTCTCGGTACGACCATTCTGGTTTACTTCAATCCTTACAGTCCCTCCGCGTTCCTTTTCCGACCCGTATATCCCGTCTTATTATGTATCCCCTACAATATTGTAATGTATTGTCATCGTTTTTTTATCTAATAATATAAAAATTTAACCCTATAATAATAAATAATTACATATATTTTGTAAATACATACAGTTAGCACTCATATTTATTATATATATTTTTGTATAATACTCACTTTCCTTTCCATTTTTCAATCCTATTCCTTTTTTCGTGATATTTATAGTTTCCCTACCTTTATTTCTTAGTAAATTAAAAACTCGACACTGGCACAAAGATTACTGGTGCCATAAGAAGAAAATATATATATATATATACTTTCTTTGTGTCGTTACTGTACGTGGCAAAGGAACTCATTGGTACAGTCTGTCAATATTTGACAAAATAACTCAATGGAAATTCCTATTATTCCATTCAGACTAACTAAACGGATTAACTAGTTGTTCCAAAATCAGTTCGGGTTTTCTTCCTATCGAACCAACTTCATATAGGATAGGCGATTCACCCCCGCGCAGTACAGGGCACACGACGACCTGGGGGCCGTTTCACGAAGCTACAAGTTACAACATTACAAGTACAATTCGATGTACATTGCGTAGACGATTAGGTAAAACGATAATGGCTTATAGTTTAGAAGCATAGATTTTTAACTCCTTGCCACAGTCCTTGCTGAATTCCCTTCCCAACTCTACCCGTGCGCACAGAATTATACCTACCCATTGTACCTACCTTGATTTTTAATTCCGTGGAATTCTGACAGTTCTCAGGTCGCTTGTCGCAAACCTTTTTTCACATGTACATTTCTGTTATCACTATTATAACAAGACAGGCAAATCACAATTTACATACAATGCAATTTTAAGAACACCTTTATTTTTTTGGTTCCATGTATTTTTAAAAGCCTTTTTGCATTAGAAATAGAAATATTAACCAACTGTTTGCAACCTGTGGTTATTTGAAAATGATACCCGGCCTTAGTAAATATTCTCCCACATTGAATGTAGTAACTTGAACAGATTAAAACTTAAAAATATTATAGTCATCCAGCAATTGAAAAAATGAAATATAATGAAGGCTGCATAAAGTATGACTAAAATAATTCACTGTGTTATTTTTATTCATCAAAATGTGATACCTGTAATTTTGGTAACCTGTTTTCTGCCTGGCAACACTCCATGTGTCAGAATTCCACGGAATTAAAAATCAAGGTATAGTCTGGCTACTGTGCGCACGTGTGGAAGTAAAAAAGCGTAAACACGAAAACGCAGTGAAGAAATAAAACAACCATTTAAAAATCATGAAAAATTGTTTAATTGGCATACCAACTGATAACATGTTACAACCTATGGCCAATTTTACAATTATCAATATGTTAATAATTAAATATAATATTTATGTAAAATATGTTTATGCTTCAATGGTTTACTTACATTTAAATTTTATATTATTATTCAGAAAACTATATAATTAAAAAAGAGGAGGTCATTACATTAGACTCGGTATATATTGGTATAAAATGGTCGCGAGCGCACGAGATACTCATAATTGGGCCGCGGGCGACTTCGCGAGCTCCTACGTATAAATCCACGATACAAAACACTAAGGTGTAAGGCCACGAATTATTACTACGAGTCTCTAAGTCTAGTAAGAAGCCAGTACAGTACAAAACATACATTAGCTCGTCTACTAAAAATCGTAATTTACATAAAAAATATTATAAAGCCCGACAGTTAATTTATGGATTCCGACAAGACATGGGGACATAACAACATAAGTACATTCAGGTCTAGGTGGTGATGCCCATGCTCACAATCATTCCAGACAATAATACGTCCAGCTCCATAATAAACTAGTGTCGAACACTGAATAACACAACGGACCCGTTCATATTGTGGAATAGTAACTGAACGATCCGGTTAACTCGGTCGATTAAACCGGTTTTAAGTAGAACCAATCGGTATCTCTCAGCGCTGTATCGGTTTCACGAACACATCGCAACAAGTAGACTGTGAACGGGTCATAACATTGAAATAATCGCGAGAAGTTATATTTGTCATACAATCGTCGCACGAGACGGCTCGTTCCGTACATTCAAATATTTTAAGATTTAAGAATACGCTATTACCTATTCGCTACCAAACAAACTTTGCAGTTCGAATACTTTATACAATTAAATAACATTTTATTGTAGATATGTAAAGAAGAACAAGCATAATTTTATTGTTTTCTTGAACAGTTTTGTTTGCAATAATAAGAGTCGTAACTGCAAAATTACTTGGCAACGATTGCCGTAGAAAAATACAATTAAGTGTTGAAAGAGCGCGTTGAGAGTCGCCGCCTCGCGCGGTGAGGGTCGCCGCCTCGCGCGGTGAGGGTCGCCGCCTCGCGCGGTGAGGGTCGCCGCCTCGCGCGGTGAGGGTCGCCGCCTCGCGCGGTGAGGGTCGCCGCCTCGCGCGGTGAGGGTCGCCGCCTCGCGCGGTGAGGGTCGCCGCCTCGCGCGGTGAGGGTCGCCGCCTCGCGCGGTGAGGGTCGCCGCCTCGCGCGGTGAGGGTCGCCACCTCGCGCGGTGAGGGTCGCCGCCTCGCGCGGTGAGAAGCTTACATGTCCTTACTTACAACTATCATTATCATTTGTATGGCAACTAAGCTGTCAGCTCGCACTGACGGTATTTACATCGTGCAGGGCCGACCGGGACTCGAACCCACGGCCGGCGAGAGTGAGAGGTTGTGTAGTTTTCGCAAGGAATCTAATATTGTCACAGCAAGTCTTAACTCGATCGCTAAATGCAATTCCTGTAAAAATCGGTTTATCAATTTTTGCCACAATTAATAATACTTTTTCATTCATATTAATTTCATTACAATATCACCCAATGAGTAATTTTAACATTTTACGCCGACTAAGTCTTGGCAACATTCTAAACTCTCGATTGTAAGGAATGTATAGTTTATAATACTGTGAGAAATGCTCCAATTCGTAACGATTCCATTGGCAAATGCTATTTGTATGTAAACGGCCATTTTGTTTAAGTATTTCCAGTCGTTACGATTTTGTGATTGGAAAAGTTGGTTTGGTTACTTTATAATACATAACAGTCCTACTACAGCAAAGTGTAAATTATAAACAATATTTCATTTGAGACAACTTTTCCATCAACGAAAAAACAATTTGTAACGCCTGGAAATAAAAATACATGGACTTTTAGATTGAGTACCGAACTTAATCGGTAATCAGATAAAAAATGTATTTGGACAGTAGTACAATGTAGAGTGAAGGGGGGAGGGTCAAGCCGTATCGCAGCTTCAAGCAGACAAGTCCTAACGATCCATACACACATGCCCCGTGACGCAGCCCTCCGCAGCGCGGGGCGGCGGCGCGGGGGGCGCGGGGGGTCGGGGGGGGGGCGACGAGGTGACGTTTTGTTGCACGAAATAACACTTTATCCAACACCTAAGATAGCACTTATGTTTCACAAGTTAGTAAAACCGGAGACTCGATGATTTTTATTATGACACTTTTCAAGTTACTTTTAGCACAACTGTAACGTTACGAATTATTATTGATATGAAAGCAATGCATTCATAAATGGGTTATTTTTTACGACAAATTAGGGCAGTTAACTGATATTCAAAGCAAATTATATTTCATAATGTATAGGAAATAGACCTGTTATTATCTTCAGAAATATCGTGTCTGTGCCTTGAGGATTTGTTTGACAAATTATTTATTACCAAACTAGCTAAATGTAAGTACGTAAACAATCATCAGCAAGGCGTGATTGGATTCCATATCTAGCTAACGTTAAACAAGCAGTTTTGTAACCTATACTTCAGTGGAGCTCATTTGAACAGTCAGTCAACCGCCCGCCCCCATCGCTCCCCTCGCCCCGCGCCTGGTGGCAGAGCTCCAAGTAAACAAGCTATGGAATACGTTCTGCTCAAAAACTGACGCCAAGGAAACCACAACTCAGTGGGCGGGGTCTAAGGAAACGACAACCCAACAATTGACAATCATCGTTGTTAGTGATACCATGAACCAATCATCGCGCTTGCCGGAATACAACGCATTATGCGAGCGCGCTATTGGCCTGTTTGTATGTGTTTTCTTTCGTTACTCGTTCTAGCGTCGATGTAGTGAACCGAGGAGTCAAGTTCCTTGTGGATTTTGAACACAGTTACGGTTCCATAGCTTTCTACAACGTATTAGCGAAGTAACAATACTTCTCGGGTAGTAGTTAAGTGTATAAACTATAACAACTTTTACACTAAAACTTTACCAAAATCTCGTTAAAAACTTACTGTTCATTCAAAATCAGCTATTCGATTTAAGTGTAAAATCCAAAACAAAAGTTGTGTTGTCATAAACTGAACTATCACCCGAGGAGTTTTGCTTTGGCCTTGCATCTAATTATGTGTGTGTGTGCATGTGTGTGTATGTGAATGTGTTACTCGACGCTGTTGGTGGTGTCGTTGACGTCGTCGAAGGACTCGTCGCCCGAGCCTGCGCCGGCGCCGGGCGCGAGCGAGGCGCGCTTCATGCGCGTCGACGACGACGCGCCCGACAGCCCGATGCCGCCGCCGCCCTGCCGTCTGGAACACGACACAACATTTCAACACTTTACACATACAAACAGGAAAACAAAACAGAAGAATCAAGCTCTGTACAAACTGGCGCGACTAGACGCTCGTTAGCCTGCGCAAGCGACGATTCTCAAGCACACGCGAATGAGTGGATACGCGCGGTGGTGGCCTTTTAAAATGTATATAATTAAACAGAGTAATAGGAAATATGCGCATTTTTTTAAATTAATTAATCGAAATATTTCAAGTTCCAGATAAACACATTAAAAACATTTTTTCAAATATCTTGATCAAAGTTGTATTACAAGGCTTCAAAGTTGGTGGTTAGACAAAGAGGTCCGACGTGGCATGTGACGTCATATGTCATGCGGGCCATACATCCGCCATAGAAAATTTGATTTTCGTAAGAGGGACAGATATATTTGTTTAATAATGTAGTATCTAGTGTGTTTTTCGATCAATTTCGACTCTGTTTTGACTGTCAGTATTCTATTTTTGTATACTTTCAGATGAACTATGAAAAAAACTAATATTTATTTTACGCATATTCCCTATTTAACCTAGTGGTCCGAAAGTGTTTTATTCTGACACGAGAAACAGATCGTTATCTGTATATAGGATACTAAACAAGTTTTACTTAAGCTTCTTATTCCGACACATTCACACCGCGTCAGTTTGAACAGAGCTTCATGGCGCTCTATTAGCTTGATTGGTCCCTGATGTATTCAACGCAAGAGTGAACAGGCATGTTCTGGGTACGCATGTTCCAACATTGACCACGTCGCCACTTTCATGTGAAACTGAGGTTAAATGCAAACCCATTGCCTAAGAACAAAATAGGTACTTGTAGCACATTTAGGAATCAACAAATAAAATAATAAAGAGCCGAGATAATAAATATTATAAAAGGTAGATATTAATAATACTTAAAAAAAGTTATTACTTTGCACTGTGCCAGCTTCAATTCCCATGTTTATTTTCTGTTCATTACTTTGGTTTTCAGTTTATATGAGACGGCTGTGTAATAATATCGGATGGGAAAACGCTGGCACACATTTTCTCTTTTTTATAAAAAATAAATGTATGTATTATGCAACTGTTAAATATATAATCTTCGCATGACAACTAACAGAGTATTTTTAATGATTATAATTAATTATTCAATGCTTCAACTAACAATTATTACGCTGACTTTTATTGTCTTCATCTTGTACACTGTCAACAAAGAGATTGTCTTTATTATGAAAAGTTTTTAAATGGTTCATCTCTATCTAGCTAGACCCTAATCTAATACATGCAGTTTAGATAAACTAGTTTATTTATTAGTAACAAACTTACAAAACAACGCCACAGTTTTAGAATGCCAATCATTACCTAATGCCATAATCTTTTAGTAGTGGCTAAGTATGAATTGTTATAGAATGTAATCGAGGTCATGACCTTACATAGAAGATATCAAATGGTTGAAACAGTTAATGTTTGTTTATGTTTCGTGTATAATGCAACCTTATAATGTAGTGTTCGGAACTTTAGCGCAATATTATTGAATCAAACATGAACAGTCTAATTAATTAATATTGCATTAAAGGCCGAAATATACCATTATAATGTTTAGTTTTTAGTAAGAAGGCTGAACACAAGATGGCGGAATGTTTCTAACACAGAGATGCCGATGATTCCATCTTGCCTGTTCACTTCCTCATTGGACGTCGCTATCGTCGTCGGAAAGAGACAACTGCTTGAGATGCCTCGCCGCTCGAGCCTCTGCTCTAACCGTACTGTATACAAATAATTCATATTCAACGAAACTGTAGGCTGATGGGTTCATTTGTGTACACTAGGTAAAGTATTGGACCTAAAATTTAACCTTGAGGTACGCCAGTTTCAGGAATACACTCAACAACAATAATTTTGTGTACATAGTGTGCTGCGGCCCTAATAAAATGATTTAATTTATGACTACTGCTAAGTTTCTTATGTTGGCTACTCAGGTTTGTCGGCCAAACTTTTATAAAGTTGTGTGTCAAATTGATTCGTTTCTGCAACCTTCTGCTTTATCAGAAAGGTCTCCACGACGGCAGATGGCGCCGGCGCTCTGCCTGGAGGATATTGGCCGTTTTCACATTACCACACTATCGTAACCTTATGTCATGCCAAAATGAACAAAAGTATAGGTAAAAAAGTATAAAGCTGTTAAAACAATACAAATTACTCAGTACTCGCTGAAAGCTCAATTGATATTTAGTTTTGCAGTTTTATTATATTCATCAGTTTAAAAGATTCACTTAAGATTCACATCCGTGTATAAAAATAAAATACTTTTGGCTGTAGCCGTTTTATGGTGTTGCAGATTGAATCTCATTTAGTTCAATGAAAGATGCGAGTAATTGGTTTCTATCAAAAATTGAAACGTCGGATCAGTATATAAATCTAGATACAAATACTTCGAAAACTGACAATATTAGAAAAAAAATACATACCTACTATAAAGTTTTTTAATACTTTTTTATTCTCTATCGAAAAATATAGTTTTCTCAATGAAAAACAAGTAAAAAATTAAGATTCGGCTAAGCCGAATGTTTACTGAGAATGGGTCTAATTTATAGCAACTTTATATTGATACTTTTTTACTCTATTTCTTTTTTTTATCGCGCCCTTTCACCGAGTGAGAAAAATACTGTCACAAAGTTGATCCGTTCTCGGTCAGTCAGTGGGCAGTGCGCGCCCTCAGTGGGCAGTGCGCGCCCTCAGTGGGCAGTGCGCGCCCTCAGTGGGCAGTGCGCGCCCTCAGTGGGCAGTGCCTCACCTGAGCTTGTTGCGGAGGTTGTTGACCTCCCTGGCGAGCGTCTCGTGCGTCTCGAGCATGTCCTCGAGCTCTCGCTGCGCCTTGCGCTTGCCGACCTTCTCGCGCTGCACTTCTTCCTCGGCCTCGTCCAGCTGCCGCTTCAGCGTCTTCACGCGGACGTTCATCTGGGGACGAGACATATGGTATAAATATTGAGAAACATTCCCGGTTTTACTAAATAGTTTCTTTTTTCGCAACCTAAAAACCTAACAATACTAATAATTTTATGCACCAAATGCTATTATCATTAAGTTTTTTCATCAATGAAATTCACAGAAAACGATTCAAATTTGGCGTACCGAAACTTTTTTTTAAGAGTTTAATATCTATTCGAATTGCTCATATATTTCAGCATAACACGACATGTACGTTAGTTGGCAGTTGAATATCTGCAACTGATTAGAAGCTAGATCTCTTGTCGCTATTGTCCAGCAGTTTACTTTCTCGATCTGCTCCTTGTACTGGTCAGCATGCCTCCTTTCTTCGTCCAGCTGTAGAACTAATTCCTTCATCTTCTTGTCGAGCTTGCGTCCGGCCTTCTGCTGCGCGAGGCGCTCGCGGGACTCCGCTTCCAGCTGTTCCTCCAGGTTAGCCACCTTCAGCTCCAGTGAGGTGATCACGCCCTGGAAATAATAGTTTTGTTTGTTTCAATACAGACTTTTATTGTTATTCAACTACGGATATCAATGGATACCTGTGTGGAATGTAGACTTGAAAACAGGGCAAACGTACAAAATAATCAAGTTGGTCATCATCATCATCATCGTGTGGGTTGTAAGGTCGACAACCGACCTCACAAACCCTGATGTCAGTGTTATAGAGCCGCCAAAGGCCACTGACTTGGCTCGTGTAACGACTAGATAGTAGCCGGCACAAACGGCCGTGCCTTCCGAAGCATGAAATCATCTTTCTTTTCGGACAATCAGGTGATTCAGCCGGCAATGTCCTAACCAAACTGGGTCTAAGTCTCACAAAGAGATTTTTGCTTGACAGAGTCCCCACCGGGAATCGAACCCGGAACCTCCGTAATGGGCGTCGAAATCTCGACCACTCGGCCTCGGAGGCTGTTGTCAAGTTGGCTATTTATTATCATCGTTAGTCCATCTCAGTTCAATGTTTTGTATTCGTTGTTTATTCCAATATCGTCAACTTTTATGAATCAATATACACAGTTTGAGTAAACAACTATTGATTTTGTAACGTAACGCCTCCAAAATTAAAATAAAAACAGAAAGCAGAAACTTGAGTTTGATCTTGCATTTGCGTTGGTTTTTTAGACAAACTATTTTCTATGAAATTATAAGATCAGATTGGCGAGATTGCTGGTCCCGTTAGGATTATGAATATGACTCGAAGAAAACATATTGGTGACGTAAATAGTATTTGAATACCAGGCTTAGGCTTTAGGATTTATGTTAGACTAGCTCTCCACCCGCAGTATCTTATGTGTTAATCCAGGTTACAAACAATCTCCATTCCAAATTTCATCCAAATCCGTTGAGTACTTTAAGCGTGAAGGCAGAACAAACATCTAAACATACAAATATATTTTCACAGTTATAATTTATAATATTAGTGTGATGTGATAAAGATTAAGCTGTTTGAATTTCGTTTAGAAACGTCTTGTTTTTCAGTCTAGCCTCAAATTGCTGTTAAATGGAGTGTTTTCTTGATAAAAAAATATATAATAAAGAAGATAAACCAAATAAAAGCCTATCATGAATCCAAGCCCTTCCATCCACCGTGTCGTACCTTGGTCTTGCCCCTGGCCTGCGTCTCGAGCTCGGCGAGCTTGGCTTTGAGCTCCTTGTTCTGTCGCTCCAGCACCAGCTTGCCGGACTCCAGCTTCTGCGACGCCGACTTCTCCGTGCCCAGCTCCATCGTCAGCTGGTCTATTTGGTTCTGCAAATATAATGTATTACTCGTATTATTCTCCTTCCTACAATTTTCAAAGCAAATGATGATGATGATGTTGATACAGTTGAACCTATAATGACTACGCCATATATCTATAGGATTCGGTCTTTTGTCAGCATCTGACAATGGCGGACGAGTCTTCATTTTTTTATTTTATTTTAGTTTATTGAAGTGTTTAGTGTATAATTTCGATAGTGTATTATCCAGTGAATGTTTCGGGACTATAAACTTTAATAGAACAATTGAATCGCTTACACTTTGCCGACATTTTTAGATGATGCCAAGAGGCCTCGTGGTGGCTTCAGTAATTGTACTATCACATTACTGAGCCCAATTCAGCGAACAATCATCCAAGGATATATATCTTAAACCTACAAATATCAATCGACACTGGCGAAATACGTCTACATAAGATGTGTCGCCATATATCTATAGGAACATCCAATTTGTAGTTTGCTTTGCACAACATAGTTCTTTGAAAGTTCTAAATTTTTGGGTTAATTGACGTCAACCCAACCCTTGTTGGGTAATATAGAAAAAAAAATCTTTTCGAAATAGATGCAAAATATTTTTTTGGTTTGGTGGTATGCCTGTTAGATTTAAATTAAAGTGATGAAGTTCTTCGAATATACATATTTATTATAAACACTACAGGAAAAAGAGACAGCAAATTCACATCAAAATAGCCACGTTAAGAACTTTCAGAAGTATGTGTGCTTCTGTGGTGTGTTTCAGATAACATTGGAAAAATCTTTTATAGGATTTTCCAGATATATGTCAATTTCGATTAGCTGACAAGTGTGAATCACGAATAACCATTTTTCTGCCATACATATTTCTTTTTTCCAATGTTATTTGACATGAAGTATAGATACCACAGATCGCATAGAACGTTGAGCTTTTCATTGACACCTGGTGCAGTAGCTCACCTGTGCTTTCCGCAGTCGGTCGTTGAGGATCTCGTTGTTGGACTGCTCCTCGTCCAGGTCCTCCTCCAGCGCGGAGATGCGCGCCTCCAGGCGCTTCTTCTCGTCCACCAGCAGGGTACCCTGAGAAACGCACATACTAAACATTTATATCACAAAAAAAAAAAAAACTTAATGCCTATTAAAATAACACAATTAATCTACTGAAAGTCAAAACTTTAATCTAGATCTAGGGGAACAATAGTACATTGTTATACGAGGGGTGAAAGTAACTTATTTAGCGCCGAGACGGGGTTTGGGGCCTGAGCGTAGCGAGGGCCCTAATAGTTCGAGGCCAGAGGTAAACACTGTGCTTTTCATTACGAATATAAGGAAAATAAAAATAAAAACACGAATTAGCTAAAGAAAAAATGAGTGACTTCCATATCTGAATCAGATGAACTCATTGTAAACAAAACCCTACAACTTGAGAACAAATGATAATCGGATTGTTGCTTTCTCGCCTATTTTTTATTTTTTGCTGTGGCCGTGCCGGCCAGCTTTTGAGCCGTTATTTTTAATTTCCGAGTTGTTTCGCGATTTCTTGTTGCGTCGCTTTCCCTCTGCGGTGACTCCCTTTGAATTTACTTGCATTGCCGTGAATTGCTGTACGATTACCACCGCCTTTCGTTCTCTTTGCGTCGATTGTAAAAAAATATGGTACAGTTAGATCCACAATATTTTCAGCATTTTATTTTCTTGCTTTTATTTGTATTTGAATTTAATGATGGAAATTAACATGGATATCAAATTTTTATTTTTTATAAATTCTCAGATATTCTCTACAGTAAAAATGATGTGACGGAAGCGGTCAGATGCGCAGGATATTTTAGGGTGCGCCAGCGTTCGCGCACACGCAACCGCACAGTAAAAATACATCATGGACAAAGGCTTCACTGAAGATCTTATCATGGAAACAATTAGACAAATGATAGGTTTCGACGTGATCTTCATTCCATATGACAGCTGTCAAATTTCAAACATATATCTTGGAAACTATTAGTCCTGGACTACTTGTGTGTGTGTACAAATGATACCTATGACGTGATCTTCATTTTCGATGACAGCTGTCAAAATTAAATCGGTCATATCACGGAAACTATTGGTCCTAGACCACTGGTGTGTAGGGACAAATGTTAGGTCTCGACGATATCTTCATTTTCGATGACAGCTGTCAAAAAACGGTCATATCTCGGAAACTATTAGTCCTAAACCTGAATTTTTAATTTCATGCCAAAGTTGTAAACAAAGAAACTTCACTGTCAAAATGACATTCCAGTTATCAAAAACATTTTTGTTGTATTATTTTTTAGAAATAAGACGAGTCTCTTCATATCACACAAATGTTTACCCGTAGCGGGGTTTGAACCCTGCCTATAGAGCTGACAACATCAGCATCATCGACATATCGACGGGACTTTTCATACAAAAGTCGCTAACACCATTAAGAAAGGTCCAAAAATTGACTTTCGACCTATTTTCCTTGGGAAAAGTTGTTGTAAATGGCGGTCTAATCTAAATACTACATTTAAATATGCCAAATGGTTTCAAAATAACCTGTATAGTGTATTGATGAGGATGAAAAATAAAAACAACAATTTTATTCTGAATCTGATAAACTTTCTTCAGATTCGTCTGTTACATTTATTATAAATTGCTCTACTACGTCATCAATCAGGTGATCGAGTTTGCACATTTTTATCCTCCTCCAAAAATGTTGTGAACTTCTTTGGTGTTGCAAGTTCATTTTTTATTTTGCATGAGAAAAACTAATTTCCTTTAAACAAAATGTATGTTGCAGCTTTTTACAAATTTATCTGAGTCATTATGTTTGGTTGTTAATGAAGTTTTATAACAGAGATGAAAATAAATTTTAACAATCTTTTTTCGCAATAATCGTAATCTTTAAAATTGCACTAATTTTTCTACAACGGCCATACCTTTGTTTACAACTTTGGCATGAAATTAAAAATTCAGGTTTAGACTACTAGTGTGTAGGGACAAATGATAGGTCTCGACGAGATCTTCATTCCACATGACATAAAATAGGAATATCTCTTTAATTATTAGTCCTAGACCACTGGTGTCATCGAAAATGAAGAACTTGTCGAGACCTATCATTTGTCCCTTCACACCAGTAGTCTAGGACTAATAATTAAAGAGATAAGACCGTTTGAATTTTGACAGCTGTCATCGAAAATGAAGATCTTGTCGAGACCTATCATTTGTCCCTTCACACCAGTGGTCTAGGACTAATAATTAAAGAGATATGACCGTTTGAATTTTGACAGCTGTCATCGAAAATGAAGATCTTGTTGAGACCTATCATTTGTCCCTTCACACCAGTGGTCTAGGACTAATAGTTTCCGAGATATGACCGTTTTAATTTTGACAGCTGTCATAAGAAATTTTTTTCCATGAGAAACCTCTGGAAGAAAAAAGGCAACCGCCTGGAAGAAATTGCTAACTAGCCATAAGGCCGCCTATCACACACTTTTGTTTGTTGTTTTTAATGTTTTGTATATTTATTTTTCCATCTTGTACTTATTTTATTCCCTACACAATTTCGAAAAAATATACGTTCATTCCTTATCCATACTATTTTTCCGACTGTACACAATGCCATAAGAATAAACGTAACAAAATTCACCGCAGAGGGAAAGCGACGCAACAAGAAATCGATGCTAGGGTAACAACTCTAATTTCCTGCATTGAAAAATGTTAAATATTTTGCCAAAATCTATTTTATTTTAAAGAAATAGTTGAATGTTAATTATAATAAAGTCATTTTAAAAATATATATGCTTCAATTAATGCTTAACTTTATGTTATTTCAATTTAACATTGCGCTGTAATTGAGTGGCTGTATAGAAAGGAGGAACATAGTTCAATAGAAATGTGAAATTAGAACCTAGAACCAGTTTTTTTTTAAATAATTTGCCAGAATGAATGACAGCTGTCAGTTGAAAGTGATTCTCCCTCCGGGCTGAAAAGTATTATCTTCAATCCGCTCCTCAGGCAACTTCCGAACCACTTTCAGAGTATGAGTAATGAAAAATGTGTTTTAGTGCTATATTAAGTCTAATTAGAAAGTATCCCACTTCTGACGTTGTTATTTGTTTCTAATTTTTATATTGATAATAATTTCAAACAAGACAAGTCATCCACGATTGTATTTTTTATGTTATTTCAGTCCTAATAGATTAGGTTAGGAAAGAAAGAATCTTGCACTAACATTAACATAAGTTCGCAACACTAACAAAACTTAGTAACTTAAAATAAAGAAATTATTATTATTACTCGTGTTATTACTTCTAACTTAACTCTTGAAATATTATATTGACCCTATAATTTCTATGTAATTATCGACCAACTCGCACTGGGCCAGCGTGGTCGACTAAGACCCGATCACTTTAATTCAGGGTAGGCTCGAGCCCTTCAGTGGGAACTTATGAGAGCCGTTGATGACGATGATGCCCGTACCTTGCTAGTAGTATTGTTGAGCTCGTCCAGCAGGTCGTCCCGCTCGGCCTCGGCCTGCCTCCGGGCCCGCTCCGCCGCCGCCAGCTCCTCGGCGTGCTGCATGGCCTCCGCCTCCAAGGCCTTGACCCTGCGCTCGGCGTCCCTGGCGGAGGCGGCGGCCTCTTCCTTCCCGGCGCGTGCCTCTTCGGCTTCGCGAACGGCTTCCTTGAGCTGCTGCTGGAGTTTCTTCACTTGTTTCGTGGCGTCGTCCTTCAGCTGGAAAGAGGGAGATGTTAGATTCGTGGATTTAAAGCGGGCAAGATGTAACTATCACAAGAAAAAGTTTCGAAAACATTCGTTCGTTTGTTTTGTTTAGTTTCGTAGATATTATTGAATAGACATTTTCGTCTATTCTTTACGAAGAATGAGAAATATGGCGGTTTTATAATCTATATAAAAAACTTTCTTATTATAATTTATTAGTGTTTGTAATCTCAGAGATTCAGCATTAAAGAAGTTCTGGTGTCGTAATTACCTTATTTTTATGGTAAATACTGTAATCGTGTTTGAGGAAATTATTAGTGTTAAATTGATATCAATTATTCGCCCCAGCTGTGCAGGTGTAGTGTTACCTTGTTGGCCAGCAGCAGAGCCTGCTCCAGGTCCTTGAGGTCTCCCTCCATCTTCTTCCTGGCGGCGAGGGCGGCGGCGCGCTGTTTCCGCTCCTCCTCCAGCTGTGCAGGTGTAGTGTTACCTTGTTGGCCAGCAGCAGAGCCTGCTCCAGGTCCTTGAGGTCTCCCTCCATCTTCTTCCTAGCGGCGAGGGCGGCGGCGCGCTGTTTCCGCTCCTCCTCCAGCTGTGCAGGTGTAGTGTTACCTCGTTGGCCAGCAGCAGAGCCTGCTCCAGGTCCTTGAGGTCTCCCTCCATCTTCTTCCTAGCGGCGAGGGCGGCGGCGCGCTGTTTCCGCTCCTCCTCCAGCTGTGCAGGTGTAGTGTTACCTTGTTGGCCAGCAGCAGAGCCTGCTCCAGGTCCTTGAGGTCTCCCTCCATCTTCTTTCTAGCGGCGAGGGCGGCGGCGCGCTGTTTCCGCTCCTCCTCCAGCTGTGCAGGTGTAGTGTTACCTTGTTGGCCAGCAGCAGAGCCTGCTCCAGGTCCTTGAGGTCTCCTTCCATCTTCTTCCTGGCGGCGAGGGAGGCGGCGCGCTGTTTCCGCTCCTCCTCCAGCTGTGCAGGTGTAGTGTTACCTTGTTGGCCAGCAGCAGAGCCTGCTCCAGGTCCTTGAGGTCTCCCTCCATCTTCTTCCTGGCGGCGAGGGCGGCGGCGCGCTGTTTCCGCTCCTCCTCCAGCTGTGCAGGTGTAGTGTTACCTTGTTGGCCAGCAGCAGAGCCTGCTCCAGGTCCTTGAGGTCTCCCTCCATCTTCTTCCTGGCGGCGAGGGCGGCGGCGCGCTGTTTCCGCTCCTCCTCCAGCTGTGCAGGTGTAGTGTTACCTTGTTGGCCAGCAGCAGAGCCTGCTCCAGGTCCTTGAGGTCTCCCTCTATCTTCTTCCTGGCGGCGAGGGCGGCGGCGCGCTGTTTCCGCTCCTCCTCCAGCTGTGCAGGTGTAGTGTTACCTTGTTGGCCAGCAGCAGAGCCTGCTCCAGGTCCTTGAGGTCTCCCTCCATCTTCTTCCTGGCGGCGAGGGCGGCGGCGCGCTGTTTCCGCTCCTCCTCCAGCTGTGCAGGTGTAGTGTTACCTTGTTGGCCAGCAGCAGAGCCTGCTCCAGGTCCTTGAGGTCTCCCTCCATCTTCTTCCTGGCGGCGAGGGCGGCGGCGCGCTGTTTCCGCTCCTCCTCCAGCTGTGCAGGTGTAGTGTTACCTTGTTGGCCAGCAGCAGAGCCTGCTCCAGGTCCTTAAGGTCTCCCTCCATCTTCTTCCTGGCGGCGAGGGCGGCGGCGTGCTGTTTCCGCTCCTCCTCCAGCTGTGCAGGTGTAGTGTTACCTTGTTGGCCAGCAGCAGAGCCTGCTCCAGGTCCTTGAGGTCTCCTTCCATCTTCTTCCTGGCGGCGAGGGCGGCGGCGCGCTGTTTCCGCTCCTCCTCCAGCTGTGCAGGTGTAGTGTTACCTTGTTGGCCAGCAGCAGAGCCTGCTCCAGGTCCTTGAGGTCTCCCTCCATCTTCTTCCTGGCGGCGAGGGCGGCGGCGCGCTGTTTCCGCTCCTCCTCCAGCTGTGCAGGTGTAGTGTTACCTTGTTGGCCAGCAGCAGAGCCTGCTCCAGGTCCTTGAGGTCTCCCTCCATCTTCTTCCTGGCGGCGAGGGCGGCGGCGCGCTGTTTCCGCTCCTCCTCCAGCTGTGCAGGTGTAGTGTTACCTTGTTGGCCAGCAGCAGAGCCTGCTCCAGGTCCTTGAGGTCTCCCTCCATCTTCTTCCTGGCGGCGAGGGCGGCGGCGCGCTGTTTCCGCTCCTCCTCCAGCTGTGCAGGTGTAGTGTTACCTTGTTGGCCAGCAGCAGAGCCTGCTCCAGGTCCTTGAGGTCTCCCTCCATCTTCTTCCTGGCGGCGAGGGCGGCGGCGCGCTGTTTCCGCTCCTCCTCCAGCTGTGCAGGTGTAGTGTTACCTTGTTGGCCAGCAGCAGAGCCTGCTCCAGGTCCTTGAGGTCTCCCTCCATCTTCTTCCTGGCGGCGAGGGCGGCGGCGCGCTGTTTCCGCTCCTCCTCTAGTTCTGCTTCCACGTCCCGCAGCTGCTTCACGATGCCGCGCCGCTTCTCTTCGCCCGCTTCTTCTTTAGCCTGTACGAGATGAACACGTTTTATTGATTCGTTAGACTGTTTCTTCGAAATCGTTTTTTCAAGCAATATACAAAATTATGTAGAACTGTCTTGTGAATTTGCAAAACAATGGGGTTAAAAACTGAGAACCAAATGGCGCTACTGTTGAGTGTTCTAAAGATGTTGATTGGTTAAACAAATGTCTGATGGATTTGTTGACGTCTTACTGTCCAATCACACACATTTAGGAACACACAACAATAGGGAACATGCATAAAAAAATATTCGATTTTTTCATAGTTCATGTGAAAGTGTACAAAAATATAATACTCACAGTCAAAACAGAATCGAAATTGATCGAAAAACAAACTAGATACAACATTATTAAACAAATATATCTGTCCCTCTTTACGAAAACAAAATTTTCTATGGCGGATGTATGCCCGCGTGACATATGACGTCACATGTGTCGTCGGACCTCTCTATCTAACCACCAACTTTGAAGCCTTATAACTTTGTTTCTGAGCAAGATATTTGGAAAATATATTTCGATTAATGAATTTGAAAAAATTGTGCATGTTCCCCATGGCGTTATTATAATAACTAGGGTATAGCAATGAAAATACGTTTCGAATTGCGAACCTCCTCCTTTTTGTTTTGTTTTTCGTCGGTTAGCAAAAAAAACTTCCTTACCTGTAGATCTCTTTCGAACTGCGCCCGCATCGCCTGCATGTTGACCTCGAGCCTCAGCTTGGCGTCCTCCGTCAGCTGCAGGTCGTCTTCGATCTCCTCGTTCTGCGCCTTGAGCTCGGCGAGCTGCGACTCGAGCGCGCGCTTGGCCTTCTCCAGCTCGTGCACGTTCTTGTCGGCGGTGCCTTGCGTGTTGGCGAGCTCGTCCAGCTCGGACTGGAGGAGCCGCTTCTGGCGCTCCAGCTCCTCGATCTGTGGGGGACATTGGCGAATTAGAATTTGGTATTTACTCAAACAAAATATTACCTTGACAAAGTTATGAATAAACGATTTCAGAATATACTACTGATAACACCAGATAAGCGTTTTCATATCCTCTGAAGCTTCTGGGTCCGGAGTAATTTACTTAAATTCATAAAATTCCCTTTAGGACCCGCAAGTTGTCTTCTTATTTTATACCTTCAAGACGTGACTGTGATGCACTTAACATAATTATTTTATTTCATTGAAAAAAAATCTTGCTGTGGTTTTAATATTTACGGTGGTTACATTATACTTTTATTATATACTAGCTGTCTGCCCGCGGCTACGCTCGCGGTGTGTAAGATTTTCCCGTGGGAATGACACTTTTTCCCGCAAAAAGTATCTTATGTATCAATCCAGGTTACAAACTATCTCCATTTCAAATTTCATCCAAATCCGTTCATTAGATAAGACGTGAAAGCAAGACGTGAAAGCGGAACAAACACCCAAACATCTAAATATCCCAAACATCCAAATATATTTTCACATTTATATTAGCGTGATTATAGTAAATAAATGTGATTTTATTCCATTTCAACATTAGAGAATAAGGCTATCGATGGCGTGTTTGTGTGGTGTAGTGTGTACCTTCTCGGCGGCGTCGTCCAGCTCCCTGGTGAGCGAGAGCACGCGCGTCTCCTTCTCCCTCGCCTCGCGCTCCGCCTGGTCGCGCTCCGCCGCGTAGCGCTCCGCCACCGCCCGCTCTTCGGACACCACCTGATGACGAGGGTATACAAGTGTCAAATTACCTCACTAAATATTAGGGTGGCTGACTAGGGGCCAGCTTCACGAAGCTACAAGCACAATTCGATGTACATTGCGTAGACAATGGGATCAAACGATAAGGGCTAGTTTAGGGGTATTGGCTACGCAATGCATATCAAATTGTTAGTTGTTATTAGTAAAATTGTTGCTTCATGAAAGAGGGCCTAGGTAGACTCTACAAATAAGCTTCTTTTTATACTTTTGAATTTGAATGTTTATGTTATATACTGCGTATTTTTTTATGTTTTTTGCACGTCAGCCTTGAACTTTAAAAACAATTTAGCACAGTTTAAATCCAAGAACAAATAAATCGTATAAAAATGTTTCGTATTTTAAAACGTTAAGAAGGAAATATGCACATTTTTTTAAATTCATTAATTGAAATATTTCAAGTTCCAGATAAACACACACAAAGTTATAATGCTTCAAAGTTGATGGTTAGACAGAGAGGTTAGACGTGACATGTAACGTCATATGTCACGCGGGCCATACATGCGCCATAGAAAATGTCGGACCTCTCTTTCTAACTATCAACTTTGAAGCCATATTTATTTAATAATGTTGAATCTAGTTTGTTTTTCGATTCTGTTTTGACTGTCAGTATTCTATTTTTGTATACTTTCAGATGAACTATGGAAACACTAATATTTTTTTATGCATATTCCCTATTGAACGTTCAAGAAAAGACGATTAGATCAGGGACGTAGCCGACCTTGTCGAAGCTCTTCTGCTTCTTCTCGAGCTCCATGACCTTGGCGCGCTGCGTCTCCAGCTCGATGTTCGTGTCCTCCAACTCCGCTTGGATCTTCTTTTTACCTGCAAACGTCCATCGTATTATAAATGTATTTCTAGGTTATAAAGCACAGATTTTCAAGTTTGTCTTCATCTATTCTTCATTAGTAGTCAGCTCCATGGGCGTAGCGAGGTGCGGGCAGGGCGGGGCAGCTGCCCCCCCTTGGAAGGGCGGGCGTTCGCTGGTAATCTGTAATTCTGACGAGCTTCATAGCTTGCGACGCTTCTTATAAGACCTAAGAAACTAACAGGCTTGAAGGCTGGCTTGTGAAATCCAACAATACGGAATGTGATCTCTACTATATATTATTTTTTACATAATTTCTTTCTTCAATCTGGGATTTTCTTTGTCTGCAACTAGTATTTACGGAGACTAATTTAACGCCTCATTTATCACACTCTTCTCAAGGATACCTCTGAAAATGAGGGTCGGACAAGAATCAGTGTTTTGTTTAATAAAACGTCTTCACAACCTCTCTTTACTAACTTACTAGGATGACTCAGTAGCCCAGAGGTTGGCCTTTGACTCCAGAAGACACCACAAAAATCTGTATTCCGTGAAAAAATAAACCTTCTTGTATTTCGCCAACTGTTCCGGTCTTGAGTTTGTGATGCCAGTTGGCATACATAATGCAACTGACTTTATGTTATTCTACGGTTATTTGTTTAGAGGGATTCCCAACCCTATCTGTAGAGTACTCACTCTTGTCGAGTTTGTCGTTGGCCTGCTGCAGCTCGTCGATCTGGCGGTACAGCGCCTCCATGTCCTTGCTGAGCTTCTTCCTCTGCTCCTCCAGAGACGCGGCGGCTTCCTCCGCTTCTTCCGCCTTCTTCTTCGAGTCCAGCACCTGCTGCGTGAGGGCTGCCACCTGGGGAACAAAAAATAATTGTAACACAAGCGTGCGCGAAAACATTATTCACAAGAAATTGAAACGTTCTTGGAATATGTTTTCATTTTTTATTCTTCTGAAAATCCCGATCAACTCAATTGTGCTAGTGGTACGTCATGATCGTCATTCTTAGCCCACATTGGGTGGTTTGACGATATCGGGCCATGGTCTGGTCTGCCCACTGGCCTTGTTGGTCTTTTTGTCACTACTCTGCGACTGCTTTGGTCCACCAGCCATCATTCCGCTTAGCCAAGTGTCCCGCATATCTCCACCTCAACCTCGTGATGCATTTACCTCACTATCTTTTTAAAAATATTCTCCTTAAAATTGTAAATTAATTCATATAGTACCTGTTTATCTAGGTTCCGCTTGGCCTCCTCCTCATCGTCCAGCTGTTCGCGCGCCTGCTCCAGCTGTTGCTCCACGGTGCGCAGGCGCGTCTGGAGAGACAGCTTCTGCTTCGTCTCCTCTTCCAGCAACGCCTGGGATAACAATAAATGGCGTTATATTGAGCCCGTTTTCATGTGCCCGTCAAGGAGCCCGATAAGTTATGCTAAGAATATAATCGTAGCATAACTTGTATGCTCTTATTCTAAATTTAAAATCTATCTTTTTGTGTCGTGTTTATGAGAAAGAATGGTGTTTTGAATGAATGATAAGATAAGGGCGTAGCTGTCAATTTAAGAAAATTTGAACGTCTGATCTGAATAAAATTGTGCGATCGATAATCGAAATGAGATGTTTGACAGCTCTAACGATATGATATTTATCGCCTATCCTTTTTTTTCCTAAAGGGAGAAAAGAACGAATGATCATTGAATTAAACAAATTAGCGCCAATGTCTTAAAACTATTATGGTATTTTACACATATACATGAAAGAGTAAATAGAGTCTAACAACAGATATTTATTTATTTTATTTTATTAATAAGACGAAAACAACAGTTAACAATCAGTATGAAAATTGTAAATTTAATTAGATATTGTAATTTTTGTCAGAAAACTAACAATTTAAAAGTTCGCTCGACTCTAAACAAACACTGATTATCATCATCAACGGCCCGTTACAGTCCGCTGCTGCACTATGAGCCTCAAGTGGAGGGTTTTAATCTGCGATCTCCAACTCGCCTGCCAAGCGTGGAGATTATGGATAAACCCTCCACACTAATTATATTATTATGTAAATAAACATACGGAGACTAATTTGATAATTAGCTATATCTCTACCTTAAAATATGAATAACGCAGACAGACTTCAAAGTTTTCTTCCATATCCATTTTAAATTAATTTTATCTACTATAAAACTATAAAACTATACACATATCAACATTTCAACTGCACTGAGCCAAGAATCCGATAATTCATTTCAAATTCATCAATCTAATTTTTTTGTTAATGATATTATAACGGCGAAACTAGTTTGGATGTTACACTAAGCTGTTTGACATTTAGTGTGAACGGAGTGATTTTACTGGTTCTTCCTAATTCGCGTATTTAATCATTCATCTTATCACCATCAAACATCAGCATTATTTAGTACTAGAGATCCGCCTGCGACTACGCTTGCGTTGTGTAAGATTTTACTGTGAAATAAAACTTTTTCCCGTTTAAAGTATCCTATGTGTTAATTCAGGTTACAAGCTGCCTCCATTCCAAATTTCATCAAAATCCGTTTAAATACTTTAAGCGTGAAGGCGGAACAAACATCCAAACATCTAAATATATTTTCACATTTTTAATATTAGTGTGATTCGTTTTAGACTTGGAAGTGAAGCTGGCTTGAACTAAAAATGTCTTCATATGAACTTTTTAATAATAGTCTCAACTTGACAGACTCTGCCTATCAAAAAAAACTTATTGGAAGATACTTTTTTTGAAAGTAGGCAGGCCTGTTTTGTGGTTTCCTAATATACATACACACTATACTTTTTCTTATTAATAGTTTTTTGCAATAAATGGTTAAATAAAAATGTGTAATTTTTAATTTAAATTACTTATTCAAACTGCAGTTAATATTACATAGTGTGGCGTCGCGAGCCGATCTGTCCTTTTTTAACACGATTGCCCAAAACAAGGAGTGTAATGTGTTAAAGTTTGTATGTATGTGTGAGTTTCTTTATTCCACCATAGCTCCTAAATGCCTGAACAGATTTAGGTGTATGGGGTATCGTTAGAGTCCTACGAGCACTTATTAGAGTCATATGGCGGCGCAGTCATGTTTTTAATTTTTAGATGATTATGTATTTCTGTAACTTTTGTGTACTGTAAACAAATGTCTTATTATTATTATAATTGTTAGCCATTGGGACTTTTATGTGTGGGGTGATTTTTATACAAGAAGCCAGTTTGTTTGTGTGTGTTTGTGTGTGTGTGTGTGTGTGTGTGTGTGTGTGTGTGTGTGTGTGTGTGTGTGTGTGAGTGTGTGTGTGTGTGTGTGTGTGTGTGTGTGTGTGAGTGTGTGTGTGTGTGAGTGTGTGTGTGTGTGTGTGTGTGTGTGTGTGTGTGTGTGTGTGTGTGTGTATACCTGTGCCTCGGCGTGTTGCGCTCCGCTAGTGGCGGCCTGCTTGACGGCGGCCGAAGCCTTGAGTTCAGCCTGCTCGAGCTGAGCCAACGCCTGTTCCGCCTCGCTCTGTAGACGGATGCACTTCTCTTGGATCTCCGCCCTGAGGAGGTAATGACAGGCAGGATATCAGAGAGGTTACATTTGATACGAGTTCGTAAACAGGACTTTCTTCGGATTATCTTCTCTACAGAAGAATACTCACTTTTTGTAATTTATTCATTTCTTCATCGTAAAGGGTAAAGTCGACAAATGACCCTACAAACTCTGCCAACCTTTTTGTAGTGAACGTGAACGTTTTGTTCCCACTGATGCGAACTTAGTGACCTCTAATCGCGTGATCGGTCGCGTGTGTCGTGTCAACGAATCTCCTATACTTTTGTTATGGAGTTTACAAGTCCCTCTGAATCTTCGTTCATCGAGTCTGTAACCTCAACGACTACGTCGCCCGGCTTGTGCTCGCCGTGTGACGTCACTAACTCACTTGGCGCGGTCCACTTCCTGCAGCTTGGCGACCAGCTCCGCCAGCTGCGCCTCGGCCTGCTTGCGGCGCCTCTCGCCCTCCGCTCGGGCTGCGCTGGCGCTCTTCAGTTCGGTGGCTAGGTCCGCGTTCTCCGCCTCCAAGGCTTGCTTCGCTTTCTCCAAAGCTGGATAAGAAAGGGATTTGTTTTAGAACAAATAATAATAATAATAAAAGTATAAGAACAGTGAGGATTTCTATTGTTTGTTCCGAAACTAGTTTTATATAGATTTTCGTGGTTGTTCACTACACTAACATTATAACAATTTTCGGGTTTGTTACCACTGTTATATTTAAATTAGTTTTGTCCACGCGCGATCGGAATCCATTCGTGGCCATAGAAGTTAATACACCAGTCCCCGCTGCATGACCACCGTAGATAAAATAAACCGCGCGACATATGGAGTGGCCGCCAATGGTATCCAAGTTTTTGTCGCACGAAGACAAGAACTGCGTTACTATTGGTGGTAACATTTTATCTATAGTGGTTATGCAGCGGGCTGAACTACATTCAGATCGCGCGTGAACTGTAGCAGACAGCACCCCTCCCAAAGAAACCCTCACCTCCAGAAGAGGGGTCGCTATTAATAAACAAGAATGAATCTAGTTTCTGATCATAAAAGACATAAAGTTTGTAAATTTTTTAACAAATATAAATACAGTACACGAAAGACAAATTTTTAGAGCTGACAAACTTCGATTTCTTACTTAAGCACGCGTCAACTTTAGTGTAAAACATTTTCTAAAAAATAACCAACGCTGTCAAAATGTCCCCAAAAATGGGTAGACGGTTGCTATAAGTAAAAAAAATAACCTACTTGCGTTCAAAATTATTAGTGAGCAGCACAGTGATTTAATAACATTTATTTTATGCAGGCGCAATTTTAATAAAGATTTTTGAAATGTTTCTATAGATAAAAAGAAGAAATTCTTCTTTATCACAGTTTATGTTATCACTTCACCGCACTGCTCGATCAAACGAATTCCCTCGCAACTCCCACAGAAGCGCAGAACCAGACGCAGATGTTAACCATTGAATGAGTCGGGTCGCTTGTCGGCGCCCGGCTTGCCCGTCTTATGCTTCCAGTAGTCCCGCGCGGAGCTGAACGTGCTGCCCCCGTCCTCCCGAGGGAACCCGCCCCCGTCCTCCCGAGGGCACCCGCCCCCGTTCTCGTGAGGAAACTTCCCCCCATTCTCGTGGGGGAAGTTCGAAGTCTCCACTTCAAAGTTGTCGTCCTTAGATATACCGAATTTAACGTTCTTCTGTCTCCGCTCCTTCACGTTGGCCATGATATCATAACAGACTTAAATAAAATACCCTAAAAATTTCACGTAAATAAATAATGCATGGTTATGTTTTGTACACGGTTGTTCCGAAAAGTTTTCTTGGTGTTTTTGTTGACAATGTCAAGTTTTTGTTGGGTAACTGATTGACGGGTGGATGTGACATTCTAAATTGAAATGTTATCGAAGTTTTCGAGCAACTTGTAGAAGAGGTTTTATAATGTAGGTACCCATAATAAACATTTTCTCGAACATAAAGAGCTATTTTCTCGGATATAGAAACAGGCAGAACTCTGCAGCTTTCCAGTTTTTAAACAAACTTTCAAACTTTGGTCTGAAAAACCAAAGGAAACAACCTTCGCGAGAAACTTGATACTCTGTGGGTTGTACTTCGTTTTCAGACCTAACGTCTACTTACAAAATGATCATATTCATTCCAAAAATAACAGTATTAACTTAAAAAAAAAACTTATGAAATTTTCTCTTTTTCTTTATTTTTATAAATCTGTCCTTGATTGTTTTTCTCCTTGGTTGTGTATTTCCCTTAATAAATCTCTATCTAAATCTATTATTTCTAGGTATGTTCTATAAAGCGAAAATGAGAAAATAAAATCTAGAACACGACTCACTTTAGCCTTCTTGAGACGTCGAGTCGCGTAGTGAGTAGCGGCTTCTTCCTCCAGTACTAGCATTCACTAACCCAGTAAGCATGTGCTGAGACTCACCAGCCTTAGCCTTCTTGATCTGCTCGTGTTGCTCGTTGAGCGCCTGCAGCTCCTGCGAGTGCTTGTGGCGCTGGTCGGTGAGCAGCGCCTCGTGCGTGCTGGCCTCCTCCTCCAGGGACCTCTTCAGCACGGCCACTTCTTGCTCGCGCTTCGACCTCAGCTCTTGTTGGGCTGCGGGACAGACGCTCATTACAAACTGGTAAACTCGCCAAATTATGGTTACAAATGTTATGATACTGATGTTAAGACACCTTGTAGAAAACCATAAAAATATGAAATCTTAAGGCAATATCATCATATTATGCGAGATGCAATGTTAATGGCCAACCCCACAAAACCTAATTTTAATAATTACTAAGCTGCCTGTGACTACTGAAAACATTAATTTTGAAGTAAAAAAGTGCTCGGAGGTCAATAGACACAGCAACGAAAATCGAAAAAGAAATATAAAAAAAAATATATTTGAAAAAGTGTGAAGAAATATTAAAAAATATATTAAGAAAGTGTCTTGAAAATTGATGAAACGATCAAATGGCGCGGCGGGTACAACGTAGGATCATTATGTGGCTCATCGTTTATTATTGTTAAAATAAGAAATCAAGATGTATAAAAACACTATTGTACAAAAAACACAAAAGACTAACGTCATTTAGCAGGCACCATCATAACCTTAAAATCACTTCGCTCATATCACAACTCACCAGCAGTAGTATCAAGCGAATCCAGCAGCTCGCTCTTCAACGCTTCCAGCTCCTCATTAAGATCCCGCTTGAGCTTCTCAGCTTTAGTCCTGGCAGCTCTCTCCGCCTCCAGGTCCTCGTGGGCATCAGCCAGCGCCGACTCGGCCTCCCGCGCCGCCTTCTGGGCAGCGGCTCTTAAAGCTCCTTCTTCGTCAGCACGACTTATCGCTACTGCTAGTTCTTCCTCGCGTTTAGCTGTAAGAATAATTACAATGGATAGATTTTGTGTTAAAAATTTAAGCGGTTCTTTTTTGGAATGAAAATAGAGATTAAATTCCGTAGGCAGAATTCAGAACAGCAATTTCTAAGAGATTATCGCACATAAATATCAACGTTCATTCCCATCGGCCCCCAGATATCAGCCCCCGAATGGGGGCAGATGGTAACTATTTTTTGGAAATAGAATCGAGAGACAATATTTTCCAACATTTCTACCAAAAAAATTTACGTAGTATCAAATTCCAAAATTGGAGCCATGCAGGGATCTAGCACATTATTGGGATCCAAATAAAAAACAAAGAAATGATCAGTTAGTTTTTCTAGTGTCCTGTAGTTAATTTTCCTTCATGGTACTGACCGAGCACTGTCTGCAGCTCCTCGAGCTGGGCCTTCCTCTCGGTCAGCTGCTCCTTGGTGTCTTGGAGTTCAGTCTCCAGCTTCCTCTTGGCGCGGTCTGTCTCCTGGCGAAGCTGGTGATCCTGGTCAAGTAACATGGAGTTAGTATTCTGATAAAAATAATATATTCTAAAAAAATAAAATATTCTGATAAATAAACTAGCTGTGTCCCCGACGGGATTTTCTATTGAACCTCCATACAATATTTTTAATCCCACGTTGAAGTGACGCTAGTTTTCAAGGTCATTGGCCATCATAATTACAGAAGAAATTATTTCTAGGTGATCACCTACTCAAAAATTTACTCCTGTGTTTAAATCTTCGTCACCTATCAAATTGGGTTGCACGTCATTACGGAAATGGATTTATCATCTGGTCGCGCATTGATATTAAAAACACATTTTAGTAGGTCTTATACCCACGTTATTTGCTGATATTTAAAAGTTAATCCACACGGAAAAAAAGATTACATCTCCTAAGATTATTTAAACGATTATACTAATTATTATGTTTACGTACCTTGAGTAGTTTTTCTTCTAGTTCAGCAATAGCCGACTCTTGTTTGGCCTTGAGCTTGCTGAGATGCTTAGCCTTTTCTTCTTCCTCGGCCAATGCCTGGGAAAGGTCGTTCGCGCGCTCCTCGAGGATCTATACAAAACAATCAAATATCAATTACAAATCAATCATTTGTTTAACTGACATTGGAAAATGCTGTGTACAAAAAAACATTACGATGTAGATTTATATTGACACTGTTGTGATACATATACATATGATCGTATCGAAGGGGTGTAATAAATATTATACATATCCTGTAGTCTGTTATTGTACTTTTTTAGATAAAATTAAATAAAGGTAAACAAAATTTTGTTAACTACGAATTAATGACTTGAATGAAATGAATGAATGAAATATACTTTAGATGAATGAATTAATCTCTAAAAGTAGATACAGATATTCCATAGTGTGATATCGACATCAGAAGTGGGATAAATAAAACCTAGTTTTGAGAATTAGAGACAATTTATATTTTAACGACGTATGTAGAACTCTTGGATAATATTACAACCACAGATCCAAAAATAAATTATATTGCCAGCAGAGAATACTGTAAAATTAGTTTTGAGGAGTGCAGTGTGCACAGACAGTGTGTCAGTGGTTACCTTCTTCTCCTTGAGCAGTTTCTGGTTGGTGTCGTCGGTGAGCGCCAGGTCTTCCTCGAGCTTCTTGAGCTTGGCGTCGCACTGCACGCGCTCCAGCTGCAGCTTCTGCCGCGCTGCTTCTTCTTCCTCCAACTGCTCTTCCAGGTCCTGTGGAACACCAGATAAATCATAGCAAGTACAAAGACTAATTGTCAAAATCATTTTGTACATTTTGTCAATGGTGCATTCTGAGGCTATGGACGTTAGCACCCTTTGAGTATCTGCGAAGGATTCTAAATACTTAAAGAGAGTACCCGCCGGAGCCAACAAAATGTAGTTGTAGCTGGGTTGAAAGTTCTCAGACGCGTATCATTAAATCAATGGTTAAACAAAAATTATTATTTGATTCAAGCAGTAGTACATTTTATTAATAGTTTAAATACCCTACTAATTAATCATCATTAGAAGATGGCGTTGGATCACCGGACGATGTGTAAAATCACCAAAAATTAAAGATCAATATACAAAAATTTCATCTGTCATCTAGGCCTTTATGGAACCCAGATTAAAAACTAAACAGTGTTAACTTTTTCCAGCTGTTGTAAGACGACCAAAGTCTTGGTCGTTTAGAACATCCTGGAAGGAAATACATGCCCACCAACAGACTCCTTCCAGTTGTATCCTCCTCTATACCTGTATGTTGAGCTGCAGCCGCTTCTTCTCCTGCTGCAGCGCGTTGCAGCGCTCCTCCTCTTCTTCAATACGTCCCTCCAGGTCATGAAGTAATTCCTCCAGCTCCTGCTTCCTGGCAGCGGCCCGGGCGCGGGACTCCTCCGCTTCTGCGCACAGTTCCAGCTCCGCCTGGAAAATTATATGGCTTTAGAGGATGATTCCAAAGAAAAGTATAAGTTCTGACTAAACTGACTAGAATTACCACGCGGGTTGTATAGGGGTCCCCGTATTTAAGTCGTTCATGTAGCCAATTTGACAGGACATTCCGCGTGTCCAATGTTGCCAATTTTACAAAATTGTATGGTATGTCGCTCTCATATTATATTTTCTCGTACCGTCTCCCAAAAATAAGAGTTGACTACACATGATATTGAAACTATTTGATTTAAATTATTTACCAAAGCCAACACCAAAACTAGTTTATTACCACAGAAAGTGTCGGATTGGATAAACATTTCACGGTGTTGCCAATTATGTCTATACAGCCCTATTTTTCTGTCAACCCTCCTTTGACGAACTGTAATAAAATTCAAATACTTTTTAATTAGAATTAAATCATCATCATCATCAACAGCCCTTATACGTCCCCACCGTTTAAAATTAAATTTAAAAAACTAGAACGAGTAGTGACCTGCAGCTGTTCGGCCAGCTGCGTCTTCTCGGCGCTGGTCTGCTGGAACTTGAGCTCGTACTCCTGGCAGCGCTTCATCTGCGAGTCCAGCTTGTCGCGGATCTGCCGGAGCTCGTCCTCCTTCTGCGTCAGCTTCTCCTCTTGCTTCGTCACCTCTAGCAGCGGCTTCACCTGAGGACACACAACATCGACATTAGCACTCGTTTACCATTGTACGATAGCGCAACGAGTGTATTTCTCTCTTTCACAGACGCGAGCATCTCACCTCTCAGCACGTTTCTCGAGCACTTATGATACGGGAATATAGTTATTTTTTTTTAAATTAACAATAAATATAAAATATTTATTTAATATTTATTTAATATATAAATTTTTTGAATTTATAATTTTTTCTCTTTTTTAATTCTACTTTGATAAGGTTCCGTAGTCAAATGGCAGAAAAACAGCACCCGAAATGTTTCTAACGCGATTGCTTTAAGATTTTCGTGTAAAATAGAATTGATGTGTAAAATGGTAGAGTTGTACCAAAATAGTTTTTGAGCAAAATATGCATTTGGCAAACTACCTCTCTAACTTCATATTAGAAAAAAAAACATCCTTTCAAAATAATATATTTAAGTGCTCAAAAAATTAAATTAAGCAAGTCTATACAATTTTTGAAATACTTTACCCGTAGACATGATTTGAATTTGCGAGTCTCTTCAAAACTAGCCACAGCTGCTTTGACAAGCGGGGTTGAGTGACTTCGGTAGTGGTGGTACATCTTTATCAACTATTTATTTAGCAAAATAAAGTTAAACCGAAATTGACACCGGCTTATTTATTTTAACCCACGACGAAAAAATAAATTATAACAGCTCGAAAAAATAAGTAAATTTGTGTACTATTTTCATTCTATTTTAAACTACTACACTTATTTTAATGGCTTTTTGTTAAACCTTTAACATGATTTACTATATTCAGGTCCGACGCGTCGTGGGTTTGCAATGAATATGGTTGGTTTTGTGTTGTATGAAGTAAGATAACTAGTCAAATAAACATTCCTATTTTTTCACACGAGACTTACCCATCGTGAAATATTAATTAATAATATAAACCCATTTATGTATGTATGTATAGTTTATATAAATAAACACTTACCTGGAGATGCGAGCAGGTTCCCACACAGTCTCGTATGTTATATTATAATAAACTATGATAGGTAGTATGTATGTGTAACTCTGCTTAATTGTTTCATGAATAAGTTTACCAAATGCACATGTAGGTCATATTTACATAACTTTCAAGTAATAGTAATAATAGTAAACACAAGGTCGTTCTCAAAACAGTGTAAGTGAAGGATATTTTGAAAACTGGGTGTTTTGTTGTTTTTGCTTGAGAGTTCTTGGATTAATAAATACTCTATATTTAATTGAATTAAGTTTTTGTGTAAAGAATAGACTAGACTTGTTTTATTACCGATATCATTAGAAATGGCTATTTAATTTCAGAAACTAAAACTAAAATGAATTTGTGTATTGATGAATACACAAATAAACATAATGAAACGACAGTTATAAAATGTAGTTAAGATCCGTACGAATAGGGAATATGCATGAAAAATATATTAGTTTTTTTCATAGTTCATCTGAAAGTATACAAAATTCGAATACTGACAGTCAAAACAGAATCGAAATTGATCGAAAAACAAACTAGATACAACATTATTAAACAAACATATCTGTCCCTCTTACGAAAACAAAATTTTCTATGGCGGATGTATGGCCCGCGTGACATATGACGTCACATGTGTCGTCGGACCTCTCTGTCTAACCATCAACTTTCAAGCCTTATAACTTTGTTTCTGAGCAAGATATTTGGAAAAATATTTTTTGTGTTTATCTGGAACTTAAAATATTTCGAGTAACAAATTTGAAAAAATTGTGCATGTTCCCTATTGCTATAATATAAAAAGGTATATGCTTGTTGGAATAACCAGATATTTCGATACTTAAAAGTTGTATGCAGTTTTGGCCAAGCAAAATGGCCAGCTGTAACGCGCCGGGTTTTAGAAGCGACTAAATGATCTCACCTTGATGTACAGTCGCCACCATTGCCAGTTCCTCAGCTTGAGGTAGGCGGCGCAGTTCCGCTGTATGATGCGGATGGCGTTCAGCTGCTGGAGACGCTTCTGGTAGTTCCTGCGCGCCAGGTAGCCGCGGCAGAACGCCTGGAAGTTCACGATCAGGTCCGTGATCTTGTAGTCCCGCTCCTCTTCCAGGTGAGCCAACACTCCAGCGCGGAAGAAGATCTTCGACTGACCGACTCGGTATAAGTTGTGGTCCAGCTCCAATGCCTCGATCATCTGCTCGCAAGCTTTCTTCCCGTCCATGAAGCCTTTAGGTATTATGTTCGGAGTGAGCAGCTCGTATCGTTGCCTGAATTCCTGGAAGGGTATCCTGTTGGGGAAGCCTTGCCGGCAGATCCTGATGCCTTCTAAGACTCCGTTGCATCTCAACTGGTCGAGGACCAGAGGCGCTTCGATCTTGCCAGCTTTCTTCTCGTGGTTCGGGATGATGCATCGGACGAAGTTCGGGTTCGTGTTTCTGAGTGTGGCCATTAGTTTGGTCAGCTGTTCCTTGTATAACTGCGAGACGGTTCTGAACATTCCTTTCCTCGTCCTCGCTCCGAACTGGGTGTCGGTGAGCTGCTGCGCCATGCCGACGATCTCGGCATCCTTCCAAATATGACACACGAAAGGATCCTGTGAAGACTGCAGCAAGGAAACCACGTTTTCGTTCAGCGGGTCCATGTTCTTCATCAACCATTTCTCGGCGGAATAGTCGACCTTTCCCGCGTAATGTATGATGGCGAAATCGGCAACACCTCGGAAGTCAGTCTTCATGAATTTGGGGTGGACGGAGTGAGCTGAGACCAGCTTCTCGACGAAGGTTTTGTCAGTGGCTTTGGGGAACCAGCATTCTTCGTCCAGCAGCGCCATGATGCCCATGGGCTTGTCGATGAGGTCGATGGTGGGTTGCAGGTCCAGACCGAAGTCTATGAACTTCCACTCGATGCCTTCTCTCTGATACTCTTCCTGTTCCAATATGAACATGGTGTGGTTGAAGAGCTGTTGGAGTTTTTCGTTGGTGTAGTTGATGCACAGTTGTTCGAAGGAGTTCAGTTCGAAGATTTCGAAGCCAGCCATGTCGAGGATTCCTATGAAGGACGCTCCTTGTCTCTTAGTCCTGTCCAGGGACCTGTAACAAAATACCGTACGATATATTATAATTCTCTTATCAGAAATTAAAAACGATTACTTTACGACCTTAAAACAAAGTTTCTTAATGGCAAAACAATTTTCCTATCTCATAAGAAGCCTTGAGTTATCTGATCTACGTTAATTAGAAACCCAAGAACCCATTTTGTTATTTATTGCACTAACCTAAGAAATTGGTTTTCTGTCCTATTTATTTTGTACAATAAATAATAAAATAAATAAGCCTATTATTTAATACAGTGTAATAGATTTTAGTGCCCGCGAAGGAATTCAAAGCTTGTGTGTTAAGTCGACTAGGTTTGATCACACTAATTCAGGGTAGGCTCGAGGCCCTCGGTGGGACCGTATATGAGCTGTTGTTGTATTATATTTTATTTACATGGAGAAAAAACAGAAAACAGTAAATTAAGCTTAGCTAAGCAATTAACAAAGGATAGTAATTAATAGCACTGCATCTATAGAACATTTCTCGCAGAGACATGACAAAAAAAAGTAATAATCGGGGCGCCAAACTAGTGCCCAAAAGGTTAGTAATGAGCACAAAGAAACAATAATAATGACAATAATAATAACCTATGATTTATGATTTAGATAGAAGGGATCGGGCAAATTATGTCCCAATGACCACTGCGACCCGAGATCTATTGCAGTCAGCCCTTTGGTGTTAAATAGCCTCCTCTAGACCAAAAGTTTTGAAGAAGCTGACGGTCGAAAGGGGCTTAAAGCCTGGGCTTCCTGGATGGCAATTTTGGGTCCTCCCAGTACCCGGCTTCTCTTATTGACAAGGGCGTCTCAATCACATAGGATGTGAAGTGGAGTCTCCTCGTCATCTGCGCAGAATCTACAGTAAGGGTTCTCAGATAGACCCATCCTGTTCAGATGCTTATTAAGCTTACAATGGCCCGTGAGGGCTAGGATTAATATCCTAATATTTTGCCGGTTCAATTTAAGTACCTCGGCAGTAAATTTGGGCAAGAATCCCGGGATCAGTTACTTAGAGTGTGTTACACCAACTGATTCAGCAACTGATTCAGACCTATAGCCTAGTGTCTGACCTGTTGATCCTGTTGACGAGCCACCGGAACAGGCGCTCGTAGCACGCCTTGCCGATAGCTTCCACCGAGAACTCCACCTGCTCCTTGGTCTGGGCCTTCGTCACGAAGTCGCGCCCCACCTTGATGCGCGGCTTCAGGAACGCCTTCGTCATCTCCGTCACTGATAGACCTGGATTACGAGGTTAAAAGTGGTAACCGATACGGGATTCCTCTATCTATGCACTTATCTCTCCAAGCAAATGCGCAAATTGTGAAAATTAGACATCGTATGATTGGATACTTCAACAGATATTGTAGGATTTGGTATTGAGGTTATTAGATATTGTTCTTACCAAGCAGGTGCGCGATCTTTTGTGCGACAGTGTTATCAGGAAGCGTGGCTTGGTCCGAGTTCCTCTCCTGCTTGAACTGCATGGAGCCGAACAGCAGCACCGCCGACACGATGCGGAAGATCGAGTTGAAGTCCTCCATGTTCATGCCCATTATGTTCATCGACTTGATGGTCGCCTGGAACTCCAGCGCGTCGTCGATGCCGGGCACCTGGAATATGGACTGGTGGAAGGTACACTAATTATTATCTTGAACTGTTAGTTTTGAAGCCCTTTCTAATGATACCCTATCATAAACAGATTTAATTTAGGTAACTTACAACTAATTCTTATTCATAAAATTCGACTTATGTATAAAATTCTAAGTTTGATGTCCTATCATAATTTTCAAGACCTGCTTTATTTCTGCAAGAAGTCCACACAATTTTCCAAATTAGAAGGCGAGAAATATTCATTGAAAAAGTTTTTATATATTAAAAGAATATTTTGACTGTGAACTATAAAAAATATGTGTCCGGATACTCTAAGAGCACGGATTATAATATTACAATTTAGTTAAGTTTTTTTCTTTTTTTATCCCCTTATGTTGATATGCCCGACAGGGTCCATGTTTTTAAGCACTTTACGAGTATTATTATTATTTACAACCTGAAATGTACACATGGTATGCAATAAAGAATTTGAATTTGAATTTAAACAAAAAAAAAAGGAGCGATCATCGCTGTAACCAGAAGTTTACGATCAAAAGTTAACAACCTCTTTGCCCTTAGACCAATTTCTACGAGTATATTTGAGCAGAGGCCAACACCATTCTCATAAAAAATAAAACTTAAACACCCGTAAGAGACTTACCGGTAAAGCTCCATTGGTGAGGAAGGGGTAACTCTTGGGGTCTTCCAGGATGTACTCGGCCTTCTGTTCGGGCGTGGCTCCAGACAGCAGCTGGTAGAATATGTGGAACGTCCGCTCATCCTTGGCTTGTCTGATCGCCCTCGACTTCTCCAATAAGTACGTTTCGATATTCGCGCCAGCAATGAAGCCAGACGCGTCGAAGTTTATCCTAATAAATTTACCCTGGAAATTATAGATACAGTTATTTTGTAGTAAATAGAATATATCGTAAGTTCAAAGCTATTTTTTCATATATACAAAAGTAGTTTGTACAAAATATGGTGATTTTATATAAATGTCACGTACGTAATTGTAATGTGTCAGTGTAACGTACGTGAACGTTAAAAACGTACATTATCCGTCTTTCGGCAGCAATACAGTTTTTTTATTATGTTGCTTGACAGAGTTCTTTGAAGTTTTTTTAATCTAATTTTTATATTGTAAACGCTATTTGAGTCACCAGTGGCTCCCTCTTGATAGACCTTACATACTCATATTCCTAGTCAAGCTTTACCAATGATCTTTAACTTAAAACACGATAAGTCCTACATTGACACAAGAGTAATAAAGGTACTCACGAATCTGGACGAATTGTCGTTTTTAACAGTCTTGGCGTTTCCAAACGCTTCGAGTATGGGGTTCGCCTGTAGCAACTGTTGTTCTAACTCGCCCTGGGAAGGAGACACGTCATTAAATCAACTCTTATTTTATAGTTAGCTCAAATACCATGCGATTGTAATGTAAAGGTAACACGCTTAAGCTGTCTGTTCACAAGCGGCATGACAAGTTTGCAGAGACTGTTCAAAATAATGACGAAATTGCAAAGTATATAAAATCAAAATATGTATTAGATTGAGTTAATTATAAGTAAGTATTGTATCACAATCTAAATTACAACAATCTCTGTAAAGTTGTCGTCAGTCGAGACTACTAAACAGGTATTTTAAAGAGATTTTTTGTAAATTAAACTGACCAGCAAAACCTTTTTATTTACCACTGAGCGCATCAAATGAGAATAATATTTTAGCAAGCAATGATTTCATTCAAAATCATATTGAAGTTTCTTTGATTGAATTTATTTGAACTTGAGAATACCTGTTTATTTTTCAAGTGTGAGTAGCATGTTTTACATATCACGAATGGTGTCTACCGCGGTATTTACCTCGAAGTTAGGCCCATTGCTCTAAGATGGCGGCGTGGAATAAAAGGGGTAATGATTAGATGCAGTGAAATGTGAATTAGCTGGGTTATATGAATTTACAAATACAAAACTTAGTGGGAATGAAAGTATCTACATATATATACCTATATACATTGAATAAAAGTTAGGTGATAAGTGTTACTTCGAAAAATCTAATAGATCTTATAATAGTAATGCAGTTAGTAATTGTTTTCAAAGCGACCTATTTAAGTACGTCTATTCGTTACTAAGTAACTTTGCAATAACCGAAAGGTATAAAGATAGGTATAATACAAGACAATTCAACTGAAAAGCTAGTTTCGCATTCAAACTTGTATTTGTAATTAATTCACTTCAAGTGCTATCGATGCAAAACACTTTCCAAGAATTACTTTACAATCATTGAAAATTTTGTACACAAATAATAAAAAATAATTGTATGAAATTGAATGATAGAAAAAATACAGGAAGTTAGATTAAATGATAGCTAAATTAATTATTTATCAAGATGATTCATAGCGAGCGACAACATTATGTGTTATCATAACACACACAAAATTAGGTGAAAAATGTTAGTTTATGATTATGTATTCGTATGATGCATATGAACAATTACTCAGAAATAAAAATGACAACATTACGGGAAAAATTAAACATAAATAGAATAAGGAAAATGATCTCAAAATAATACAAATCCAAACAATTCAAATACATGTGAATTATAGTATTATTTTATAATATTAGCAAGCCATGCAAAATATAAGTTAGGTCAATCATTTAAAAGCCAAAAACAGTCAAAAACCGTCATGAATTACCCCCCAAAATTAAATACATACATATTTCTATACAAATGGTCAAATGTACATAAATATATATTCCTAAATCAAACGAGGAATGATTCAATGATTCGCCCCCATGATCAGCTGTTAGCATTAAAAAAGAAACTTTCCTTAGGTTTTTTTGGACTTACTATAATCAACTGCGGTGTCGGTCCCTGTGGCAGTCACCCGAATGTTGGAGAGGAAAATAAAAAATATATATTACATTACAATACCTGTGTACATCCAGAAGGAAGGCACATACATCTATATATGGCACGTGTGTTCTTAAATTGTGACTATTTTTATTTTTACTTTTTAAAATCTAAGAGCACACGTGACAAAGTGCTGTACATTTAAGTACACAAACCACCACAACTCATGCAGATGTGCAGGAGTGCACCGATTGTAAAACTAAGTAGGGTAACACACTACATTTTGTATGCTAATAAAGTGTACTTAAAACTTTTGTAATGTTAGCCAAATTGATAAAAAAAATACTTTGAGACTCTGAAGTTAGGCACAGCAGGTATTACGTTTTCTTGCGCCTGAGTTGCATGTGCATGCCTGAGTAGCATGTGCAAAATGTAATGTCCCAAATTTACATAATTTCTACAAATTATTCTGAAATATAACACGAAAATTGCAAGAACCATTAAAAATAGTTCATAGATTCACATCTGGCAAATTAAAACAACTAAGGACGGACATTTAGGAAGAATATTGTTTGGATCATTGATCGACATTAACTTTTGTATGTTTAAACCACCATGTATACCTATATATTTAGTAATTCAAATCGATAGATCAATGATACAAACAAATACAAACAAACACATTCTCACACAAAAATCCATATTTCACCCTAAAAATATCTAAACGTATGACGAATATGGTATCTGTATATACCTATAGTATACACTAAATCGTAGTGTAAACAGCAATCTGTTGACACTGGATAGTTTACACGAGGAGGCGAAATGTGTATGGGACACGTCATGTTGTGACTCATACACTCGCACTTGCATGGTGCTACGAGGGGCAATCTAGATAAAAGGGTACTAAGACGGCAGTGAAACTTAGCATTACCGAGTCTGATACGCAAATACTAGCAGCAAAAAAGAGCAACGTACACACACATAATGATCAAGCGTACAGATATTTCGTTCAACAGCTCTTATACGTCCTTAACGAGGGGTTCGAGCCTATTCTGAATCACGCTGGCCCAGTGCGGGTTGATCCACTTCTCACACAACTTTTGAATTTCTTCGCGGGAGTGTGCGGGTTTCCTGACGATCTTTTCACCAAAAAAGCGACGAATAAATTCGAAATTAGTACATATGAATTCGAAATTCGAAAACACATTGATACGGATGGTTGGGTTGGAACCCGTATCTCCCGAACGGAAGGCGGCGGCTTTAGCCACTACACCGACCGACCCTTTTGAAGGGCGAGATTTTTGCAGACGGCACTGAGTCAGTCCACTTTGGTCATAGACTGAAACTAGCTTTGGTTAATGCAGTGATGATACTTATCTAAATATCGGATACTAACTTCCAGTCATAGCTCTTGTAGTAATAATTCACCGACACAAGTGCGGCGCTATCACAGCAATGTCAATAGGGTACTTTCGGTAGTGCAAATTAAATTATGAAATTTGATAAAAATTTAAATTTATGTAGAAATATACTTAAATATTCTGATATTGAGTCATAAAAGCACATTATTGTTTTATTATATTGAAATTAAAAGTAGTAATTTTTAATCTGTATATCACGTGACCTAAAACACGAGTTGCCATGGTGTGACGTCATATAGGCAAAAACTGTCAGTTCAGTGTAAACAGCTAGGTACATTCTATCAACTTTAACTTCAAGGAGTAATAATGAAAGAGTGTAATGAGTGAGTGAAGATTACGTCACCAAACCGGCTGATAGAGTTTTCGCGGGAATAAAAAAGGTTTAAAATTTTATTTTATTTTATGTCAAGAAAGTGTGTTTATTTTGCCGACTCTTTTTTGTGGCTTTTTATTATGAAAATCAACATTTTGAAGTACTTTTTCAAACATAGTAGAATACCCTATTGAATAAGGTGCCAGAGATTATGACAATGCAGCACGCATTATTAGCTTAATTCCACAATTTCTAGCGTCTAGAGCACAAATATATACTGCTTCAGTACTAACCCTTATTCTCACGCGGTAGTCAAACCGGTAAAAATTGATTCGCTTGAACACAAAATAAATAACTTAATACAATAAAAAAAAAAGTGAGGACATGACTTGGCTGGGAAGATCTATCAATCCGTGAAGTCGACAAAGAAATTTTCTAACCAGAAACTATGACTACATTACAGAAAAGAAACAAAGAAAGAAATCAAAGGAAAAATGCCATAACAGTTCAAAAACAAAAAACAAAACCACCTGCATAATCCCCATTATAAAAACAGAGAATGTTTAATGTTTTCAGATGAACCTTGCGCACGCATACTTTCCAGGGCGTTCATTGCGCAACTGCGCGCACTACTATGCATAATTATTTCATATCTGTGCCAGTGGAGCGCCCTTATACGGAGCAGGTCTGCAATTATTTCGCCGACTCGTTACATTCGCCCTTTTCTTGAGAAACCGGCTGAAGACGACAGTTTATGGCACTTATAGCGTACATTGTCCGGTGATCTTTTTATGACTCATGTTTTTTATAGACAGTCCTAGAGTTAAGCTCATATACGTCCCCACCGAGGGGCTTGAGCTTACCCTGATTTAGAGTGATTAGGCCTTAGTCGACCGCACTGGCCCAGTGCTGATTGGTCACAGATTTCATCACGATGGTAAGAGCGTCGAATAAACGTACATATGAATTCGAAATTCGAAAACACATTGGTACGTGGTGGGGATCGAACCCGCGTCTCCCGGACGGGAGGCAGCGGCCCTAGCCACTAGACCACCGACGCTCTCAACCACTAGACCACCACTACTGCTATGCTACTCGTAAGTACAAATTTGTCGTCCCAGGTGCGACTCAAACAGCAATATAATCCGAATTAGTCACAAGATCTAGAGAGATGTAATCGTTGCTGCTTACAAGCTTATTTGATCAATTTTAGAAAAGGTGTTCGTTCATCTTCCTTTGTAATCTAGTTCAGTCAATTATTGACCGAGCGAGCGAAGCGTCTCTGCTTCAGCTTGGCCAAAATTGCTTTTGTATGTCTGTTTGTGTGTGTGTCTGTTTGTTCGGTTGACAAACGCGACCTGTAGAGTGTACAGGTCGCGTTTGTCAACCGATTCTCGTTAAATTTTGTGAATAAATTAAGCAAATTTTTTTGTCGATCTGTTTTTGGAAATTTTTAAAAATTATGGTGTTATGAAGGATGAAAACGTAAACAAATCATAAATCAGCCATTTCAAAAAAATATATATGTATTCTCGCGAGGTCTACAGCTCACAGAGCCAGCCGCTAGCTGACTAATAATGTCACCCACTGACACTCAAATAATTTGATAAATTTTTGAGTATGCTCAGTAGTCCATAAAATCTTACAACCATAGGTACTAACCGACCGCCGTGTGGTGACGGCAGAGTAGAATACATTTGTCACCAACCCCTACTCTTCCCGTGGGTGTCGTAAGAGGCGACTTAGGGACTACACATTGAACAGGGAACGGGCAGCAGCGCTCTCTGATACAGTATCTTATCAACCTGCGATCTCCAACCCGCCTGCCAAGCGTGGAGATTACGGCAAAACCCTCCACTTAAGTGGAGGAGGCTCATAGTCCAGCAGTGGACTGTAACGGGCTGTTGATTTGATTTGATAGGCACTAACCCTGCTCCCTGAGAGCTGTTCACTGTTCAGTTTCATAAATCAAACAGTTCTAAAAGTTTGGTCAAACTATTTCGATTTCACCTCATCAACACAGCGACGGACAGCTAAATCACCAAAGGCGTCAGAACGCCCGTTCTTTTAAACGATTTTAATAAATGGCGTGTACCGTTAATTGCCGAGATCGTTGTTAAAGATGGTCACAAGGTGATGAATGAGCCTCCTCTACGTCGGCGGAGGGCAGACAACTTTATGAAAGCCGTCAGATTCCGAGATTTATTCGAAAGGAGCCAAAATGTGGTAAAAAAATAAGACCGGTCCCGATCGCATCGTTCTGGAGAGGCTTCGTCCAGTAGAGAGAGAGCTAGTGGCTCCGTGAGCTGCAGACCTCGCGAGTCTTTACATTTCTTGTGAGTTGAAGTGACCGTTTATTTTATTTTTTTCTCCACAAACATCCCCGAGCCCTTGAAATATATTTATCACAAATATGTAATTTATTTTATTTTATTCTATTTTATTTTTATCGGTTGAGAAATGTGACCTGTAGAGGAAATCAGCCTCAGCGGTGGACCTTGTAAACTAGCAACTAGATTATTTTTTACAATTTCCAAAAACTGACTCGACAATAAAATTATATATATTTATCGAACCTGCTCGGAAAATTTCACGAGAATCGCTTGAGAAACTCCTGTAGAGGAGAACAGACAGATGGACAGATGGACCTACAAAAGCAATTTTGGCCAATACAAGCTGAAACGGAGACTCGGTAAAAAACTTTTAAAACAAAATTAAGTTGTATCAAACACACATAATTTACTAAGCATTTGAATCGTCAAAATCAGAAAATACAGAACACAGAAAAGAATCTATCGATTTATCGATAAAATAAGACCACAGAAAAAAAACCAACAGAATATCCCATCTACCTTAATGGCGACAAAACAACGAAAATAATTCAAATAGAAGAGCCTATTGATCTTGTATTAGCATATCTATCGTTATTTATTACTGACAGATACTGGCCGCAGCACAGAATGAAATATAAATTAGATTGTTTTTATGTTAATGGAAATTCTATAACATCTCTATGTTAAGATGGATTTTAAAAAGAAACTGATCGATTCTGCGATTCGAGAGAAAATACACAATAAGTCACAGTACAATTTGTGATGAGTTAAGATATTTAAAAGATTTCATCCTAGACGTAATATTTTTGAAAATGAATAAACCTATCAAAAGCGTTGTTTTCATTGGAATGCAGAGCACCATATCTTACGAAAACTCTACAATTCATAGACATGCGTACATATTTTTGTTAGAACTGTAATTTCAGAACGTGTTTATTAGGGTAGCTATCGATCGATCACCATAACCCCTGCCAAAAACATTTACGCAGACAACATCAAACGAAAACTGAACAACCAATCACGTCACTCATCAAAACACCTTACATCAAATCGCTATTCAAATAAACACGGAATTAAATACACAACTAACACGTCCACGTCTAGATAAGTAGGAAGAGAATGCAAGGAATGTCACGATTATACAACCACTATACAACCAATAACAATACCTACTTGTCGTACGTACGTTTAGAAATGATCTGTAGATTTCGCAGATATAAAAATACTTGAATTTACATGAAACTATTAGTAAGAGAAAGATTTAGCTTGTTTTATTTACATATATTTTTTGCTTTAACAAAACATTTCTAGACGCATGCAACTTTTAATTTTTAAAGCGCTTAAACCGATAATTATGGGAATGCGACAACGTAGAAAAAAAAGAGGTGTTTTCAACTTTGTAAAACAAAAGCTATGTCTCATCCATCATAACAATTATCGGTTTAATGCAAGGTATTTATATCATCAGGTAATCACAAGACGTCTATGTACTAAACACCTTTTATACATACAGTCGCACCGCTAACTTACGTCCTCCTATTCGGAATGAACAACACAGAAATGTATAAATACAAATAGAAACACGTTTAAAATTATAAAAATATGTAGTGCAGTTCTTAATAATAAATCAATCAGACGTAGATAATCTCATAAATAGAAGAAATTACATAATTGAATAGTGATGTTAAAATGGAAAATAGAGATATAAATAAAGGGTAACTAAGTAGTACCTTTACCCTCTTTTTTTTGACTGAAGTCGCTTATCGTTCAACAGAAGTTTACGTCTAATTTACAGATTTAAGATAAATCTCAAATTTTTAAGGAAAATTCAATACTCTCAATATTAGGTATACCTAGTGATTAAGTTGCTTTTAAAACATATTTTGTACTAACCAACAACCCATCCACAGGCAATACTGACTGACGGCAAAAAGTTTGTAAACCAGGATTACTTCTTCGACAGGTCGCTTGGTTAATCTTACAAAAAACTGGTACGAATTAGCTGTACATTGCTTAAGTGTACCGTTTTCAATAGTTAATTTATTAGGAATTAAATAGGTCGAACAGTGTTGTACGAGTGAAAATAAAAAGCTTACCGCTCCAGATCCTTTGGGTTTAGAGGCGGCGACGTATGCGAGGTACTGTATGACTTTCTTCGTGTTCTCTGTCTTGCCGGCGCCCGACTCTCCTGTGCACAGTATCGACTGGTCCTCCCGGTCTGAAACACCAAGTTAGTTTGCTGAGTATGGGTGTGTTGACATACAGACCTCATGTATTAATCGTGGCTGTATATATTGATCGAAAATTATAAGAACTTATTTAAGATTGAAATGCTGCCTTTGTCAGGATCACCAAATAGACGCATTTACGATTGTTTCTAAATTAGAATCTCCATTTTCTTGTATCTTTTCTTGAAACATATAGCGACTCTTAAGTTTTCTTATAAAACTCCTGTAACAATCTATAGTTCTTATGAGTGACAAGACATGTAGAATGATTTACAACTGGAAGTTATTCAACGCGTTTTGCAATACGATGGTTTATTCGATTCACCGTGCTTAGGTAACAAAGTGATACATTTCAAAATCTATAGAAATATTTCATTTTTCAACGTGGGTGGACAGACTAGACACATTTATTCATTGACTGATTATGATAAGCAACCCGATGGGATTAACAATTGGATTGGAGTAGGTTTTTAAATCAATATCAAACATCGAAGTCAATCAAAATAAATAAATCAACGGCCCGTTACAGTCCACTGCTGGCCTATGAGCCTCCTCCACTTAAGTGTTTGGTTTTGCCATAATCTCCACGCTTGGCAGGCGGGTTGGAGATTAAAAGGTTACTGTATCAGAGAGCGCTGCTGCCCGTTCCCTGTTCAATGTGTAGTCCCTAAGTCGCCTCTTACCCACGGGAAGAGTAGGGGTTGGTGACAAATGTATTCTACTCTGCCGTCACCACACGGCGGTCGAAGTCAATAAAGACAGAGAAAACAAGAGTCAGTAGAATCAGTCTGATTTCTGATTTAAAAGCCGATAGTTCACCTATACTATTTCGAAATCTGAAACAAGCCGGTATTGAATCCTGTAAAGTTGTCGTTTGGAAGCCCGCATCTTTACAAAACAGTTACGCCATCGATAACCTAGAAACAAAAACAAAAACAACAAAATCACGCCGTTAAAATAATCTTAATAAATAATGTTAAAATCATCAAACTGGCAAAGGCACGCCGTTATGTAAAAATAAAATACAGCTTACTTTTGAATAAGATTATTAATATGCTTTTTAAAACTTTCACGGTTGTCAACAGTATTAGAATAGGATATACTACTGAAAACCGTACACAGATACGTTTGCCCTTATAACCACCCGCAGTTCCTCAGTCGACCCGTGATCATGATGCATGCAACTGGTCAAACCACGGTAAATATCCCGTTTGTAATAATAATGTTATTATCTTGTCGCATGTTTCAGCCTACCTAATTCATTTATAGGTGGAAATATAAAAGTCCAAACATTTGTAACTTTTTCAGCCTACTTTTATATGCATTTCGCGTGCATATCCAGTTCCCTAATGCACCACCCGTCCATTAGCGTCCATATTTATAATGTCGTACTCTCACAGTCAGTAACAACCGCCGTTACACCTTTGTAGTATGAATGGACATGCAACGCCAGTACTAATGATAGCACAACTTTGTGTTGTTGGCCGTACACGCCTAGTTATATCATAGTATTCTTTGATAGTACTACGCCACGCCCTTATCACATTCAGAACTAAAACAAACGCTCGTCGAGGGCGTTTCCTGTACTCAGACAACGAAGTCCCATGCTGGCTGAAATCGATATATCGATATCGACAACTTTGTGTTTATCACATTTCTTATATGTTAGAACAAATAAGTACGATGTAAGCTCTAGATTACAAAGCCTACTGCAGACCTTAATAATTTTGGAAAGTGCCTCAAGGGCGTATCTTTGGAACACTATTAGTACTAGTAGATAGGAATGCACTCTGTATTACGACGAGAAGGCTTATTTTCAGAAATCAATCAATAGACAATAGATACGATATGGCTTTACTGTTCTTTTAAATCTAGTTTTAAGAGTACACACCCAGGTCAATATTTCGAAAACTACTTTAAAAATGCCTTGGAAGTAAATCAACAGCGCTGGCTATAGATAAGAAGCAGGTTTCGAAACGATTTGTCTAATTGTCCGCTAATGGCCCAACGAGGCGATACGAGAATTCCTTAGAGGTGGTCTCGCGGCCCGATCTCATCATCTAACCTGACATAAGCTCGTGAAATTGATAAGGAAGAAGAAAAATAGATACTACGTTTAGATTCGTAGTACTTTGTGTATAGTCCTACTTGTCTTGATGACAAAGTTATAAAATTAAACTGTCTTAACGAAAACTACATACTTGACGCCGACTAATGCCTTAGGATGGCTTTGGATAAATGGCCGAATATTAATTTAAAAAAACTACAGAAATAAATCTTCACTTCAAACACCACCGGTCGGTAATGTTTCCACCTTTTCAGCAGATCCCAGTCCCGTAGTTGGACGCTCTCTTACATCCATTAACATTGCTCATAATTTAGTCATTAGCCTCTCCAAATGGAACTGTTTGGTGGACCAAATAAGTCCGTGTGGTAGACTAAATCAGCCCATGTTGTAGACCAAGTCAGACCGTGTGGTAGACCAAATCAGCCGGCAGTCACGTTGGTTCATTAGTTGTTGAATGCTTTATGGCCGGGGGACACCTTGCTTATTGTAAACAATTTAGACAGCATTCGTTTCACCTCATTGTATTGTTGCAACGAATTATCTATAGTCTAGAAGAGAACTACGCTTCAAAGTTGACCCCACCAAATAAATACCAAAGAAGCAAAACTATAACATACGATATTCTAATACGCGGTAAAATGATGTTTTATGTGACTCGGTTTGTAAGAACGTCAAAAGTAAGCTTCAATGTACAGCAGCGACATCATCTGCCTGCCTGTTGTCGTCGTCATCTGTCAAAATTAATTAGGTGCCATGTTTTAGTGGGCTTTGTTAGACGGTTACTCTTCTAGACTATACATAATTCGTTGATTGCTTGTTATAGATGAATAATACTTTTGTGACTTGCTTGATGATGTAAAATTCTAAAGATTTGTATGAAACACTTTTACAATGGCAGGGATGGTAAAGGTCACATTAAATACAGTATATGAAAGATATACAAAGCTAGGATTTGAATGGGTAAAATGAATTTATGACATGAAATATGGTGGACCATTCATAGCACTGGAACTCCTCGAGTAATGTTCATAAACTTTTTTTTTATTTTTTATTACTTTGTTTAAGAGCTGCATATTGCAAAAAAAACAAAATTTTTAGATAGCTTTTACGCTTCAGAAACTATCAGCACAGGATCGAGCAGATAAAAAATTTAGGCAGCGGCTGAATAGATCCAGCAAATGAGAATGAATAAACCTAGGCTTAGTAAGTTAGCTAGTCCTATGTAATGACGAAGATGGATGATGAAGAATTTACAATAGCATCGCTCCACCACCATTGCCAGTCCCAAAAACAAGATGGCGGACCAACCTTGCAGCATGGAGCGATATGCGGTGTCTGTGATGGCGAAGACGTGTGGGGGGACCTCATGCCGCTTGATGCCTTTATACCTCTCCATGATCTTTTCCGTGTATATCGGCAGCTTCTTGTAAGGGTTCACCACCACGCAGAAAAGTCCTGAGTATGTCTGTGGACAAAAGAAGAGTTTTGTGTTAAAATAAAGAAAGCATTCTTGGATATCTACCCACACAGAATGTTTCAGAGACAAAGATGTACAAGGTAACACATTTCTTTTAAACTTTGATCTAATCCGAGGACTGACCAGTAAGCTAATCTACCACATCATAACATATCAGTAAAGTATCACAATCTTGTTAATAGATACATGTGTAAAAATTAAAAGGACTATTGCGTTAAGACTAAATATATAAGTTAAAAACTTAAAAAAGCATAATCAAATAAACTAAATTAAAAAAAGAAAACTGAACATAAAGGTAGGTATCGCTTAAGTCTACATACAGTACCCCAAGTAGCTAAACTTGTTGTGAATTAGTAAATACAAACAAGATGCTCGTATGGATGCTGAGATGGTAATCTCGTAGTAAACATTCAAGGGCCATGACACATTTTATTGTTTGGACAAATAGCACGACCTCCCCAACTCTTGATAGACATTCGATACGATTATATTGAACTGGAGTTTTCGGTCCAAAAGCCTACAGACCTGACGGACAATGTATGGGACATGATTGTCGACCCCAGCAGAAATAGGTCGGGTATTTCGTCAGTTAGAATTCGAACACGTCATTTAGGCTTCAGTTAGCATTCTTAGAAATGACATTCAATACTCGTGAATGTTTTTTTGCGTGATACATTCGCGCTTTCCTTAAGCATTTCTATTTGTCTGTTGAATTCATATATCGAGGCTATAAAGTATAAATTACAGGGCTTGATTAAGAGGTCTTACTAGGTATCACAATCAGACAATAAGTTTCAACAATAAACGACACACATAGCCAGTTACTTACGTCATTCTTCGACCCAATACCTTAGTGATAGAAGCAATGTAGGTATACGTTATTGTGATAAATTTATGATGTTGTAGTGTTGTAATAGATGTACTCGTAATAGTTATCTAGGATTACTCTTGCATAAGTTTGCAAATAACTTAAATCGTGGCACGAACCTGATGATGAGACAATGTGCATTCATGGAATGATTTTTAGGCAAAAGGTTCCGACCTGCTTTTGAACCTTCGGGCTTTTGCCCACCGGTGGGACAAGGCTTGTAAAAATAGTGATTTGTCTATGATGCAAGTAAAAATAGTACTAGTCTAAACACTAGGAACATAAAATCAGAACAACAAGCAATGAGCGCTAGAATTATTGATTCGAACTAATTGCTCTGATCGTTAGGTTGCATTATGGCTCTAGATACGAGCTGGGATTGTTTATTGATAATCTATTAATTGGACGTAGTTACACGAAAAGGATCCAATCCACACAAAGTTACTTTTCAGATATTGAAGTTTGAAGTTCAAAAATATTTCTTCATAGGTATTTGTTTCAAGATAATTTTACGTGTTATGTTTTGTGAGAAACATTAAAACATTTTTATTGTTAATAGTATATTTATGGGACGATTGGTATTATTTGCGGTCAGTTTTGTGTACTTAAGTAATTTTTGACAATGTTGTGGATTGGATCCTTTTCGTGTAACTACGTCCAATTATACTAGGAGTGATAGAAGAGCGTATCAAACTAAATTTATTAGCTATTAATATATGACGACACAATCATCAAAACGAATAATTTTATTTACATTTAATCGAACTATAGGAACCCGAAAAAATGTTATATCCGGTCTTGTTACCCTACTAATACTATTATAAAAGCGAATGTTTGTATGTATGGATGTTTGTTACTCTTTCACGCAAAAACTACTGAACGGATTAGGATAGTTTGTACCCTGGAAACACATAGGATACTTTTTACGGGAATAAGTCTTATTCCCAAGGGGAAATCTTACACAACGCCGCGGGCGAACCGCTAGTAAATTATAAATATAGGTAAATCCAGTCAGTCATAATAGCGAAACAAAATTAATAATACTACTTTTTTTTTACTGACAGCAACGTTTTAAAAAATACACTGAAAATAAAATTATACAAAAGGTGAGTCAATAGTCGGTTTTACGTATTGATCTCCTCTAGGAAACCTCTGGGTAATAAAACCTTAATATTACAATCAATCAATCAAATATTCTTTATTGCACATAAAAAACACTCATACAAACACAGAATAACAATACAGGAGAAGGCAATTGGCGGTCTTACAATAATAGTAGCAGATTTTCTTCGCCAATCAAAACAAATCAAAGGAAAACATTTGTCGGCGCCATCAAAGCGCATCCGCGTCTAAACACAGCTGGCTGATAACGTTATCAATACAAGATGGCCGCGTGGCGTGCACAGAGGACAGAGGGCAATTGTGAAGATTCAATTTGCCAACTGACCTCTGTGGAACGATCGGAATGGATACATAAATACTCGTAAGCTCACTGATAAGAGATAACAGTGTTCTTCTAAGGAAGGTACGGTTTTCTGTTTTTTATTTATTTTTACTTTTTTTACGTAACTGACCTACCGATATTTTATCAGACTGTCTCCTTCACCGATATTTTATCAGATTATCAGATGAGATAATTAACCGAATTGAGAGAATTGATTGATTGTTTCAGCTTGGCCAAATTTGCTTTTGTATGTCCATCTGTTTGTTTGTTTGTTTCACTCTACAGGTCGCGTTTCTAAACCGATTCTCGTGAAATTTTGTGAGCAGGTTCGATAAATTAATCGATTTTTTTGGCGAGTTTTTTGGAAATTTAAAAAAATGACGGTGTTATGGGGGTTGCCAGCTTACAAGGTCTACCGCTGAGGCTGTTTTCATCTACAGGTCACATTTCTTAACCAATAAAATAAGATAAAATAAAATAAATATTAAAAATTAAAAAAACAAGGGGTCTGGAATGTTTGTGAAAAAAAAATATGAAAATATATATAGACTCGCGAGGTCTACAGCTCACAGAGCCACTAGTTCATGAACCTGTTCCGCTTAGGAAGATCAAGCTGAGCCAGTGTTAGACGACAAAACCTCTTAATTTCTTCGCATGCCGTCAACTTCAGAACGTGTGCGTCGGATAAACATTTCAATATTTATCCGGATATTCAGATATTCAACCATTCATGGGCTATCAAATATGGGAAGATCGCCTATTATTGAATAATTTTTATTAGAGCCTATTAGAGCGTCGGTGGTCTAGTGGCTAGGGCCGCTTCCTTCCGTCCGGGAGACGCGGGTTCTATCCCCACCACGTACCACTGTGTTTTCGAACTTCGAATTCATCGCTGCTCTAACAGTGAAGGAAAACAGAAACCTGCACACTCCTACGAAGAAATTCAAGGTTTGTGTGTGAAGTCGACCAACCCGCTTTGGGCCAGCGTGGTCGACTAAGGCCTAATCGCCCTTTTTCAGGGTAGGCTCGAGCCCCTCGGTGGGGACGTATGAGATGTTGACGTCAATTTACCTACGATTCCGACCAAAACCAAATCTACTGTCAAGCACTATTTACGATGACTTGATTATGTACATTATTACCAATAACAAACTAGACTTGCAAGTAGGTATACATTACTGCGTCCAAAGGTTATCGGTTTAAAGGTATAGAAGCTAGGACGGAATAAACTCTAGATAATGTGAATTGATAAGCTAATTTTACGACCGTTCCTCCTTCACCTTTTGTCCCTTTCCAATCAAAGTGAGATCATCTTTATAGGCTTAAGCCATATATTTTTGTGTAATACATTTATTACTAGAGTATAAAGTACCAACCCAAAGGTGAATAGCTCTCACTGTTGTTAATTGTATTTTAGTCTTTTTTTTATGAACAATTGAGAATTTGAATCTGTACTAAGTTTGCGGTTACATTTATATGCGACTTATAATCCTAAACTGATTGTAATATATTTTTGTCATGTTAAATTGGATGAGCATTTTTGTAGCTTTTTAACAGAGCTATATTGAGTCGATATTTCAACTAAATTAATTAAAAACATCTCTTAAAGATAACACGTATCAAAGAAACAGAGAAACAGCCTAATTTGAAGAAAACAGGAAAGCACTAGTTTTATCTAGCGGAAACCGAATGCTAATACTGCTGAAGCGATATGAAAATAGTAAAACGCGCCTCAAAATTGGTCAATTCGCGTTTCTATGTACAACGCAAATTTTATTAGTATTTATTTACTTATGTTTAACATGTCGCCCGACAGCACTAAACAAAGAGGGTAGGTAATACGAAATTCTAAAAAAAATATATTGTTTTGTTATCTTTGTAAGGTGGTTTGTTTTATAATTATCTGGATAGGCACAGGGAAATGGACTCTACAGAATAGTTCTAGAAGTGGATTGATTTGATGTGAGCAGAAAGTGACCTGGAGGAAAATTTTAACAGCATTAAGGCCACCAGTTGTAGTCCTGTGCGTGTACTTTTTCTATCTACGTTATCTGCGTTTTCTGTGTAACGCATAGCACACTGACATTTTGTTGGTAAATCAAATGATATTGTAATCATGAGTGGAGGCTACACTGATCTTCTAAGTAGGGACTCACTGAGGCAAAATATCTGACGTTTTTATGTTATTAGACATTTTCTTCTATGCAAATCATCTCAAGTGGAAGTAGATTAGCTACACGCAGAAACGGAAGAGTATTCAGACTAAAAACATGTATGATTATCACAACCTATTTTGAATTATTATCACAAATAATTTTGGCGTGGTCAATTTAGGACGCGTCCAAGGTTTGCCAGGGAGAAAACCGGGTCGGACGGAACATTACTCTAAAAATTCAAAGCATCAAGAATTGTTTTGTTTTAACCAAAGATTACCATTATTTGTTCACAGCGCCAAGTGCCTTGACCGACCATCAGAATCAATTGGTACGGTAGTCAACCACTCCACATGGTGTATACCATTACTTTTTATTTCTCCATACATTAGGGCACAGTCGACCAATTGTGCCAGTACGTATGAGGCGATGTCGCAACACGGCCAGCTGCGAAAGCCTTCAAGAATAAGCGACATGGTTTCCACGAGACGCCTTCCTTATTTGGTCGGGCTCGCTAGGACCTTATAACGCTGCCATAGGTTAGCGATTGAATGGAGTTGATTAAATGTTTTTCACATGTGATTAGCTGGGTAATGGGAATTGACAGGTGGTGTAAGCTTGGCCTTTCTTGGAGCCAGTTTCATATCTAGGTCGGTAAGAGTCGATGTGGATATGTGGAATTGTTGGAATTTTCATGCTCCTGAATTATAATGGATTATTATTGCAGATTTCAAGATATTTTTAATGCTCCATAACTCTGACACCAGGAGTGTTTGTGAGGTCGGTTCGGTTGTAGACTTTACAACCCGCACGATAAAAAGAACGAAAAATCTGATAAATTCTGGTTGTTTCTTCGATGGAAAAGTATTCTTGGATAAGAACCACATAAGCGTAACACAATTAAAACTACCTCAACTTTTTAACCAAATTGTTTATGTCCGGCTAAAGCCACAACTGCGCAAATCCCAAAAGCGGGCTATAGTCGATCTGCGCGTGAGCATACGTCGCCGAACTTAGATGGATAGTGATCGGATGAGTCACCTCGCTTTGTCATAGTGATGGAAGCGAACGTTTACTTAGCCATGGTCATGGTGATCGATATGTGACGACACGATGCACAATCTCAGGAGCACATTGCTAATTGCGTATTTAGTTTGCGTACCCAATATTATGTAAAGGCTTTAGATGATGTGGTTACTGAAACCTGTAAAAAAGGCTACAAAATAAAAAATCATTTTCAACTTCAAATTTTTAATTTTAGGTTAATTTCTAAAAACCTTATTGTTAGATAATTTCCGTGGATAAATTCAAGAATCTCTAATCGAATCTCTAATCGAATCTCAACGAATCTCTCCTGCGTATTTTCTATTAATTTACTCTTGGCCACCTTAGTAAATAAATATAAATATGTTGGGACATCTTCACACACGGCCATCTGATCCCAAACTAAGCAGAGCTTGTACTATGGGTACCAGACAGCTGATATACAATACATAAATAGATAAATACATACTTATATAGATAAACAACAACCAGACACAAGGCAAACACAAGTGCTCATCACACAAATGTTTGCAATTACTAAAACTTTTCAAATCTAAAAAATACACTCATTTTATAGTTCTGCTCTCAAAATGGCTACACAAAAATCAATCAATCAAACATTAAAACCAATCGTAATAATTATATTTATCCGTCGTAATCCGTCCACGGGGCCTTGACATGGCACATGGCTGACAAAAAACGAAGCCCGGAGAGTGAGCTCACCGATGGGCATCATCGCTGGACGTGGCAGCGGCAGCTAGTGGCTACATCGCCAAGGTTGAATAGCGAAACTGCTTTTTTATATAATTGCGCCGATTCTAGCGGTACAGCTTTGACATCGCACATTTCTGGAGATTCTGATTTGTGTGTGTCGCTAGTCAGTAAGGATTGGAAACGCGGGTCTTAAAATAGTAAAAAAAAGTCCTCTTCAGATACGAGTATTTTCAATATTCAATATTACAGATATTTAAATCGATTCAGTTATTCAAAAAAGGATGTTGTTAGTATCAAGAAACCTATTGATTGTAATTAAAAGTCAGACACTGCACCTGCTCAAAGCTAAAGTGGCGATAAACCGCGCCCTGATTTATAGTCTACAATCTGGTAGAATGGAAAGATACTATTCGCATTTTAAATGAAAAGAAGAAAGCGAATCTAGACAATCACACTAATATTATAAATATATTTGGATGTTTAGATACTCTTTCACGCATAAACTGCATATACTGAACGGATTGGGAGGAAATTTGGAATAGAGACAGTTTGTACCCTGGATTAACACATAAGATACTTTTTACGGGAAAAGTCTTGTTCCCACGGGAAAAACTTGCACATCGCGAGCGTAGCCGGACCGCTAGTAAAACATAAAATTTGGTAAAGATAAAGATAAAAGTGTCTTTATTCGAAGTAAGATTTAACAAAATCATTTTTCGACGTCAAAGCAAGATGGCCCGTTCACTACAAGTGTACGCCTTCTGTGGAGAAGAACGGCCAGAAGAAACTCCACAGGACTCGTATCTTTTGTACTTTTCTTTTTAAAAATAAAATATTGTTTACAGTAGTCAATATACATTGTTAATGTTTCCTGTCGCGCGCGCCTCACATTTATAGGTATTTATAAGATGTTAAGTTACAAAAGTATTTTTTATTAACAGCTACGCGTTCGATTATTCAGATCGCGTTTTCGATCAGGGAGAGCCCTTTCATTTCTCAGGAAAAGAAAATGACGCGACAACAAACACTCGTTGACGACAAGCCCTCATAATCATCGCGATCAGAATCGTGGCCAACACATGCCTTGTTACTTTGGCAGTTGTTACGTGTTCAACTGGGAGTACAGAAGTTCCTACGCGATATGTTTTGACGTGAAACGTGGTGCGGACGTCTTCGAAAGGAAAGAAACGGGTACAGCGTAACCGAAGTAAAGGAAAGAGGAAGTTTCACGATATATCGACGGTCGTGTACCTCGACATAGCCGCGCGTTTTTTTTTAATGTGGCAGTTCTGGCTGAATATAAGAGTAAGAGGAATGGACAAAAGATTCGGAATGAGTATATCAGAGAAAGGTTTATCATTAACACCAAATATGAGCAAATTATGACGCGGGATGAATAGGTATCTAATACCAGAAGACAGATGGATTTTATTAGACCGAGAAGTATGGACGGATTGCGAGTAAGATGATAATTTACGTGAAGAGGGTACTGAGATGACGACAGATAAAGGGGAAATGTAAAAAATAAACACGCTGTGCCGACCCCACATAACGTGGGCCTAACTAGTCTGACAAATTTAAGAAATTGTAAATTATATATAACGTACAAAATCACTTTGATGAGAAAATCTTTTCTGACATAAGCGAATATGTTTGACAACAAAACGATCGAATTAAAAACTAAATAATGGTCGTATATTTATCAATGAGTTGGCAACGAATCGAGCAAGTCGAGTGAGGATTGTTTGTTCAGCTTGTTACCGAATTCCTGCGCGGCGCGGACGCAACTGAGGACTGCCAAAACCACGCCAAACAGGGTCAGGTGGAATTTAATTTGAAGTTACCGGAGAACACCCAAGGAATTTGCCGAAGCGGAAAACTGTCCAGTTCCTACAATGAACATGAAAACGCCTGTAAATGATGCTGGGCAAAATCACGTGTTTAATGACCAGTGGGAAAAATTTTGAAATTTGAAAATATCTACGTCATAAATCAAACGAGCCGTGTAGTGACGGCAGAGTAGAATACATTTGTCACCAACCCCTACTCTTCCCGTGGGTGTCGTAAGAGGCGACTTAGGGACTACACATTGAACAGGGAACGGGCAGCAGCGCTCTCTGATACAGTAACGTTTTAATCTGCGATCTCCGACCCGCCTGCCAAGCGTGGAGATTATGGCAAAACCCTTAAGTGGAAGAGGCTCATAGTCCAGCAGTGGACTGTAACGGGCCGTTGATAAATCAAACACAAGCCAAAGTCACACAGAGCGGGACCGCGGCGCTCCCACTGTGTGGCCGAGGCTTTACTTATTATATCGGTTATGTTTCCGACTCCACGGACAAGAGCCTTGCTAATAAAATGTTTCCAATTGGTAAGAAGTGTCATTTGATGTGTTTGAAAAGTTTAGCTTACTGTCAAGGCATACTACCTGTCCCTGCGACAAAAGAGACTGTTTCAGGGAGGAAGCTCCTGGATTTATAATATGAGGCTTTAACAAATGCCATCTGTTGGGCAAAAAAAAAACGCCTTATAATCGGTTGATCTGCTTTGGAACTACGTATCAGCAACGAATTATCTATAGTCTAGAAGAGTAACCATCTAACAAAGCCCGCTAAGCATTGCACCTAATTAATTTTGACAGACGACGACAGACAGGCAGATGATGTCGCTGCTGTACATTGAAGCTTACTTTCGACGTTTTTACAAACCGAGTCATATAAAACATCATTGTACCGCGTATTCGAATGTCGTATGGTATAGTTTTGCTTCTTTGGTATTAATTTGGTGGGGTCCAGTTTGAAGCGTAGTTACTCTTCTAGACTACAGATAATTCGTTGCGTATCACACTTAAACAAGGGTGTTACCCTCCTTCTACGTAGACGATATTAAAACAGGACTCGACAAGTATCGAGTAACGACGACTAATTACCACAGATAACAGTACAAAAAGGCGTTCTTTTAGACAATTACAATTAGCGCCGATACGCGTATCGCGGGTCGTTCAACCGTCAGTGCGCGCGCAGGATACAGGCTCGTTTCGCGTATCGCATCCGCCGATAGCGAGGCGGTTGGTTGAACATGGTTAAAGTATTAAAGACACATTAGTCATCGTTAGCCCTTTTTAGTCTTGACGGTTAAGAATTAAGATGTGCAGTCAAAATTAAGCTCAGAACGTTTTTCGTACAGGAAGACTGTTTGCATTTTGGCTGCACTCTTACTGCATTTATATAGCCGTGTGGTGACGGCAGAGTAGAATACATTTGTCACCAACCCCTACTCTTCCCGTGGGTGTCGTAAGAGGCGACTTAGGGACTACACATTGAACAGGGAACGGGCAGCAGCGCTCTCTGATACAGTAACCTTTTAATCTGCGATCTCCAACCCGTCTGCCAAGCGTGGTGATTATGGCACAACCAAACACTTAAGTGGAGGAGGCTCATAGTCCAGCAGTGGACTGTAACGGGCCGTTGATATTGATGATGATGATGTTACTGCATTTAATTAATTTCGACCGACAGACCAGCATCACAAAGGTGCGGGGGTGCAGTCGATAGAGCTACATGCAGACTTCAAGCGGGCTGTGCAGTTGAAAATAAATTATTTGAACTGCACTGAAGTAAGCTTGACACCCAGCAGCCGCCACAAGCTGCTGGGCACCACACGAAGAGTGTTGTGGAGGGTTATGTGGCAATAACCAGGGCTCAGTCCAAGGAAAAAAGGTATTTATATATTTATGTATTATATTTTATGTAATTGTCAAGGAGCAATAGTAGAGAATAGTAGAAAAGCTTTATTAATAGTAGAGAGTACAATCGGAGATCAGGACATGAAGTGAAGAATTTAGCAGGAAAAAGACAAAATCGAAACGTAAGAAAACTAAATTTGAAAATGAATTTAAAATCAAAGATAAAACTGCCAGCAAGAAAGGTTGCCAGTCATAAAACAGGAAAGAGGACGAATGCCTCGTTACAAGCTTACCAAATAGGTGTTGGGTGAAAGCTCCATAAAATAAAACAGTTACAGCACTATTAATGTCTCGTAAATATTAAGGAAAATAAAAAAATCAAAACCTTCAAGGGCGTGTCTTGTTTACAGACGTACACGTAAACAGCATGGCGGCCAGCGTAAACGTAATCCCGGGCGAGATTAGATTAGGTCGATGATGTAATTACTGTCAGTCAGTGGCCCCGATTCGGAAAGTCATGCACTAATTCTAATTTTAAAATCCAACTATCCTTTTCGTTTTTATGACTAATGAAAGGAGGTGATGATTTCAGATGAACGAATGATAACCTAAAATAAGGGCATAGCTGTCAGATTAAGAGATTCATAAGAATAAGAATACATTAAGTCACAAGTCACATGTTTTAAGTGCTCTCTAAAATTGTGCAATCGGCATGGCCATAAGGTTCAAATTAGATGTTTGACACACGGATTGACAGCTCTAATTAGGATGGCCATCTCCTGTCCCTTTTCAATCATTAAAAGGTGATAAGAACGGACGAACTTAAATTAAGGATTAGAACGCGATTGTGTGAATCGCTACCAATATCTACTTAACTCAGAACATTTAAAAATATATTATAGGCTTTTCAAAACATATTGTGACGTCGACGTTAGGATTAGGATGACGTCATTTGTGGTTATACAGTGGTGTACCCGTCATAGCCCGTAGTACCCGTGCAGTCAGTGATTGCCCACAAATGACGTCACGCATTGTGATTGGTGTTTCAGTACAGATTACAAATATTGTGAATAACATTTTAATTTCTTCAATTAAAAATATTTAAATGATTTATATTCAATTATTATTAGATAAATAATCGTAAAACAGTATATTTATTTTATCTAAGTACATTTTACATTTTAATCTGATTACTGTCCGATCACCTATTCAATACAGAAAGCTGATACAATTCTAATTCCATCCAATATGTGATCAAAACGCAGCAACGTAACTCAAATTATAGTTAGATCTAAGTTGTAATCGCAGCTTAAAGTATTAAAGATGCATTATTTTTTGTTTTGTTTTTTTTATCGCGGGTATCAATCGTATTGGAGATACCATGAAAATCACACTACAAATCTAACAAAACAAAAACACTTCTCAATGTAGTCCTAAAGTTTCTTGTATAACCGAAGTGTGTGGGCCTAGCGATCCCCCAAATGTTCCGACAACACATTCGCCCCCCTCCCCCCAAGGACAGGTGTGTGCAAGGTGCATCGCCCCCGCCGTGTCTGACAGGCATTGGGTTCGTTAACGAAATACGAGGTACAGGTACATACTTACATATTGATGTATGTACTTACATGGAGTTTTAAGGCAAGGAGACTTTTTATGTGAAAATGTTAGTTAAGATTTTGTCAATGGATGTTGAAAGACATGGTTTATTAAAATCGTGATAAGAATGGAATATCTTACAAGGAATATTCGTGCCTTAAGGTTTTGTAAATAAAATGTAAATATGTTTTTCTTTACAAATAACAAAATGTATAAATCAGGTCATCAGCCCACTAGAATCTGTGATACAAATAAATTACGTAATAAACCATAAACTCAGGCCACAACTTAAATTTAATTATATTTATTTATTAAATATAGAAGTTTGATTTGAAGACAGGGGAATTACAAAACCTTAGCTTTTATTACTTGCATCTTCTTAACTGATCTAAGAAACTAAACAAAAGCGAAAACTAACAAAACTATAAATAGAATGCAGTTTCTTCTTCTTCTTCATCGTGTGGTAAAGGTCAAAGCAAGCTGACCTCACAAACCCTGGTGTCAGTATCATAGAGCCGGCAAAGACCACGGTCATGCCTGTACCCATCTTTTCACAGATTAATGAAACATTCAAATTAATAAATTAATCAAATCTCGATCATGGATTACACCGTACTGTTACAATAAAAACATAAATCACGTGCTTGTACTGTTTGTCTGTTTGCGTCCATTTGGATGCGCGTGGGCAACACAATACTGTTTGTTGTTCGTCCCAATCGGATAACAATGATAATTGCTTCGATGCATATTTAACTCGAGTGCTAGAGGTCCTAGGTTCGATACCCTCGAACTGGTAAGTGAAATTATGATCTTAAATCGATATGATATGGCCAACGAGGACTCTAGATTTTCACATAATAAGACTGAATTAAAAAGTAACTTCCAGCAATTTTCGTCTTTCTAAGAAAGAAAAAGAATAGGATATGAACATTTAATTTTTAGCGACGAGGCGACTTAGGGACTACACATTGAACAGGGAACGGACAGCAGCGCTCTCTGATACAGTAACCTTTTAATCTGCGATCTCCAACCCGCCTGCCAAGCGTGGAGATTATGGCAAAACCAAACACTTAAGTGGAGGAGGCTCATAGTCCAGCAGTGGACTGTCACGGGCCGTTGATGTTGTAATTAGAAATAAATTATTATCATCCTGACTTTAAATAAACTAATGTATATAAGTTTCATACCGGTACACAGTATATTTTTTGACCTGATTTTGTGACAGCTTATTTTTATTAGCTTATCGTATGAAGAAACACGTTACAAATGCCAGACAAAAACTCCCGAAAGGCTAGCTATTATAGTTTTTGCAAAAATGCAATTTAAAGTTTTTTCCGGAATTTGGGTATCAGCAATAAAAAAAAAAATATTTCTTAAACTACGTTTATTATTTTAGATATTGTATTACAATTTAAAAGCTTTAACCTCAGGCTAAATTAAGAACCGATCGTGAACAGGCGTGGGCTTCAGAATTTCACGTTAATCGCGAAATTGACAAAATTTTATTAATTTTTTTGTGACTTACGTTTTCACTATTTGCAATTTTTTCTAGTCCCAAACTGTAGCCACATATATGGACTACTAACACAAAAAAAGTCAATTGCAAATCTTGCGGACTTTCGGAGATATAAATTTATTAAAGTTTCCGGAAAATTCCGGAAAATCCAGAAATAAAGTATTACTTACAGTGTTATTTTTTTTTATATTTGGCTACCTTTAAGCACTAATATTTATACTTCAATTTACAATATTTAATGTAATTTTTATTTACAGTATTTAAGTTGCAATGAGATCATTTACTTTTCGTCTTCTAAAAATATTTCATTTTCGTTGGTAAGAATGGATGTAAATTCACTTTCATCAGTTTCATTACACTCCACAGTACCTCTGTCATTATGTACATCATCGTGATCGTCTTTAAATTCAAATGGCTTTAACATTTCAATAACTTGAGTCGGTAGGGGCATACGTTTTACATTAAGTTGTCGTCTACTCAGCCGTGTATTTGACACGACCGGATCTGATGATACCAAAGCCCTATGAAATAAGTCTTCTATCGTGTGTCTTCTACTATCTTTTCGGCTGTGGTGCTCGCGATCGTACCGCCAAAACTTATTTCTTGACTCTCCTGCCTGTTCTGAGAGAAGCCCTACTGGTAGTGTTGAATTTTCTATTATATTTTGACCGTGTATGAGAATTTTATGCAAAGTTGTAGTCATCGGATACCAATTATAAGCGGCTACATACTTTTTGGCTACATTTTTGCACAATTTATTGCGACTAGGACGTGTAGATCATCCACAAGCCACTTGCATATTCCAAGTATATCCGAAAATATTCTGCGACTTTCATCAGTAGAAAATACTTTTCGGGCAGTATTTCCGTCATTCGTCGTCCCCGAGTTGGGTCGCACAACTTCTACGAGTAATCCTAACTGATTTTCCGGAATTTTCCGGAAACTTTAATAAATTTATATCTCCGAAAGTCCGCAAGATTTGCAATTGACTTTTTTTGTGTTAGTAGTCCATATATGTGGCTACAGTTTGGGACTAGAAAAAATTGCAAATAGTGAAAACGTAAGTCACAAAAAAATTAATAAAATTTTGTCAATTTCGCGATTAACGTGAAATTCTGAAGCCCACGCCTGTTCACGATCGGTTCTTAATTTAGCCTGAGGTTAAAGCTTCTAAATTGTAATACAATATCTAAAATAATAAACGTAGTTTAAGAAATATTTTTTTTTTATTGCTGATACCCAAATTCCGGAAAAAACTTTAAATTGCATTTTTGCAAAAACTATAATAGCTAGCCTTTCGGGAGTTTTTGTCTGGCATTTGTAACGTGTTTCTTCATACGATAAGCTAATAAAAATAAGCTGTCACAAAATCAGGTCAAAAAATATACTGTGCGGTATTTGAATAGGTTATCTATCATTGACAAACCAATATTATATGGTATTGGCTTGGTTATTGCATCACAGATAAGTTCTCAATAATCTATTGTCAATATATAACTTAAACCTTATTAGAAGTTTGCTTTAACATAGTACACGAAGAAGGAAAATTTTAAACGCTTCAACCCTTATAAGTCAATTTCAATGACTCACGATAGTCCAATGTAATTGAATGTGAACTTTATATCAGTTTAATTAGAATAAAATTGTAACGCATAAATATTTATAAAGATGTGGGCTATAGATAAAGTTCAGCGTACGTCCTTTGCATCGTTTTCGTCATAATAACTGACCATTAGTGTTTTATTACTAATGTGTTTAATATAAAGCGGAAGAGAACAAGCAATGGATGTGACAGTAGATCACATTATCGAGTAGTCTGGTGTTTAGACACGCCGCGCCGGCGGCGTCTATATCGAGGAGTTTAATATAGACGCGGCTTGTCTACATTATACAAGGATCTTCGAACACAATCAACAGTAATTATTTAGGTAGGTGTTGTAATAAGATTCGATCGGAATAATAAACAGCACCCATAAGACTGTTAGCTCCTAAAACAATCAGCCTATTAATAAAAATGAACATAAAAAAATTCTTTGTCTTCGCAATGTCAAGTGTTTTTCTTTTAAATTAAGATAATCTTATGGAAATACGTACTACGGTGAAAGGCACACTACCAAAAAACGACTAGAAGATTTTTATGGATACCTGAATGATAATGTCAATCTGACAACTGCGCTAGTCGGCCTGGTATTATGTTGTAATCGTGAACAGCTTTGAACGCACATTTGGAAACGTTTGATGAACAATTAATTAACGTCAGCGGTTTAGACGCTACCCTTGGACAAACATATTAATTCTGTGACTCTTCTAAGAAATAGGGCGATACGGATTGTCACAACAATCAAACCAAAACTGAATCGTTACCGTTGAAACGTTTGAGACGTTGTAAAATAGCGCGATCGGCCCCCTGGGCCCTGGCCAGACAAATCCACGATACGCAAGCATACCTAAACCCTCGTCTCACGCAATCAATGATCACGTTCACGTGCGAGCGCAAGCAGTAACGGCACTGCGTTATCATTATCACCATATACGCTTACAGCGCTTATAGTGGTGCAATTAAAGCCGGCCTTACGCGGCCTTGGCGTCGCGGGCGCAGATGTCCGCTTGAAGTGAGTCAGCGCGGAATGTGCTTATCGCTGCTGTTCGGTAGCAAGCACTGATCGGGGATGATAAAGAACTGCTTATACTTATATGGACTATCAGTCAAAGGACTTTTGGTGGTTCCAGGTACGAATTCCGGTCGTAACACTGGCAAACAAAATTACTTTGGGGCTCTGTTTTTAGTTTGATTATGAGACAGCAGCCTGAATCACCTGGTTGGCCCCAACGATCAGGACTAGTATCTACAAAAGTATTCATTACAAGAGCCACGTCAAGATATACCTCTAAACTGTAGCTCTGCCTACCCCTCCGGGAAAGAGGCGTAACCGCGTAACTTTATGTATGTATGTCTGTATTTAAGAACTATCCTACATAGTTTTTAATGAACACGCTTGCATCCTCGCTCATCATTTAAAAAATATAAAGACAAGTATCGGGAAGGAAGAATAGTTGGTCTCTATTTATTCATGTAATTAACATACATCGTTGGTTCATAGTCTTAGAACTAGTAAGTTCAGTCAGATGGCACGATGTTCATGATTTCGCAAAGAAATTTTCAATCTCAGGATCGCAAGGATGACTGAAATCATTCTCAGTCGAGTTATTTCGCAATGCATAAAAATAGTATGGCTGTATGTCCAAAGCAAAATTGTTTAAAAATAATCTGTATAGAATGATTCATTAAAATTAAAACAAATAAATACAGTAGTCACGATCGCTAAATAAGGCCACAAATTATCCTTAACTGCTTTATAAACGCATTTAATGTGAATTTTACGCGCTTTCCAAACCATGAATCACATTATTATCCTAATCTTGCGGTAGCGGAGGCTGCGTCAGGCTTCAAGTGTTTCATGACGCATCGGACATGCTTTTACCATCACTAGTGATTTAACTGGAAACCATTTTGAACTGAATATTTCGTGACGTCAAATATCGATGACGATGTGCGAATCTGTGGTTAGGGTGAATGACTATTGCACTGCACAAACAATTTAAAATTTATTATGGGCGAAAGTTTCATGAATATTATATTGACTTCTAACTAACAGATAGAATAAGGCCGCTTATCTGCGCCCCTTCTCTTTTATCTTTTACTCCCTTAATCAGTATATTCTATCAACATCATCAACGGCCCGTTACAGTCCACTGCTGGACTATGAGGTTCCTCCACTCAAGTGAACGGTTTTGCCATAATCTCCACGCTTGGCAGGCGGGTTGGAGATCGCAGGTTAAAAGGTTACTGAATCAGAGAGCGCTGCTGCCCGTTCCCTGTTCAATGTGTAGTCCCTAAATCGCCTCTTACGACATCCACGGGAAGAGTAGGGGTTGGTGACAAATGTATTCTACTCTGCCGTCACCACACGGCGTAGTATATTCTATACTATAGGTATACTACAAAATGTTATCCATATTTAACCGCTTAATTCTTTGTATTTTTTCATAGTGCTTATTTACGTCATATGCATTTTTTTAATCGGTGCTTTTACAGACCACACAATCAAAGATAGGGTTTTATTAAGTAGATTGCGCCACCTGATTCGCAGTCAACAAATTACCACCTAAATCCCTAATCTAGAGTAAGCCCGAGTTACGAGCTGGTAATGAAAACGAGCTGTTCTGCTAATAAAATTAGTAGCCAAGTGGAGAGGAAGGAAGGGCGCGAGGGCGTAACGCAGCCGAGCAACAGACCGGGAAATTGAACGACGCGACGACAGCGTCAATCAAATCTGGGATCTGGAATTATATTTAAAAGGCAATCATTATATTTAAACTGGAGAAAAATATTTCTTGCTCTGTTTTTAACCTAAACGAACTTTCTACCTAGGGATTTGACGAAGATACTGGTTATTCGTAAAGATCAGTTCACAGTTGCGGAGTGGTTCTGCATAGTTTTTTTGGAAAATACTTAGATCTTGTGCGTGCACAAAGCCCCATATGGCCGACCGGTAGCCATCTACCCAATTATCTTCCCTCCTGTCGGTTTGGTTTAAAATTTTAGATTCAAGAAGAATTCAAGCCACCAGTATGAATTATTCCACTTCGTTCACATAGGTGGTCTTTGACTAAGCTATCTACGAAGGACCCTGGACCATAATGAAAGTATCTTGTGTTCGTTCATATGGACAGATACACAAAAACCTTATCCTAAACATAATGGCTGGGCCTCTTCCACACGGCGGCCATTATCGCCCTTATGACGTAAACATATTATTACGACCACCTTCCATCTCGTTACCTCACGTAATGCGTGTACGCAGTCGAACGATAGTTAGTTCTGCCCTAATGAGATCATTACTATATTAATTACTAGTACATTACCACACATTTTGACAGTAATATCTAGCTTTTAACGTAAGGATTATACATAATAATTTAAAGTTTAATCTAACAATAGCGATCAACTTGCAATATACTTTGCACAAGGTTATGAAATACCAGCGGTCCGCCTGCGGCTACGCTCACGTTATGTAACATTTTCCCGTGGGAATGAAGCTTTTCCCGCGAAAATTTTATCCAAATCCATTCAATAGTTAAGGCGTGAAAGCGGAACAAACATCCAAACATCTAAATATATATTTTCACATTTATAATATATTAGTGTGATAATACGACCGTTAAGTAGAGTTCATGAGAATTACAGTTTTTTTTTTTAACAGTAGTCCCTTTGACAGTAGTTTACAGTTAGACAAGTATGAAAAGGGTCTGCGAAATTATTTAATTAATGCACATTTAAAGTACATTCGAATTATAAATTTTATAATTGGAATGTATGACAATGAGATCGCTTATTTAACTATACTAATGTTATACTCTTCATCTTTATTGTGTGAGTTGTAAAGTCGACAACCGACCTCACAAACCCAATGTTATACTAGATTGAAAGGTTTTTGTTATACTCTTCATCTTTATTGTGTGAGTTGTAAAGTCGACAACCGACCTCACAAACCCAATGTTATACTAGATTGAAAGGTTTTTGTTATACTCTTCATCTTTATTGTGTGAGTTGTAAAGTCGGCAACCGACCTCACAAACCCAATGCTCACACTAGATTGAATGTTTATTTTTTATTATTATTTATTTACGACTGCCAGTAGATTATGTATTAAAAAGAAAACTGAATATTTAGACATAGCTATACTAAGAGGTAAACGTACATTCTATTCTTCTTGTTTTCGAGTCGATTCGGCGACTAAATTTGGGAAGACCAATACTCTGCCACAGATATGGCATTATCTGTGGCATTATAGAGGTCTTCGCGTGTACAGGTGGTGGGGCACGCTGGGCAAGACAGCAAGTGAGCCATTGTTTGTGGAGAGACACCACACAGACATGCACTATCAGTTGTATATCCCCAGCTAAGCATGTTTTCTTTACTTCGACCGACTTGAGTCCGGTTCTATTTAAGGAGCGCTATCACAGATTAATAGGGGACCGGACTAATTTTTTTTATTTTGTACATCCAAACTTCTTAGCTTTCGAACACTAAAATAATTTTTGCTCTATCTTTAAAATTGACCGAGTTATAAAGGTTTGAAATTCAAGATTAGACAGAGAGGCACATACCCACTTGTGACGTCATTTGTTAGTAACGCCATATAATCTCTACACAAAAAATCGTTTTTGAAAGAGACAGACATATTAAAACTTTAAAAAATCGCTGTAAATTAGTTTTTCAACCGATTTTGTTTTTATCTTCGCGAATCGTCTGCTACTAATCAATATTTTACAAATAATTCATAAAATATGGTAAATTCATAAAATATGGTGAACAGTCCGATCCCCTATTGCCCTACTCTCTGCTTTACAAACTCTACTTTTCATTATTTTCTTTTTTTCCGAGGTTGTATAACCAATGTCCTCGCGGTGTCATGACGTGAGTCACTCGGTCGGCGAGATGCGAGATATCATCTGGGTCAACAATACTCCACCGCTGAATCATCACAGGCTTTCGCTCGGTGCAAGTTTTACATTTTTAAATTATTTATAATTGACTGTATACAGCTTGGGATCAAGCTGGATGTGGATAGTAAAGGACTGTGAGGAGTGGCGTTTGAACAGAAAATGCAGTACAAAAGAGTCTTATACTTACCCAGAACTGTTTACAAGTCGTGATTTTAGATTATTTTTAAAAGTATAATCTAAATATACTTCTCGTCAAAAAAATCGAAACACCTTGCAAGTTTATGTTTTGTAAGGAATAACAGAAAAATGTGTATATTTACACACACACTATTCAACAATACAATACAATTATTTATACACATTTTTCTGTTATTCCTTACAAAACATAAACTTGCAAGGTGTTTCGATTAATTTTGATGAGAAGTATATTATATTCTAAAAAAGTATAAAATATGACGAAGATTTATGGAGAAAAGAAAATCTAGTTTTAGCCGACTTTTTTCAACAAATCCTTATTATTTCAATTCCTATTACACCATTCTTTAATGAAACTAAATAAAATCAACAGATTAGGACACGCGGCTCTATCCTATTTAAAAAATAACCTTTAAAACTATTGAAAATGTTTTATAATTAATGGGAAAATATTAAATGACGATACGATGATTCGGGAGCTAATAATCACACTAATAAATGTAATTCTGTAGAAAAACACTAAGTTTAAACTGTAATTCTGATCCGTAATTCTAGGTAAATTATTGCTGGTAAGGTGGTATGGTGGGTGGTATGGTATGACGGGCTGGTTTCCGCAAATCGACAACTGCTGCGTCTATTTTAAAAGGTAAATTATTATAACAAATTATAAAACTAAGTGATGAATTTAATACGAATTCGAACAAGTCATCATAATATTCAGGTCAACATTACGTGGTTGCAACAAGTCGATTCTTGCTTTTTAGTTATTATTATTGACCTACTGAAATTCACCTAGATAGACATTATTGTTGAGGAAATATAAATTCCTTAGGTAATGAAAATTCATGATATTTAATAAAATTTAAATCAGTAAAAAATATTTTTGAAGGCCTTCTTCGGTTCATTAAATTTCGTGAATTATTGAAAGAGAAAAGGTAACTACATAAAGAATGTATTACTTATAAACAATTAAAATATGTATATAAAGTTACCATAATAATAAAACCGGAAAAACATGTTAAAAGCACAAATACGAGAGGTATATTTATTACAATTGTCCTCAATTAAGCCCTTGTGCGCAGACGCAGAAAAGGTGTTTCGGCGCAGCAGTACAACGACCAGCGAATCCGCCGTCCGCAGGGCTGCCAGACACTATCAATTACACACTTTATTATCTTAAGGTGCGTTCACATCAGCGAAAGAAAAAAAAATGTTCAAACAAATACAAAATAAATACCCCAGCCAAATATCAACAAACATTTGAATATTTTAAAAACAATATCATTAACGGCTCATATACGGCTCCACCGAGGGGCTCGAGCTTACCCTGAAAAAAGGCGATTAGGCCTTAGTCGACCACGCTGGTCCAGAGCGGGTTGGTCGAGTTCACACACAACCTTTGAACTTCTTTGTCGTGGTGGGGATCGAACCCGCGTCTCCCGGACGGAAAACAGCGGCCCTAGCCACTAGACCACCGACGACGCTTTGATTTTGAACATCAAATCCACATTCATAATATATTTGACGTTTTTACGGCATAGGAAAACATCAAGAGGATCATGAATATGGCAGCAATTACAAAAGGTTGTATGCGTGTCGCAAATGTGGGTATGGAAAAGGGGAGGCTTATGCCTTGCGGTGGGTGATGAAGGCCTGATGATGATGATAATGATGCGTGAGGTAGATCAACCCCAACTGACCTGCCTGACTAAGGCCTCGTCGGCCTAATTTTAGGCTAGGCTTTGTTCAGATTTTTTTGAAGATACTTAAATGTCTTCGTAGACATATCTATCTAAAATCTCCTAAAGTTTTCGCGGTTGAACAAGTGGTTAAATTATTATATTGAATTTGCGCGTGCTGAGACTCTTGCCTGGACGCACCTTTACATTTTTAAACAACTCTTAAAGACAATAACATTATAAAACTTTGTAACAAGAACAATAATAGTGTAAACAATAAAATGTTCTTTTTTACTGATACACTTGATCTACTTTTTTGGGACGACAACAAAATTAAATGTTATAGCCCTGTTTTTAATCTTTCAAAGTAAGGTTTCTTGTCTCATCGAGACCACTGGTGACCGCAGGGCTGGCAGCTTCCTGGCTCAAAGGATCAGTCTAGCCATTCAGAGGGGGAATGCTGCCAGTATCCTGGGTACCATGTCTGGCGGGGACGCGCTGGACGAAGTGTTTTTTTTTGTGACTTTTATTTGTATTTTTGACTTGTAATAAAATTACTATATGGTAAAGATAAATACTTATTTAGAATAAAATAGTTTGTATTATATCAGCTTTAATTCGTTGACTTTACTATTTCATTGAGGTGGTCAGTGACCACTACAAGTTTCACTAACATGTACGTTACTTTGTTATAAGCTTGTCGTTTCGTAATGTATTTTAGCGCTGATTTGAACGGTTCGGAGGTTTCAGATGATTTAGGAGGGAACACCTCGATGTGCGATAACTCTAAACGCGTTACTTTCAAAATTATCATTATTGTTATTTTGAGGCTAATATAACAAAATCGCTAATAAAACACGCCGTGTGGTGACGGCAGAGTAGAATACATTTGTCACCAACCCCTACTCTTCCCGTGGGTGTCGTAAGAGGCGACTTAGGGACTACACATTGAACAGGGAATGGCGGCGCTCTCTGATACAGTAACCTTTTAATCAGCGATCTCCAACCCGCCTGCCAAGCGTGGAGATTATGGCAAAACCCTCCACTTAAGTGGAGGAGGCACATAGTTCAGCAGTGGACTGTAACGGGCCGTTGATGTTGATGAATATAACAAAATCACCTGATAAGCGTCCACCTTGGTTGTACTTGTGCCTGTGTACTTTTGGTTTGAAAGTTTAAGTCAGAACCATCCCATAGTGATTGAACAATTTTTTTATCAATTCGTGCCGATTTGTTGTGTGGCAGCCCTAGCCCATGGTGCAAAGTGCATCGGGGGCGGTGCATTGACTCGCTTCGGTGGTGTTATTTGCTTTGCGCGCTAAACAATACGCACTTTGCACACACGTGTTAAATAACATTCTTGTGCGTTTAATTCAAACTTACTATTTTTATTCATTGATTTTAAGTAAATTAACTGTAAGGATGGATGGATGGACAGTTAGATTAGTTTTATTAAAGGTTATGGATATTTATAGGATAAACGCTGTAATAGGGGATCGGACTGTTCCTAAATTTACCATATTTTATGAATAATTTTTAAAATATAGATTAGTAGCAGACGATTCGCGAATAAAAAAACAGAATCGGTTGAAAAACGAATTTACAGTGATTTTTTAAATTTTCAATATGTCTTTCAAAAACGATTTTTTGTATGGAGATTATATGGCAATTACTAGCAAGTGACGTCACAAGTGGGTATGTGCCCGTCTGTCTAATCTTGAATTTCAAACCTTTATAACTCGGTCAATCTTAAAGATAGAGCAAAAATTTTTTTTAGTGTTCAATAGCAGAAACTAAGAAGTTTGGATTTATAAAATCAAAAAAGTAGTCCGATACCCTATTATTTCATATAAATCCTACATTCCGTCGGTAGAGCCCCCAAAAGTTTATTTAATTATAGTAGTGAAAAAAATAGGATTTGAAATTAAGGTGGTATCCCTTACAAAAAGCGAGTCTTCTCAGGCTTTAGCCAACTTGACTACTTGACTGGATTTACTTTTTAAATAGCCTGCACCAGGAGAAGCTGGTAGTGAACGTGCCATCAATGATAGCTTTGACGTCGAAAAATTAAATGTAAAAAACTTAATTTGAATAAAATTATTTTGATTATTATAATATTACGTGAATTAACGTGATACTAGAAGCATGGAAATTGAATACACTAATGACTAACTGCTCTAAAACGGCCTATCGCATCCCTACAACATTGTTAATATAATAATAGGAGGAAATCAGCGGCGGCAAACACTGAGTCATAGTAACGGTCTTCTTAACCGCGCCTAAGACTAGGATCATTATCTTGTTAAATTATACCTATCTCAACGTTGGAGATTTTTTAATGAGGTCGGCTTGAAGAGCCTTGAAGCGTAGTCGTCTAAGCCCGAGTAAAAATGTTAAGAGATTTAATAGATTTCGAAGCCTGTTTTTCCTCACTGGAGAAACGAGGGATATAAATATTAAAAGTAAGACTTTCCGACTGATAAATAACCGTATAACACTTCTGAAATGCATGCGTCGGAAAAAACTTAAATCTTCTTAATTTATTTACAGAATGAATGAATGAATGAAAAATCTTTATTTCTTTTTTTTTATCTGTGCAAATAGTCTCAAAGGCCGATTACACCTCGGTACATCTACATATATCTATTAGGGTCTAAGTGTAAATCATGTGTGAACAATAAATAAAATAAATAAATATGTGGGGACATCTTCACACACGGTCATCTAATCCCAAAATAAGCAGAGCTTGTACTATGGGTACCAGACAGCATAAAACATTACATAAATAGATAAACAACAACCAAACACAAGGCAAACACAGGTGCTCATCACACGAATTTTTGCCCTGGGCGGGATTCGAACCCGCGAACCTAGGCTACGAAGCCGTCAAGAACAATCGACGCTGTAGATAAAAGCATTGAGACGGGACTTAGAGTTAAGAGACGTGGATTTACTTACAGGAGTTTCGTAGGCGTAAATAAAGCGTCTATTGTGTGGTGTAAGACCTATAATAGTAAAAGCTGCCTATATATGAAAAAAGGAATAACAACTATATTTTAATTATTCATATTGATGCGTAATATTACAATAAACACACCATCACCACGCTTGTAATAGTAACCAGAGGATATCCAAGGTGAGCCGTCGTCGTAACCGCAAGATTTGTTTGACATGTGCTCGCTGCGACTGTAAGGTACAGTCAACAACAGCACAGACCGTACCTTGGGACACTATGACTTCACAATAAAGATGTTTTTATCTTTTAAAGGTCTAGGTATAGCTTGTTGACCGCACTTGGCTACCGACTTGATGGTAACCTGTTTTAGTTAGGTCACTATTAAATTACTATGTAATGTTTTTTTTCTACAGCGATTTACAATACTCTTTATAAGTACGCCTTTTCTTCATCTTTCTGTATATTTAAAAGGGGTAACAGACTGACTAATAGATCAGCGCAGAGCTGATATTACTGCGCCTTGAAACTTGAAATTTGGACAGTAGGTTGTTGATAGAACGTGGTGGGCAGGCAAGCTCTATAATGTAAGGGTTAGGAATTTCCCTTAGTGAAAAGGCAGGGATGAAAATTTTATGAAAGAATAGGATAAACAGAAAATTTGTTGTGATAACTTTGGAAGCACAGAAGATGCTCTAAATAAACCATTATCATTGACAAGCTATAAAGACTACTACTCCTCGGACCAGTCTTATCTCTACTCTTCTTTCTCTCTACCCTACACTTCGCCATATAAACTCCGGCGCAGTTCACACGGCGAGTTACATTTGTTTTGTCACGCGAACCACGTAATTGCTATAATTGGTCGGTGTTATGTCGGCAGGAGTACCTAGTTGACTGACGAGATTCTGGTTTTAAGAGGACAGAGACATTGTAACGGCATTGTAGTTATCTACTTCATCGTGCAAGTTTTAAGGTCGACAACCGACTTCACAAACCCTGGTATAGCTCGTGTACCTACTACAAGACACTCGTGTGTGTACGTACTTCCGTAGATAGACGAGACTCACGGCTTAAAGTGGCTTGCGAAGCACAGAATCATCTTTCTTTTCGGAAAATCAGGTGATTCAGCCTACAATGTTTTAATAAAACTAGGGAGTCTTACAAAACATTTAAAAAGAGGTGTTAATATCCTTCTACATGCTATTAAAACATTTATTTCTTTCAATATAGTATTTAATATTAATCAGAACGAAAATTTTTATAATAAAGAAGTAAAACTGAATCCCGGATTATAGTGTCCCAATCCAGATTACTATTGCGGTTAAGTATAACATAACTACCTTACGAAACCTTGCAGTAGTAACCGCCGAGGCCACGTTCAAGAATGCCGCGTTTACTATGAGCTATGAGAGCTAACGACTGATTTATGCATCTAGACTAGTAACGGACTACTTACAGCTCTAGGTACGAATGCATAATATATTTTTCTTTGATATTTGCCGAAAGACGAAACAGATTTTTAAAGGTCTACTAGTAATACATCAGTATTTAATTTTATTAGGCCGTGTGGTGACGGCTGAGTAGAATACATTTGTCACCAACCGCTACTCTTCCCGTGGGTGTCGTAAGAGGCGACTTAGGGACTACACATTGAACAGGGAACGGGCAGCAGCGCTCTCTGATACAGTAACCTTTTAATCTGCGATCTCCAACCCGCCTGCCAAGCGTGGAGATTATGGCAAAACCAAACACTTAAGTGGAGGAGGCTTATAGTCCAGCAGTGGACTGTAACGGGCCGTTGATGATGATGATGATTTAATTTTATTAATTTCGATTACACTATGTATACATGTTGCCCTTGCATTGACAGCAATGGGTGGACTCAACTGAGCCCTAAACTAGGATGATTAGGTCTTATCTGATCACGCCGCGAAAACCCAGTGCAGATTGGTCCACATCTCAAACATCATTGTAGATGTGTGTAGGTTTTCAGCTGTTCCTTTGGAAATATAATAACTTACTCCTATCATACAAAAATATATGAATTTTCAATACTTGTAAATTCAACACTTTAAATAAATAAATTAATTAAATTGCGATAACAGATGATAGAAATAGCGTTAACATCTCAGCGATCCATGTAATCGTTTTTTTTTTAATTAGGTATCATTCCTAGAAATTATAACCACATCGTTAGTTTAATCGGGTCCGTAATTTTGACGTCACAATCACAATATATTTTGACAAACAAATTAATAAATATGAAGACTATAATATTTTTGATATTGGTAGCGATGCACACAGTCACGCTCTAATCCTTAATTTAAGTTCGCCTTTTCATTTTCACCCTTTAAAGTTTCATGAAATTCATGGGCGTAACTACCCGAGAGGGAACTATTTAACTAACTTGCTATAATGTCGTGGATAATTGAGGAAACCGGGTCTTGGCGAAAAGCCTAGGTAGGTCGTTCGCGAAGATCCCTTCTCAATTAGCCTACGACATAATACATGTGCAAAGTTTCAGCAAAATCGGTTGAAGAATTGATGTAAGGTTTGACCTAAAGATAAATTACGCATAACCAACCAACAGGTGAACGTAAATAAAAGCTTATAATAAAAAGTGAAGCCACTTTTTCGTGGTGACTGGGCGAAAACACAATAGAGTTCAATAAACTCGTAAAGTGAACTTTTCGAAGTTAATGTTCGTATGTTCGGTACGTTATAGTTCCCGAAAGAATTCCTAATTTGAATTATTCGCAACATGTCACGCATCCGGTAACGAAACGGCCATATTGTTTGAAATACAAATTCAAAATTCAAACCAGTGCGCGCGCGCCGACCTTCGCGTGAGGAGGACATTGTTAGACAAAGTGTTAAAAAATAAGCCTTTGGTTCTGTACAAGAAGGTTAAAAAGTATTAGAGGTTTGATATGGTTCTCTCGAAATATCAGACTATGTACGATTATATCGTAAGGAACTTGCAACTTGTTATATCATTTAGATTAACCCTAGGTACTTACGCTTAGTGGAGTTCTTTTTACTAATTGCAGTTTGCTTACTGTGTTTAATTCACACTATGTACAACGGTGGATTGGCAAACCACTTGCCTAGAAAGCCAAGCAGCAGCGGCCGCATACTCCAAAAACTGGACAGTTAGGTCATTAAAGTCCTAATCTATTAAAAAAACAGGTACATTTGAAGACGATTACGGACCCCTAGCGATTAAACCACATGCTTCACTCGTCCTTGACGCACCTTGCCTAATCCTCACTACCAGAATCCTACTATTAGTCCTTACTGCTTTGCCTTTGATATCAAATTAGCTTAAAGAATATTGTTAGGTATAATTTCATGTGGTCAGCATTACAATTCCAAGCGGGTTCGTTCGTTCACGTTTTTTTCTCTTGGGCTTTTAATTTGTTAAGCAGCATTTCTGAACTTATAAGCTTTTAAGGGCTTTTGGAGCAGGGAAGCGGTAAGAGATGCCTACATAACTTTTAAAAAGGTCTATGACCGACTATAAGTAATTCCTAGTAGGAATTTTCTACTTATAGCTCTGTGGCCGAGTGGTCTAGATCTCGCAGCTCATTACGGAGGTTCCGGGTTCGATTCCCGGTAAGACACTGTCAAGCCAAAATCTCTTTATGAGACTTTCCCCAGTTTGGTTAGGACATTGCAGCCTGAATCACGTGATTGTCCGAAAAGAAAGATGATTCCGTGCTTCGGAAGGCACGTTAAGCCGTTGGTCCCGGCTACTATCTAGTCGTTACACGAGCCAAGTCAGTAGCCTTTGGCGGCTCTATAACACTGACACCGGGGTTTGTGAGGTCGTTTGTCGACCTTACAACCCACACGATGGTGATGATGAGTAATTCCTACCTTTTAAGATTGAGACTCAATATAATTTTTGGCACACTTCAATAGACAGAAATATAGTAGTTTAAATTCCAATTTTTAATCTTTGAAAGGTGAAAACGACGGACGAACTTAAATTAAGGACTAGAGCGTGAAATCGAAAATTAGCCACAGTATCTCTAAAACCCATCTACATTAACAAACATTAAACATGAAACTTAAAAGGAAATCACATTCCCAAAATACTCTACGCGGAACTGGCCGAAAACGGAACGCAAAAAAGTTTAAACAAAGAACGCGAAAGACAAAAATGAAAAAAAAATAAAAGGTAAAAGTCATAAAAGGGGCACACGAACAACCTCCGACCCGTTGTTGCATCCCGTTTGGAAAGTCCGACGAATCTGGCGACAATGACCGGACGGAGTTGCGACTCTCAAACTGCGAACAACGACCTCTAGGGGTTTAATCCTGCAACGGAGACAGACAGCCTGCCTGGTCTGGCTCTTAGCCATCGTCTTTTTGAAGGTGGTTGAGCACCAAGACGTTAAATACTGTATTGGTCTAAAATAACGTAGAGCCTAGCGTAGAATTGTGGTGACGGCAGAGTAGAATACATTTGTCACCAACCCCTACTCTTGCCGTGGGTGTCGTAAGAGGCGACTTGTGGACTACACATTGAACAGGGAACGGGCAGCAGCGCTCTCTGATACAGTAACCTTTTAATCTGCGATCTCCAACCCGCCTGCCAAGCGTGGAGATTATGGCAAAACCCTCCACTTAAGTGGAGGAGGCTCATAGTCCAGCAGTGGACAGTAACGGGCCGTTGATGTTGATGAATATAACAAAATCACCTGGTAAGCGTCCACCTTTGTTGTACTAATGATTGCTTTAGCGTAGAAGTTGGACTTCAAAGTTCGCGACCCATAACGCTAAGAGTATCTTCTTGATGCATCAGAAGGCTCCAGGTATTTATGAAGTATAGTAAATAACATAACTAATGAGTATGTATTGTCTGTCTGTCTATGCCCTATTGCCAGACTTTTGAAGTCGCCAAATGACCTTTGATTTTAATGGCCACTAACTGCGATAGTTACCAGAACCATGTCTTATGAATCACGTAGAACCTTCCAAAATATACAGTTACAACATAAGTTAAACAAAACACAAAACTAAAAACTTTTTGTGTGATGCCCAATGCCCAACAGTAGGTAAGGTAGGTCGATAAAAAATATATCATTGAACGAAGTAACCAGGAAGCGAGAAGTAAGCAGTCAATGAAGCATGCGCCGGCGCCGTAACATCGGATACCTTGCTTTACTTTCCATTATTTATAGAAAATAGTACAGGCACTTTTGTAATCCGGTAAGAAGCACATGATAAGGCGACATGAAGCATGCGCAGGCAGCATGTTGTTATCTTGTCCTCTGTAAAACGACAAAAAAATATGTCCCGTTCATACAAAACCGCGCGGCCAGCTGATCGATTTACTATGGGGGAAGTAATATTTTTTTTTCAATTGCCGGCCCATGTACCTTAGGGAAAGTTGTTCAGTTTAATGGACTGAACACTCCATTTAATGAAGAACAACCGGTTAAATTTCACGGTGTATATGTATTTGGTATCAATAAAGTATATTTGTATTGTATTTTATTGTATCAAAGACATCTTATAACGGTATATTTTGCATAGTATAAATTTTCACAAAGAGATCAACGGTCTCTTTGGAGATGACGTGACGAACCTAAAAGACCTAAACCTAAAAGACGAGATAAAGCCGAGTCAAGAAGTAGAGAGAAATGGAAGAAGAGGAAGAGTTTTACCCAAAAGTGGGACAGAAGAAGTAACATAATATGGCATGTCTCGCGAATTAATGCTGTCAGTTACAGGACTTTACACCACTTTTACAGGGAGGTGTGATTTATTTTATTAAGCCAACTTTTTTGGCTTTTAACGGACTGAAATTGATTTAAGCTAATTATATTGCTTTAAATTTCTTTATCAATCTGGTGCTGGATTTCAGCTTTAGGTCTGCCCTGATTTTTAATTAAATTAATAATGAACCCCTGACCGCGTCTTTCCAGACAATTAAAAAAATGTACCGACATACAAGTTTTTTTTCACCGTGCCAGTTGCATCGGACATCGGATCTGTGACCCATAATCCGAATGCCACGCCACGGGTAAACGCACCCAACCGGTTCGAATTGAACTCGTACCAACATGAGAACATCGATCGTAAAACCCTCCATTGCTTTTTTTTATTTTACTGTTGCGAGCTTTATGAACCACTACACAGATTTTTATTCATATATTAAGTAGTTTTTTAGTTATGAGTTTTTATTTTACGATAACATTTTTAGATTAGATTATCTCAGAGACGTGGTTTTATTTGTTCTTTGCGTATGTACCTAATAAGAAACCAGAAAAAATATGTTAGGAAAGAAAAGCTAATTAGTTCCGTCTCAATGCTTTTATCTAAAGCGTCGTCGTCGATTGTTCTTGACGGCTCCATAGTCCAGCTGGTAGTGTATCTACCTCCGACGCACAGGGTCGCGGGTTCGAATCCCGCCCAGGGCAGACATTCGTGTGATGAGCAGTTGTGTTTGCCTTGTGTCTGGTTGTTGTTTGTCTATATAAGTATGTATTTATCTATTTATGTAATGTATATTAGCTATCTGGTACCCATAGTACAAGCTCTGCTTAGTTTAGGATCAGGTGGCCGTGTCTGAAGTGTCCCCCACATATTTATTATTATTATTATTAGTTTACGCGATGCAACTAAAATTGTAAATACTAAACAAGTAGCCTAAAACGAGCTCCTGATATTTATCAGGAGGGCAATTAGTTTTTTTATTGTAATGATAATGCATGTGATTAAAGTTATAAAGGTATCGCTTAAAGTCTGTCTTTAAATCTTCCATCCAGAAAAAAATATATATGTAATAATAATTTTAGCCAGGACTTTCACATTGAACCTGTTTTGTTCTCTATTCCCGTTCAAGGAAAAGAAGTCATTAAAATGCTGAAGGACATGGTGTTGTGACAAATCTTAACCGTCCATCGACACAAAGGTATTGTGGCGCAAGAGTGTCCTAACATTGTTAATGATATACCGACATCACCAGCGCTGCCAACATGACGCATCATTGCAGGAACTTACCTGTAAGGACAAAGACAAAAGGTGGTTAGTATTCGTCAATGGTCATCGTGAGTGACTTAAAGTTTACTTTCAAGGAAGAGCTTGCGGTTGGATATTTTTTATTAAGGTATTTTTAGGCTAAGCGTGTGCTTTATGTTATTGATACGCAGTGTTATTGAGAAATAAATAAGCATACATAAAAACCACTTAACAATAATTACAGCTACTCTTCAAATGAAAAAAATACACACAATGTCTATGGCTCTACTAAATTATACAAATTGTCGTCTACTCATAATAAAACAACTAAAATGGGATGCTTATATAATACACTATTATGAATAATTGATGTGATGAATAATGAATAATGATGATGCACAAATCAAAAGTTAAAAGAAACTGCAGTGAAACCTTGGTGATAGGTTTTTTATCAGTAATATGCAACAAGATTATCAACTACCTACATCGTGCAGACTGCGAAAAAGTGACGTCATACTATCACTGAACTATCACGTAACTTGACGTATAGTGGGAAACCTGCCACTGTTTCAACCAAAGATTCATCATGTTTTGTTTCTCTGAGGTTTCAACATACTTTTCTATATAATTATAAAACGAACGAGCCTTGTATAGGTATATTCAAAGGTTATTGAAAACAACTAAGGAAAGAATGAGGACTATTTACCGTCGGTGCAGTTCTTATTCAAATATCTATAAGTCTACACGTTTTAGAATAATTATGTCTTGTTTTTCGAATCGTAGACTATTTTAATCACAGGGACTTAAAGTTACTGTTATGCTGAAAACGTTGCACCAACTAAAAAAGCCTAACATAGTTTTACTTGATAGTCTACGAAGTTGATTGAATGACCTTAATAATTTCGTGCACATAATAACATCGGTGATTCATTCAAATCAATGCAACCGATCGATTCATTGCAAATCGATAATCGTTTCAATTGGGACCATTTGTCGGAGCTAAATGAAATTTGATTAGTTGGTCGACAAAAAACAGGTCAAGATACTGAACTAGCTATTAGAAAACAACTTGGAACAAAATAGATTTATATTGCAAGTATTTATACCTATAAGAACAAACAACTCACCATCCGTACATATAAAAAGGATTTTTTGACCGAAAAGACACAAGTTACTCGTAACTCGTATTGAGTATCCTAGAAGCATTATTACTGCACATAGCGGTATAAAAATTTATTTCAGTAGAAATAATAGTCTCCGCTTGTTAAGGGGCTTGTCACGAATTTTCCATGTTTTATCTAAGCTATATTTGACGTAAATCGCAATGTCTGTAGCTGAACTATGTATATAGTAATGTTAATGATATTTATAGTCCGTTGGTAAAAATGAAAACACGATGGAAATAATTTCATTCGATAAAATTATATCATAAAGTTCAGTCTTCCAAAATTTTTAAAATGTTTTAAATGATTATTAAAAGCCACGAACCAACTGAAATTTGTCTCTAAATGTTAACCATAATTAACTTCATCCGTTTAGGTAAATTTTCTTGATATTGATCCATTTTTAATTCAAAATTTTAAAAAATTGTTACTTGTCACTTACGCTAATAATTCCGAGCGACTTCAAATCTTGTCTCCTTCACTAATTCGCAGCGCCTGACAGTGACGGCCGAAACGTGATGCTAGGCGGACGTGTGTCGCTCGCATCCTCTACCGACTCGCGCGCATTTCACGACTAATATTTTAAATGATTGGAGATTTGTTCCTATATTCGTGTGTATTTCGTTTTGTGATGTGCTGTATGTTTTTATTTAATATTAAAACAAAGTAAGACTTGTGAATAAACATATAAAATGGGCAACAAAGACAATGCTAAGAAAAAAACAACAAAAAGGGCCAAAAAAATCATGCATTACACATATTGGAAGTGAAAAGGTAAGAAATGGTGTGATTTATTTATTATTTTATAATTTACGAATGCTAATTGCAATATTTATTGAAAAAGTGCTTATAAATTCATTGATCAACAATAGTTAGTCTATCTTTATTTCGCGTGACTAGTTCAAGACACTATGGCGTCTTGGGAAAGTTACTAGATTTCTGAGTAATGGTGTCTGTTTTTGTGGTACTTGGTTCGATCCTTACACCTACTATGGATGTTTCATTTTTATTTTTATTTATTTTTTTAAGAAGGTAGGTATGACAGTTTTTTTTAATATTTTTACAGAAAACGGACGTGTGATGTAATTGAAGACCTAAATGCAGAACATAACATTGACAAAGGCAATGGAACAACCACTCCCGTTCATGACATGTGAGTATTTATTTTTAGTGAGACCTACCAGCTATCTATTAGCAAACTATTAGCAATACGACACGATAGGCACCGAAAATATTATTATTGTCTTTGCTTTGGGTAAGTATCCTTATTTCACGTAGTAAATGTAAGCCGCTGTGGCGTCGTCGTAATCAATCCAGATTATTGGTTTCAGAGTAGAAGTTCAATCTTTGTCGTTCGGTAGTTATTTTTTCTTTTTCTAATAATATTAATTCTTTACAGAAATTCAATTGAAAGAATCGATGGAATAAACGGCGACCATTTACAAAGATGACGAGTTCTGGGAAAAAAACATGAAAGAGAAGTTGGTAAAATTTTACATGGATTGTTTATTACCTGAGCTTGTTGACCCGCGTCATCCACGAGGAATGCCAATAAAGGACCCACATTCCATAGAAAAAGCAGCAAAAAAAAATAATGAAAAATTGATGTCCCGAAAGCAATGAGAACATGTTCAATATTCTCAATATTGTGAAAATTACACTTTTGATTACCCATCATAGTTATTTTGTTTCATTCAAAGAAACTAAATATAAACATAAACATCATCAAATAATAATATAAATATCATTAAAATAGAAATATAAATACCACTATTTCTGTCATAACGTAGTATATTATTATGGTTAACTGTCGTCGGTCGTCATCCGGCTTTTCAGAACACCCAAGTCTATAGTTGTCTTACTTTTTTAGATATTATTACTTGTTTATAGTGTAAATACGCACTGAATAATACGTAAAGTAGGTATGTAAAGTAGGTGTTTCACGTTTGTTAGTTAATAAAATTATCACACGTAGGTAAATCAAAAGTTTCGTCAATTGTTATATTTTATTCAATAAAAATAATCTTCTATGCAAATAAAAAAGAGAATAATCAAATTTAAATTACAAAATACAAAAGTATTTTAGTTTGGTTTAGTGATGGGTTGGGATACGAGCAAAGAATGAGAAATTGTTTTAAGAATGGCACAGATGGTGCTGGACGTAAAGGTTCTTTCTGATGTGAATAGATGGCGTCACTTAAAAAGGTTCGTTGAACTCGTATAAACCGTCAGCGCGGGGAACGGTGCGGGATGAAGGGAGGTGCGGAACTGGAACGCTCAAGGCCATTTGCTCACACCAGCCCCTTAACATGCCCGTTTCGTCATGTCGTAAAACAAAGGCAAACAGGAAATCAATTTCCAAGTATATCAGACACCAATCGAAGCAAATCGATAGACGAATTCTTAGAGCTGAGAGAAGCTTGGGCAGAGAGTAGGTAGACCCATCTTCATTATCACAATAATCACCTTTTCATAACAAGACCCAGCCGAATCCCTTCATTTTACCTTTAACAGTATTCACCATAAAGTACGAGTCGGTAAATCCGCCTGGTTGCATAACCTTAACCAGTCGGACCTTCAACAAGTGGGTCGACGCGCCGCCGTCATCTGGGCAGACGGGGCGCGAGAATGCCGCCCCCCCCGGTCTAAGTATTACATTAACATCCACGGAATATTATATTCCGATATTCCGTGTTAACATCATATTTATGTACTTTATCCCATTACCGCTCGCTGTAGTATAAATAGTACGCAACTTTTTTTACTCTAGTACCATTTTTAAATGGTCAATAAAAGTCCATGCTTTAAGCATGTAGCAAAACAAACTCAATTATAAAATATTATTAAGGTAATCCTTATTTTGTCATAGTGTTTTGTTTCGTAATTGCTGGTGAGTACTTATTTATTTTATTACATAAGATTTAACATTAGAAAGTGTTGAAAAGTTATATTGTTTGCGTTATAATATCATTATTGTAATATATTATACATAAAAAGGTAAATTTGTATAAATTTATTTATGCTATAACACATAAAGTGCTGCTGTACTAACTTTAGTACACAGGGCGCTTGAGGTAGTATAGTAAAGACTGTTTTATTAGTTTACTGTGCTTATTAGTCGTAGTATTTATTTGTAGTATTTGGTTTTTATTACAAAAATTAAGATTGGTACACATTTTTTTTTTCGGTGACAAGAAAAATATTTCAAAACGTACCTATATAATGGCGAACTGACGTACTTTTACAAACAAAAAAACTATTTTGGTTTACAAGAAGCTGTACATGACATTATTAGCCAAGAAAGTGACGATGATGCTACCCACGATGTATTTATGCTGCCACCGAATCCAGTAATTGTCATCGATAAAGATGAAGGTGGAGACGACGACTTGTAAAAAATAAATTACCTCAAGGTGTTCTCGGTAGTTAGAAGTTGTTACTCGCAGACATAACACTGCTGTTGAAGATGAATGAAGCAGCAGTAATGATGAACCCCTCATTACTGCTGCTTCAGCATTCGCATCAACTACTTCTCGAAATGTGCCAAAAAGAAGAAGAGTAACTAAGGCTGAGTTGCCAATTTGGAGAAAATGTGTGCCTATTTACTCCGTTTCTTTCTAGGTCTACTCCAGATCAAATACGTATTGTAGAACGACGTGCTAATGTCTCGGATATCAAATACATGGAGATTGCAATAAATTTCTTTCTTTCTTTCTTTCATTGCAAACTCGGATAATCGTGTGGAACAGCTAGTGTTCCGCAGACATGCACGTATTTGAGCCAAAAAAAGAACAAATAAGCCAGACAATCATCCTCTATAATGGACGGAGAAGATAGAAAAGATAATAGTCATAATAGCCCTCAAAAAATACCAAACCAACTTAGATGTGTTGTGTGTCCCAACCGAGTCAAAACAGCATGTGACAAGTGCCTAAAAAAGCTTTGCCTTGATAGAGGATGCTTCGTTCAATACCACTCCTGAACGCCCATTGTACTAAACTTAGTACACCTCTAAAAACACAACTTTCGGATATTTTTTGTATTTTTTCTCTCTGTAGTATCTTAAATTAAGTGTTTTTATAGCTATATTAAAAACAATTTGAGTAAAATTTTTCAAGGTCTTTATTTGGGCGTTAATGGGTTATATTTCATGTAAAAAAAAATAGAGGAAAATTTTAGGTTGTTATGATTGGAGTATTGAATGGAACACATGAGAACGTCATCAGGGTATAAGTGACAAATCTCCACAAATAGTAAGGCACAAATTTTTGAATCATATTCCGCCGCAATTTCTTCCCTTTAATTTGTGGAGACCTGTCTCGCACCCAGTATGGCTAAAACATGAAACTCTAGTAAATTATTTAGATTATTTTAGATTATATTAAAGGCAGAAAGACATAATAGCGTATTTCATCAGTATACTAGTGCACCACCGCTAAAGCTTATAAAGAACTAATGAAAACATGATTGTTTTTCTGGCAAACAATGGAACGCATCGCGACCTTGATCACAGAAAGGCGCTCTTTGATTGGATAATGAGGATGGATCTATAGATCAACCGATAACAGTTAAAGGAAAATCACATGCGCATCTCAACGGAATTACACACGGATAAACATTCATAGTGTGAGAACGCAGCTTTAATGTGTTGTTGTCTCATTAATATTGCCCTCTCTCTCTCCCTTCGGTACGACGACGAAATTCTGTCAAGGTGTTCGCTTAGCAATAAAACTCTTTATTAATTAATTATGGTGGTTTAATTTGCAAGATATTACACATAGTAACCCTACCGAAACTGTTTACGAGCGCTTGATGGCAGGGTTTACTGATACTAATACCTATTAATGTGTCGTCCACTTGTCCTTACAAGTGAAAGGTATCGACGAGATCCTCATATCAGGTAACAGCTGTCAAAACTAAAACGACCATTCGACAACTACCGATCCTGGAGTACAGGTATCAGGAACAAACGATAGGTCTCGACTTGAAATGGGGAGACTATACTACTGCAAAAACATACCAAAACATGCAGGTCCAGTCTACCCCGCACAGAGGAGACACGGCTGCTAGTAACAGTTCTGTCTCTCGGCGAGACACCAAGGGAAACCAGTTCCTGAAGCCTTACGAAGTGATACTGGCGCATTCAAGGACAGCGCTCATTGCACAACCTGTACGATATTAGAATCTGGTCTTCTGTTTTGTCTAAACCCCACAAATCTCATACGAATTTATAACCAGTTTTCAAGTCCTTGGCTTGGCGATCGTAGCACCGGTAAATACATCAGTGTGCTTTTAAGACAGTGGACTTAGCCATTCAGTAAAAGATGTGATTTACGATGATTCTGACGGCTCCGTAGCCCAGGTGGTAGTGTATCTGCCTCCGACGCACAGGGTCGCGCGTTCGGATCCCGCCCAGGGCAAACATTCGTGTGATGGGCACTTGTGTTTGTCTTGTGTCTGGTTGTTGTTTATCTATAAGTATGTATTTATCTATTTATGTAATGTATATCAGCTGTCTGATACCCATAGTACAAGCTCTGCTTAGTTTGGGATCAGATGGCCGTGTGTGACGATGTCCCCACATATTTATGTATTTATTCTTTTGTTTTTATGCGTTATTTTATTTAACACTGGGTACTTTATATAAAAGTAGATGAAAAATAGAACATTTATGCTTACAAATCCGACCAAACGTGAGCTAACAGTAATTTATCGCCTCTAAAAGTAATGGGGTGTTCAATACGTTAGGAATAGAAGGCCTCACAGCCCGACGCCTGCAAAAGTGCTTCAAAAGCGAGCATAGACAGCGAACCTTACCATTTGCAGCTAATCAATTCCTCTCCATACGGCCGATACTTGAGAAGTTTCTCAATGGCGACTAAACCACGCCCTTATAAGGCCGGGACATATGGACGTGGCTGATGGTACTTTGTGTAGCTGAACAACTGACGTTTTTAAAAGGACAAAACGCGTGTCGAAATTTTGAAAAATGGCCGTCTTGACTGGCGGAATGAATGTTGATGGCTCGCTAAGGAGAGAACGTGAAACTACAATTTGGTTGTGGCCCAAATGTTTTTAAGGTTCTGTGTGAGTCAGGTCCTGATGAGACGAGATGGAGAGAAGCTAAGGATATGGACATATTGACGTTATAAGAATATTGTGGAACAATCAGAAGTTAAATCATATAAAAATAATAATTAAGAACAGTTTATTTTTTACTCTAATGAATAGAATACGGTAGAATCTTACGAGTTACCAAAGACACTTTAGTTTTGAAGTTCTCCGTACATTATTATTTATCAATTTACGAGCGAAATGCGTGGTAAGCAATTTTAATTAAATTTAGCAAATAATTAATAGGCAGACATCATCATCATTTCAGACGAAGGACATTGTAAGCGACCACGACAAAACATTTGGAAAACTAAATTGTCAATCTATTGGTCAAACCGACTAGTCACACTAATATTATAAATGTGAAAATATATTGTTTGTTCCGCTTTCACGCCTAAGCTACTGGACGGATTTGGACGAAATTTGGAATGAAGATAGTTTGTAACCTGGAATAACACATAGGATACTTTTTACCGGGAATGGTCTTATTCCCACGGGAAAATCTTACGAGCGTAGCCGCGGGCGGACCGCTAGTCCATAATAATGTATCTACAGAACCAGTACTGTAAAACCAGCTTCGCTCTTAACGTTCCGTGATCATGTTACGATATCACCTCGAGGTTGAAACCATCAGACTGCAATGATCATTCCAATTTCACCGACTTCTTTATTTGGATGTTTACGTCTTTCCGTACAAGGAGCGATATGTACTAACGTTTATTTTATTAAATGAATTTCAACGAACAGCTTTCGAAATTATTAACATGCAAGTGAAACTAAAAACTTACCTTTAGACAAGTTTAAAAATACAATTCTTGTATTTATATGCTATATAGGATATCTGGTTACGTCTTAGAGGACAGATGTCCATGGGAATAGATTGTTTGAGTAGCAGGCTTTTTCGATATATAATTAGCATTAATTTTGTAATTGACAATATTTTATTTAAAAAAGGAAACAAAAGTTGCGACGACTGTGGAGTTTCTTCGGTGAGCTCTTCTCCACAGATTCCGCCATTGTGTTAGTGAACTCACCCAAAAAAATGTAATGACGGATCTTAGTGATGTAATAACATCCTATGGAAATAATTTAATAAATAATTTTTGATTTTGATTTTGACGAAATAAACACTGACCAATAATTACAAAGTTACCGAAGAGAAGGATACGTTCGTGGATACAAATTGTCGAAAAACATTTTATTCTCTGCGCAATCAGGTAAAAATATTTAAAAAGATAAATAAGTATTGAACTTGAAACAAAGTATTGTTTCTTAAAATTTTCCGTTAAAAGAGATCAAGCTTTTATCAGTTCACATCTCAACTTATACCCGATTTTGACGGCTCCATAACGCCGACGGTTGTGGACTTTACAACCCACACGAGGAAGAAGACATAATCTTTATTTTTGGCAAAGTTCCCACGGGAAACTACTTACGCGCAACAACGGGCGGACAGTTAATTAGAATAATAAATTTATTTTGAGGAGAGACCTTAATAAAATATTCGCATAAACATAATAATAAATAATAAAGTTTAAAGCACAACAATAGTTCGTAAAGTTTTGACGTTTAGTGTTTAACAGAATAACTACTTAGCTCTACTGCCTCATAGCAAGTACTAAAAGAGCTTGATAGTTGTTAGCGTGGTATTACGGCAGGCTCGTAAAATAACATAAAATATTGGTTTGAAAGGAAGGGATTTATTATTCATTTTCATAATAATCACCCCGGCCTTAGATAAGTCAATAAAAATCACAAAGAACATTTTATTTTTCCTTTGTTATATCAGAATTTTGAATTCGCAAAATAAGGCGATTCGGTGCATAAGGTAATTCCTTGAATTGTCTCATCAACAGCTCATATACGTGCCCACCGAGGGGCTCGAGCCTACCCTGAATCAGGGCGATTAGGCCCTAGTCGACCACGCTGGCCCAGTGCGGACTGGTCGACTTCACACACAACCTTTGAATTTCTTCGCAGGAGTGTTGCAGGTTTCATCACGATTTTTTCCTTCACCGTAAGAGCGTCGAATAAACGTACATAATGAATTCAGAATTCGAAAACACATTAGTACGTGGTGGGTATTGAATTTGGATCGAATTAGTCTGTCTCCTTCGTCCAATTCCATGAGATTTGATAGATATAGATAAACAGCACCGAAGTAAAACATATTTTTATAGTTCTACAATCACTTGCGGTGACTCCCCCTAGCTTTCGTAAAATAGTCATTACACAAGCCGGGTTCGTAGCAACTGCTCCCATTCGCAACTCCCCCCTGATCAACTGCTCCCAGTAGCAACTGCACCCCCATGTCAGAGGCCTTCTACGGACGGCTTTAAAACTCTGATACCGAAGTTCGTGAGGTCGGTTATCGACCTTACAACCTACACGATAACAAAGGTCTCTATAGCTTGACCTAAGCACTATATAACAATCATCATAAATAAATAAATAAATAAGTAACCACTCTGCCTCGATGCAATCATGTCAACCAAGCAAATAAAGTGTGAAGTTTGCTGCACTTCTGCATCGTATTTTGCTGTACAAGTTACGTCAGCGTTTAGCATAGCAACTAAATGCAATTACAATATTAATTACTGCGCATGACGACGCCGTGTCATCTGCGCGGGAGGCTGCATGCATATGCGCGACTTGACCTCAATATGTAGTGCACTTTTGTTCGATGCGACTCGTTCTCTGTAATCTATAGTATTGACTACTGTAAATAATATTTTATTTAAAAAAAGAAAAGTACAAAAGATATGAGTCCTGTGGAGTTTCTTCTGGCCGTTCTTCTCCACAGAAGTACGCCTTCTGAATTTGTGGTGAACGGGCCATCTTGCTTTGACGTCGAAAAATGATTTTGTTAAATCTTACTTCGAATAAAGACACTTTTATCTTATCTTAGGTCCATAAGCTACCCGTATATCTTTGCAATAGTATAGAACTATAGACTGAATGAATGAATGAATAATTATACTTTATTGCAAACACAGAAATAATAAAGGTTGCCTGGAAGAAATTACTACCTTAGCAATAAGGCCGCCTATCTGTACACCCCTTCATCTATCTTTTGTACTTTCATGCTATATCCTTGTGTGCAATAAAGTATATTCTATTATTAGTGGAAGTAAGAATAGGTAGTCATGTAAAGTTAGGCGACATTATTGCTTCATAGCAAGTACTTCCAGTCAACCTTTGGGTACAGGAGACTACTAAAGTAACGCGGAATAGTGCAAGTATGCCGTATAAACTACATTTTGCTTTTCGTACAAACTGAATCTCCCGATTGTACGAAAAGCAAAATGTGCTCCGAAAGGCAATTAAGTTGTTAATAAGCACAGTGAGTTAGAGGCTGTATGAGTATTTTTTAGAAACTAAAAATCGAATAGCATTTTCTTTTTTATTTAGGAACAGTGCTAGTTACATCAAAGTAATTTTAGTAGTTTCCAAGATATGGACTTTTATTGAAAAGGTGCTATCATTGGTTTCTTATCAAATGGTTAATGACTTTTGAGAGCTTTTAGATGATAATAAAAGATAATAATGATAATAATTTATTTCCAGTTTACAATTTATGCGTGTTACATTTCAGTGTTCGATTCCTACACTAGGCTAGGCCTGTATTGCAGATGTATGAACATCTATAAGCTCTCAAATAGAGTTCTTCATATTTATTTGTTTAAATTTGGTTTTAACTAGTCTAAGTCTAACTCGTGACAATACTGACAAATACACCATAACGACAACAAGTTTATTTCCTCAATTAAATCTGTTTACAAAGCCTGTCTAGACTGCAGGTCGTAAAGCGCGAAATGACGGCAGTTGGGGAGCGAATGCATAGGCTACGGCGCAGAAGTGTTCAAGCCCACTTCTGACATTTTTAAACTGGCAATTTCACAGCGGGCAAACATTTAAGAAAGAAGTATTTAGGCCTAGTTCTAATTTCAATGCAAGAGCAGAATATTGTTACTCAAACAACAATTTGCATTGGTTCCTCTAAATGCGTCTTCCGTCTTCATTTTTCCATAAATCTGATATTTACGTCGTTAGTTTATCGAGTGATATTATTCATTTTTACATTACAGAATGTGCTTTTTTTAGCCAAAATCTTATTGATGCTCGGTAATTTCTACAACAGAAACTACAGAACTGAAGTTAAGGCGAATCTCTGCGCTTAATACGAAAAAACAAAGATGTTTTCTGTAATTTTGAAATTATAACGTATCAGTTCTTCATAGCCTTAGCCTAAAGTGCGTCGAACCACTGACTAACGACCCGCCACAAGCAAGATGCAACCTCTGGCGCCGCAGAGTCTCCCTTCCTAGTCCCTTTGTCACACGATCTGAGAATCTTCCACCCGGACATCAGTTGTCGTGGCCGATCTGGAAGTCTTTAAATAGACTTCGGACTCAGGTCGGCCGGAGTAAAGATAGCATGTCTAGGTGGGGATTCTCCAATAACACTGATTTGAGCTGCGCGTGCGGTGCAGCGTGGGGAGGTACAGACGATGGCCCACCTGACATCATGTCCTGCGTGCCCTGTCACCTGCACGCAGAAAGATTTGATGGACCCCACACAATCCGCCGTCCAAGTGGCCACATTCTGGGCTACAACAATATAAAGTTTCGACTTGCCATCGACTCGCTAAAAAGAAGAATAGCCTTGTTGAAGAACTGACGAAACTCTAGCTAAACAGTCTTCAATTTTCAAATAAACCATGAAAACAAGCCAAAGATACATAGTTTTACCTATTACATCATCCATCGACGCAATGTGGAGAAAACAGACCTGTAGCGACTAAATATAGTGTCATGTTTATTTGCTTGCCCTACACCACACTATTATAAAATTACATATTTAAATCTTGAGGTAATAAAGTACTAGTTTTTGTGAGTGTAACAAAAACCTACTTAGATTCGTCCGTATATGTATATAAATGTGCAATGTGCCTCTAATCTACAAATTATAGAATTTTCTTAAAAGACAAATATTTTTGATAACTTTATCAACTAAATATGATCAAACAAGTTGAGCTGATCATATCATTAGCTTGTTACAAAATTTCAAACTTGATGGTGTCAGTCCTTTATTTATTCCGTTTAGAAGATCTTATTATATTAATATGAGAGCACGAAGTATATGTGAAGTACATAAAACGTCTGGTACAGACTCTCATTCATTCGTTATAATGTGCATATGGAATGGAAGTTTATTTATATCACTAGAGTACTAGATGTTCTTATGTCTAAAGGAGCGCACAAAACTAATAATTATTTATGTTATTCTCTTCAAGGCTCTACATTTTTTATTAACTCATCATCATCATCATCGTGTGGGTTGTAAGATCGACAACCGACCTCACAAACCCTGGTGTCAGTGTTATAGAGCCGCCAAAGGCCACTGACTAGATAGTAGCTGGGACCAACGGCTTAACGTGCCTTCCGAAGCGGAATCATCTGACACACTGACAATCAGGTGATTCAGCCTGCAATGTCCAACTGGGGAAAGTCTCACAAAGATATTTTTGCTTGACAGTGTCCCCACCGGGAATCGAACCCGGAACCTCCGTAATGGGCGCCAAAATCTCGGCCACGGAGGCTGGTATTTGAATATTGATTAACTTGATTAACTATCTGGATGCAATCGAAATTTAGATGAACATAGCTACGAGTACGATAAATATAGTGCATGTTTTAAATTGTCTCTTTAATATAGTAAATAATAGTAAATAAAAATAAAAACATTTACAAACTATCCAATGAAATCATTATAACTGACGAAAAGATGCTACTACCGATCAATGTCATACTTCCACTCACACGCATACTTATAGTCATGTGATCAATAGAATGTATCTTACATTGTACAAACTTCAGAACAGTCGAGTCCATTCATACTCATTATTTATACAATGTCCACGTGTTCTACAGAGTTCCAGATCCCGACTCATATATATGCTAGCTTTATATCAGCAGTATAAAGCCATTAGTTTTTTTATGACGTATATTAGATTTATCTCCTAGCTGTACTTATCTAATATGCCAAGATCAGTCAAGCTATTTAACTGGGAAAGAAGGACACAAAAACTTTAGCATATTTTGTACATACACACACTTACCTCAAAGAGGTAGAACAGACCATTAGTTGCCTCCCAAAAAGCAAACGCTGAAACCACGTTTGGCAGTGTTTTCAGGATTCTACATACGCACTTAAATAACGTACTGTAAGGAGCGGTCTCCTATGAGGTGACAACATTCCTTTATCTTCAATTTAGCTTAGCGCCCATCTGGCTACTGCCCCCCGCTTTATTGTACCAACTTTACGTTTCTTAGTGCACCTAGTGATCGGTTGCTAGCCTGTCGCCTATCTGGCACTTAACCCATGTTCATCGTGTCGGATTCACATTTATTTTTTTATTTATACTTTTAGTAATACACCATATCGAACCCGAACCAATCCTCTTATCTATCCTATTCGTATATAAAATTAATATAAGGGCTTAACACCCTTGGTTGGCGAAAGTTATCTTTTATGCAACCCGCACCCCGCAGGATGCAGACGGACCATTCACGAGGCGACCGGCCATCCGCACTGCATCTTGCTAAAGGTACACCATGGCTCCGATTCACACAGTCATGAGCTAATCCTAATTTTAAAATCCAGCCACCCTTTTTGTTTTTATGACCAATGAAAGAGAGGAGATGAATTCAGATGAACGAATGATATTATTTTGAATGAATGATAACCTAAAATAAAGGCGTAGCTGTCAGATTAAGAGATTTTTAAGTCGCATGTTTTGAGTGCTCTCTAAAATTGTGCAATCGACTCGGCCATAAGGTTCAAATTCGATGTTTGACAGCTCTAATATTAGAATGGCTTTCTCTTGTCCCTTTTTGATCTTTAAAAGGTGAAAAGGACGTACGGACTTAAATTAAGAATCAGAGCGCGACGACAGTGGGAATTATCCTCCATGTAAAGGTATATTATAAAAAGACAAGTAATGCAAGGTAACTATAGATATTTGGGACAGAACATCTACACGGCGAATTAATTCTAGGCTTTACTTACAGATGCATTTCTTGACCCCCTGAATTTAGTAAAATAAAGCGAAATTGTTGGGTTTTAAACATTCTGAAACTAGTAGTAATAGTAAAATGGAATTCCGCCAAATTTTGATAATGACAAGTTTAAAAATGCAGTAAAAACACTCACATCTAAAATTGAGGAAATAAATAAAATAATAAAACAATAGCTATTAGAATTAACATTAACATAATGTGTGGTAGCCAGTCACATAACAAGGTGAGCAGAGCTTGAACTTGCTAAAGCCAAAACAATTAAAGAATTATAAAGGTGATAAAAATTTGAAAGTATTGTCAAGTTTGATAGTAATTGTAACCGAAACATGCTCTCGCGTCCCAAATAGTTAAGAACAAGTTTCAACAACAGTATCACGTTACAACTACCTACTACAGCTGTATTTCTAATTCAATAACAATAATCACTTGTGACTGTCGCCTTATTTGCGGTAAATATTTTGAAATAAACGAGACTTCGAATAAAAGTCCTTGAAATATAAAAACCTAAAAAAAAATAAAAAAAAGTTAGCGTTTTTATTGACAGCGCTTAATTTCAAGTTTAAGAAAGAATGAAACAGTTTTATTAGGTATCCGAACACTGGTTTAAATATTTAAACGTTTAGGAGAACCATCAAACAAAGTTACAAAATGAAAAATTCAGGTAAACATGATACTGTACGTACAGTTTGTCTGACTGAACGCATTAGCTGATGTAGACGGGTTGCCAAAACAAATATGGCTGCCGTCAGAGAAGTGATTCGGACATTTGCAATACCGCAAGACTGGTTTGTAAGCCATCAAGTGCTCGTAATGTGTAAGTTAAAAGTACACAAAAAATTAACTAATTTATAGGTACACTGCTTTTTTAAGACACTTGTATTTCTAAAGTTATTTGTAGAGTGGACTAATCCGCACCTGTTCTACGTGGATTGCGAACCTAGTGGATTAATAACGACGCAATATAATAATTCTATTATTGATAATAACATATAATGTAGTTAATACTAATATTTTAGCTTGTTGATTCCGTAAAACTACAGATCTTTCTAGATATTCTTTGACGAAGCACGTTTTTTTCTACTACTTACTTAAATACTTAGTGCAGTACAGTGCATTCGCCTATATACTTGTACTACTAGACCTAGCTGTAGTAATCACTTAAAACTTTCTTGCCAGAATCCAAAACTTACAATAACAGAACGGTGGCATTCCGTATGATCCTTTGATTTATCTAACCAGGTACTCTAAACAAGAAAAATAGGCAGTCATGAAACATTTATCAAAGAGAGGCAAACAAAGCAAAAGCACCCTAGGTATTTTTTCACACAAAGTAAAGTGCCTTAAATAGCAGAGGAAACGTTGACAAATGTAAGCAGACAGATTTCCCGAGCATCCCCGTGGCACGATAAGTCATTCACCCCTCCCGCTTCCCATTCAAATTTTCATCTCCTGTTTTCCCGGTGTCTAGTCTAGGGCTGCACGGGGGAAACTATTTTCTAAGTACCTAACAATCTGACAGTTTAAGAAAAAATAAATTGTTTAAGGTTATGTTAGACCGCGTCTCGGGAAACGTAGTGTGGGACGGACGCCCCCCTGCCAGGTGGACTGATGACCTGAAGAAGGTCGCTGGTGATGGCTGGATGAGGAAAGCGGGTGATCGTGCGCTTTGGCGTACCCTTGGGGAGTCCTACGTTCAGCAGTGGACTGCAATAGGCTGATTGATTGATTGATATGTTAGACTTGGAAATAGACACGACCATGACAATATTTTGCGACACTGAATTGGGCGAAGTAAAAAGAAATAAACTAGGCGCAGGGTTAATAGATATCTTACAAGTTTATAATGTAGATGGAAAATCCCATCGTACACAAGGGGCACACATAAATATTTTGAAACAATCGGAGTAAAGAAAACCGTCCCTGGTTTTTTTTTAGACGGGGCGGACCTTCGGTGCGAGTGTTGCGCACTCCGCAGACAATGGCCCACCTTTTATCGTGTCCTGCTTGTCCTGACTCGTGCTCCCTGGAGGAGCTCACGGAGGCCTCAGATGGAGCAATCAGGGTGGCGGCATACTGGGCAAATAAAATATAAAATCTTTGACGAGCCATCGACTCGAAAGAAGCAGAAGTGATAACAAAAACATTAAAATTTCTCTTCATATAAATTCACAATGTAAACTCCCCATCTGAAAGTTTCATTCCGTCTGCACCCCTGACCGCTGGGGGCCCGGTCGAGGGTCGGCTCGTGCATGTTTCATAGACAGGTGATTTGCTGACGAGTGCGGCAAGAGCTGCGGTTAGATCATTACGAGAGGAAATGTAAGAGCCTTTCACTCTAGCTATAGTTATACTTAGCTAAGAAAGCTTGCGGAAATTTTGTAGTGATCTTTGTCTATACAAGGCTATGGGTTAAAAAAAAACAAAAAGAACTAACAGAAACAGGATACGAGTAAGAAGATCATAAGCTCGCTTTGACCATCTACGAAATAATTGGATCAAGTTTTATTCAAATTAAATGCGCTATCTATACAACTCCGTGTTAATGAGTCTTAAAATAATCATCAAAATTATTATTAGGTTTATTCGACGCTCTTACGGTGAAGGAAAACATCGTGATGAAACCTGCACACTCCTGTCAAGAAATTCAAAGGTTGTGTATGTGTGGGAAGTCGACCGACACGCACTGGGTTAGCGTGGTCGACTAAGGCCTAATCACTCTAAATCAGGGTAGGCTCGAGCCCCTCGTTGGGGACGTATATGAGCTGTTGATGATGTTGATTATTAGGTATAAGATTTCAAAGCGTGATTCATAAAACATTTAATGCTATTGAATTTTATAAGATTAAATTAGAGATTTATGGTATTATAAACTAAGTACACATTAAAAGTAAACCGTATCTAGTTATCAATAACAGTAAACGACTATATATGCGTATTGTACACGTTTAGTTCAGAAATGTAGTTTTTCTTGCCAGAAAGCGTTATCGATGAAAATACCTTATCACGAAGTAATCAACAGTCGACCGATAACATCCGAATAATCGAATTATTTGATTACAAGATGATAAACAAGGTCGGTCGATATCGGGCTCAGGCGGGGGCTTTGAACATTGATCACGGAAAGTCTTGATTAAATTGATACTATGATTAAAAGAAGTGATAATAATTAAGACTGGTTTCTTTAGATCTTTGAACATCACACTAATATTAGTACCTGGGCGACCGAGCTTTGCTAGTGCTATCTAATGCAACTAGAACTCGCTTGCCATATTTTTAGCCGTCAAATAAAGCATCGTTGGAGTAGAGGCTAGAGTCGATACCCCTTAAAAAATTCAGCAACAGCTTAGTGTATTACATTTTGTTTCCACCAAACTATACAATAGTTTGTAGGTAGAATCATAGCTCCCTTAGATAATAATGTTGCAAATTATAACAATTAATTTAGTTCACGCTCTATCCCCAGCAGCGAGGCGAGAAATTAATGCATGATGATGAAATTAAAACAAAAACATTTTATAGAAATACAGTAACAAATTGCAAGTTTTTCACTATAGTTTTAGTTTTATTGAATGAGAAAATATTTACCTAAAATTTTTTTTTCAGATAACATTTAACTTTTTTTCTTAAATAATGGTTTACTAGTGCATTTCCTTACGTCCAATGGTATTTGATTATAGATACTTGGTAAAAGATAGACTCCTTCCAAGGTAGTCCTTGTACGGGAGGTACGGGTTCGAACTCCACCACGAAAGCTTATTAGATGCTCTTACGGTAACGGAAAAGAACGTGAGAAAAACCTGCTCATATCTGCCCACACTGATCCTACGTGATCACACTCATGTGTGAGCTGGTGATGAACCCGCTAAATTGGCTACGATCACTATCACCAGTACCACCAACGGCTCGACGTGCCTTTCGAAGCACGGACCCAAACGTCAACCAACCCCTAATAAGTACACGCCGCGTGACGAATGTAAGTTGGAAATTAAGTACCATACCACTCGTCACGTTTCGACAGTTGATACACGTGTAAGCATGTACGTACAGGCTAGCAGATCGGCGGATCGCATGCGCAGGCGCCGCCGCCACCGCCGCTCCTGCGAGTTCTATTTTCGAATGCCCACGCGGTTCGCAAACATACACATCTACCTACACGATTAAGTTCCGAATAGGGCAGGGCTATCGAAGTTAAATAGTTTTTCAAGATTTGACTCGATTTTCTGGTGGCTTCGATGTAAAAAAATATCAAAAACGATTTCTTTTCTTCTCAAAACTCTTAGAGATAAAAATATCTTTTTACTTATTCAAAATTAAAAGCAAGCATGTTAAAATCCCAACTAAACAAAGTCAGAGGCAATAAATTATACTACATACGTGAAAACTACATCCAGGCTAGCTTGAAGTTTCATATGTCTCTAACTTATATGATCTAACCAAGTTTTGGACACATTATTGGCCCCGATTCACACAGTCATACTCTAATCCTAATTTTAAAATCCAGCTATCCTTTTCGTTTTTGTGACCAATAAAAGAGAAGAGATGAATTCAGATGAACGAATGATATTATTTTGAATGAATGATAACCTAAAATAAAGGCGTAGCTGTCAGATTAAGAGATTTTTAAGTCGCATGTTTTAAGTGCTCTCTAAATTTGTGCAATCGACGCGGCCATAAGGTTCAAATTCGATTTTGGACAGCTCTAATATTAGAATGGCCTTCTCTTGCTTGTCCCTTTTTAATCTTTAAAAGGTGGAAAGGACAGACGAAATTGAATTAAGAATTAAGCAAAGGCCTGAATGAAGACAGTATCATTGGCTTTGGTCTAGACATCTTTAGAGTTGGCAGCCCTACCGAGCAATAGTTTACTCGCGATGACAAGTTAGATGCCAATGCGAAGGTTGGTCGCGTCGTTTTGCGAGCGATCAACCAATGTCTAGACGAACTTATTTAGACAAGTTCATTTCACACTGTCCAGTCCATACAAGTACAGCAGATATCGGCCTCTTCATAATATTATATTTGAACTTTCAAGTCCGCGCCCTCTGGCAGGAATAGCGATTAGTTAGTCCGTTCAAATAAAAATTGAACTTGAAAAACATATTAACTGAACTACTGAATATGAATCACATTTAGTAATTTGCATTGCATGCACTTAAGAAATAACGAAATCGCTTTTGGATAATAAACGATACGTTTATAACCATTGTAATTGAATTTCAAACAAGAACTTTAATTTAAAGCACGATAATAAAAAAAAATTGAAGCTGAAATTTTCTTCGTCAGGGAAGTGTATTCTGAACGACATAAGCAAAATTTTAGGAAACTGTAAATTTCAAACTTACCTACCTACCTAGTACCTATATTTTAGTGAACTATGCCGCGAGGGACAGTTAAGTTAGTGTAGTAGTTAAGGTAGTAAGTTAGTTTGTTACCTGTTTGTGTGCAATAAAGTATATTTCATTCATTCGTTTAAAATGTTTGTTTGAACAGCAATTCGTAGCCCACCTGGTAACTCATAATTCAAACCCTACATCAAATAAAATATCCATAGGCTCATACAAGCCACGGAAGAGTTGCTCAGAAATTAATGGAGTCATTAATTTTACATGCAGCGTCCAAGGGAGAGTTACCTAACCAAAATATGTACACACAGCCATAGATATACAAGTGTTTTTACTTCTTTCTAGTTTATTGGTCCATCAAGTAAGTAAAAAAACCACAGAACTAGGCAGAACATATTATAGAAGACCTTAAATGATGACTGCCAAATTTCAAAATTCAATCACGAGTCATAAACGAATTTCTAGACATTAATTAAGAACTAGGACATAATAATTGTATTCTATACCTACTAACTTAGTAATAAGATGTTGTGACTAATTGAATATTTGTATACCTACTAAGTGGGTTGGACATAGCGAACAAATGAAACTTCATCACCTGTAAAATGTACCTAACCTATGTTCACAAATAAAGATTTATTATTATTATTATTAAATCCAAGCATTTTTTTTTTATTATTTTGAGCCACTACTAAATAAGCCATATTATGTTGGTAGCATAATAGAATAATTTTATTTTTAGTTTGTATACTTTTCAAATCTTTACTAAACTTTAGATATCTGGCCATTTTCTTCAGGAAAAACGGAACCTGTTATTTATACGAGAACTTCTCGCGGAGTGTACCTTCCCAAACCCGCGTCGGGTGACGGAGTCGTTAATTAAGCTCCTATGTTAATCCACTGGTGATCTCTCGAACCTGCTTAGTCCCGCGGTAAGTGGGAACAAACGAGTTTCCACGGATGCCTACGTGGTTCTGATGCCCTGGTCATCGATTTTGGACGTGATTTATACTGCTATACGTTACTTGTGCGTATGAGTCGAAGTTATACACAAATTACCATTCAGGATAAACTTGAAACTACCATTCAGGATAAACTTGAAACGCTGACGAAAATATTAAACCGATAAGGATAGGTAGCAAGCACTAGCACCTATAATGTATTGTTAGAACTATGAATTACTAGCGGTCCGCCCGCGTCTACGCTCGTGTTGTGTAAGATTTTCCCGTGGGAATAAGACTTTTTCCCGTAAAAAGTATCCTATGTGTTAATTCAGGGTACAAACTATCTCCATTCCACATTTCATCCAAATCTATTCAGTAGTTTTTGCGTAAAGAGTAACAAACATCCATACCATACATACAAACTTTCGCGTTTATAATATTAGTAAGATAAGGATCGTGTATTTTTTCAGTTAGTTTTTATGGCATCTAAGAAAGAAACTGAATCCTAGTGGGAAGATATGAATGTACGATGACCAGCACATGCGGCTGGACACTCTGACCTTGAGGGATAATTCCCGTAGCAGTAGGGGTAATCATAAGGCCTGTGTGTGCTGGCTACCGTACCACGTTCATGTAGTCTTCTCTGCATGTCATTTAATTTTATTTATTCCTACAATAGTGAAATTCGCACACCCAGCGCGAGACAAATCGTGATTACATTGTTATTGCATTTATTGAACGTAACGACATAAAGTCAAATACAGCTCCAGTTTGGACGAAAGGCATCTTTATTGCAAAGCTATAGAGTATCCCAAGGTATAGTTTTACTTGTCGTTACCTTTCGTTACGTAATTATGTCGCGCGTGTAAGAAACGTTCACGTAGCATAAAGTAATGCGTAAAGTTTTCTTCATGCAAGTAGGTATAGATATTAGTCCAGGTCAATTATGATGACGAATACCTGATCTTTTTGAGTAAATAAGTGTATTTTGTTAATTAGATACAAATTGTAAACAAAATAAACTGAGTCAGTTTGCGCTACTAATAGAGAATGGTCGTCAATGTTACCACGAAAGTATAAAGTTGAACGCAACAAAACAAAACGCCGAAAATTCGAAAAAAGTACCAGGGCGCGACGAATTGAAAGAGCTTCTAGTGAACGAACAGCTGAGACGCTCCCAAGCGAGACGAGGAGAGTCTGCCCAAGTACCAGGATACTAGAATGCCGGTGGAGGTTCGGCGTAGCGTACATATTCGCGTGGGCCGTCCCCCCCACCCGGCAGGTCAACGACTCCAGCCGTTTCGGCCGCCGGCGCGCCTCACCTTGACATTCATCTCGGGCACGCTTTGGCCAAACGTTTGAATTAACCAGAACAATTTCGGAACAACACTCTAGTTTAAACCCTGCGGACTTATGGGACGCCCACTCGAATCCATCGCGATTTGGTCAAACTGGTAGTTAAAAGTTTATGATTCCCTATTCTAGCAAAGTATTTAATTTAAGTAATCTTAGGGTTATATAATTATTTTAACGTTTAATCTTATAAGACGTGAAACGCCCCATACAAAGAAATCACCATGACGTCACACATGCGATTAGTTGCCCGAAAACTGCTCGCCGCATGATCCATTAGAGGTTAAAGACCTCGGACCAGTTCGGGCATTTCGCACGAGTGGAAGACTACGATGTTCCTCGTAGCTTTCCACTGCGGGTTTCTCTGAAGATTCAAGTAAGGACACGGAGGAGATTTATCGATGTAACGTGAAGTTGTGACGTTGGTAAGGCAAGGCAGTCGTTAGGTGTAGTGCATTGAGCGAATGTCACGACCCAACAAAGGTTGGGAGGGCCGTGCGTTACGGATTCCTAACACAATGATAGAAACAGTGGCGATGTTATTAAAATACTGCTCATGAGGAAAAGATAGCCTACCTATTAGACCAATCACCATAAGACACTGGACTTGAGTTATTAGTTTACATAATTTATTAATACCTATGCTCCTTTTTTCTCCAGCCTAGGTCTACAATGAATGCTGAGTGCACTAAGTATAAACATTTATAAGGTTGACTAGTATATGATCTGGTTAGTAATAAGGTTTAGTACTACTAATGAAAATAAAAAAAATATTTATTTCTATAGAATATTATTACATCACTTAGATCCGTCATTACCAATCAGTTATGTCAGTATAAGCACTTTGTGTACAGTCAGGCACTCACTAATTTCTCCTGGATGCTCAACGGTTGACTGGAAGAGATCCCTCACGGGATACGTCCGCCTTTGCACTGTAAACTTTCCTTGTGACTTCTTATTGTAATGTTTACTTTTATTGTGCAATAAAGTGTGCAATAAACTTACATAGTTCACTAACACAATGGCTGAAGAATTAAAAAAAGTCTTCCTCTTCTCCTGTCGATTCGATGGCTTGTAATTTCGTTTATATTATAAGGTCAGGTTTTTTTTAAAGATCCTACCAATAAATCTGACCAAGATGATTTATGCCCAGAGAAATATGTTTCTTTTTCAAAGGACTATTCAAGATTGCAAGATTTAAATCACTCATTTCTCTGTTACTGCATGACTATTATTATGATAAAGAAAACTACACTAGGTAAGGTGAATGTTTTTTCTAACAATACTATTGTAGGTCACATAAGAAAAAAACCTGCAGTAAATATAACATAATGGCTAGTTTAGAAGCTATTGTTTCAGAATTGTTGCAGCGTGAGTCACCGGCGGAAACTGTTCAATACAGGTAGAGGAAATAACGTATGTTTTAATACTAAAATTTGTCTGGACGACCTTTATAATGATGGAACTAATTCTAAGAATAAGCAGGCTAGAATAGGCTGAAGGTAAAGCCAGGTAAAGTAGGGCAAGAACTAATATTCTGTGCAAAACTGTCGATTTGCAGGCCTTCTTACTTTGATCACACTCAAAACTGCCACATTACATCTCCTATTTTGTTAGAATAAAATTCTTAAAGGACTCTTCTTATTAACAAGGTCTTGGAAAGACCACGGTATGGAATGGCATAAGCCTCTCGTTTCTTTTGATGGGGAAACAACTTAACTGAGATACAGAATTCGAAATACGGCAATGGAAGGTAGGCCACACTTGGGGCTTAACCACCACTAACTGGGTTTCTACAGGCGCCAGTAGATATGTTGAAAGCTAAAGAAAATGATGGTGAAGAACTAGACACTAGCCCCTCGGTGGGGACGTATATGAGTTGTTGATGACGTTAAGAAAAAGTAAAGATAAATCCTTGATATACCTATACTAGATAATTAAAATATCTATTAAATTAAGCGCGAACGAAACCAAGATCCAACCAGCAGGTAGGTAGGTATCAAAGAGCCTTCATCACAATATTCCATGTCGTGACCGAAGTTACTTTAACTCGACTGCAAATGGCAAAGGCAATACTTGGTCAAATAACCTACTTAACGACATGAAATCTACTAGCAATAAGTCGGGCTGTGACCATATGGCACCGCCATATTAGGCACTGTTGCTTGTCGCCCGATGTCCTTTCTAAGGAACAGATTTGTCAATAACTTGTAATTATGTGTCAAGTTATTAATTCAGCTGGACTGGACTATGACAATAAGGTTTTTTAACTACCTACAATCTGTATTAAGATGTCAAGAGTTGTTTATAGTGGTCAAGTAATTGAAATGCCTAGAGGTTAACCTTCTGTCGATGTGGTGGCCAAACACAGGTAAACGACGACGGCCGACCTGCCTGCCAGGTGAAATAACCACATTAACATGATTTTATTTTATTATGTTTGGGAAGCTAACCGCCTCATTTACAATACATAATTACATGTTTTCACAATAAACACGAAAGAGACCAAAGGAGTGTAATAAGTTGAACTGTGAGCACCTGAACTGCAAGGTTTGTTTTTATACTGGAACGTGGTTTTCGTAACAGGTAAATTTAATAAATTATCGCACAAAACAACTTTTCAACTAGATTCGCGCAATACGTATGCCAATGATATTTTAAGAAAGATACGTTACGTCGCGGAACAATTACGGCTTGTTGGGCAGTTACAAAATACACAGGAAGGCATTTTAACTATGTTTTAGTACGTAGTCGATACGCGCGCTCTCAATGACAGGTCACAGCTCGACTGACTGCAATGGTCACAATTAGGACCAATTCACGGCACGCGTTTGGTGCGTTGGTGGCGTATCTACCTCAATCTGTATATAATATCATTGACGAATGCGATATTTTATAAGAAAGAGGGAAGTCTTATGGCGTGCGGCAATTTAAATTTATGATGATAGATAAGATCGATTTACAATTTTATTGTTGTATAAACGTGAATGGACAAACAAGTCGGTTTTCATCAACGTGTTAATGTTTCATTTCAACTTCTGGCTGCCTAAAGTCAGCCATATCATATAGCAATATCAGACGCCAAAGTCAAATCCACCCTTGTGCAACTGGAATGTCCACAATACGCCATATTTTTGACGGAACTCCACAGTGCAAACGCATCTGTTCATTGAAGGCCCATTTCATTATGTTTTTCTGACAGTGGTAAACCAGTTGATTACTGTAGATTGCGAGCGCGGTAAAAGATAGCCTTCTCGCAGCGCACCGTGGTAACAGCTAGACCTAAAGTAGGGTCAAGGATGACTCCTCTTACTCTGATTCCAACTGACCCAAGAGACCAGAAGTGGCAAATAAATGAACGCATTCATGGCCATAGTACGCACATACATCAGAGCTGCGCTAAGATCGCGCGGAATTAAATGTCAAACGTGTTTTATTTTACGACAACTAAAATAGGGCTTGTTGGGCAGCAGCTATTGTATACAACATATTATTGTGATAACAATAGGTAGATAAAATAGGCCTTTAAGTTAACATTAACAAGACTCCAAAGAAAACATATGACGACATTCATACAAATCACTTTAAATTAGATACTGAGTCGTTCTATACAATGATCAGATCAGACATTTCACGACTTTAAAATAGTATAAAACTACGAGTACCATTGCGTAGATAACATGATACTAAAATAAAACTACCGATATAGGTACTTATTGGCTACGCAATGAAGATAGAATCATTTGCAAGAATATACAATAGTTCCTTCATGAAAAGAGGCTTAGGTCGTTAATCAATGTTCGCTGGTCAATGGACCGCAAAATCCAGTTAATTTGAATAACAATACGCGAATCGGTCTTGTGACGCGCGCTGCCTCTAGATACGTAACTAAATAAGCATTAAATTAGGTACTTAACATTATCCTTATTTAACTGACACTAAAAAAGAAGGATTTTTTTATTTTGGAATATTTTTTTTTATGTAGTGTGCTCAGCAGTAAGTTTTACCACATTCCTCTGTGAGACTGGTATAAATAATGTACCTATTAGATTATGATTTGGAGCCAATAAATTAATTAAGTAATACCAGAAAAATCACTCAAGAAATTAGATTCCAATCATCAAATTATTTTAATGCCTTTACTTCACATAAACACAATATTATGATTTGCTTAAAAGAACAAAGCTGTAGTTGTTTTGTTAGAACAATTTGTATAATGTAATATCTCTTCCAAACTTAAGAGCTACTCTTTTCAGTCCCTGTCCCTACTTTAAAAAATTTGAAATCTCACAGACTAAAAATGTTGTTTTTTATTAACTTGCTATTTTAGGAGTGAATGATAACATCCTGGTGGCTAACTACAGAAACAACTACATAATCACCAACGCAACAAGAATATTGCCTAACTGATAAGATTAAGATAGCTAAAAATGTCTTCGCACAAATAAGGATATTGTGAGACATGTAGCAGTCCGTTTAAGGTTTTAAGAATGGTTAGTTAGTTAATTTTAATTACAGTTTTGTTGAGTTTCCTTTGAATTTTTACTTTTATATAAATGTTTGTGCAAAAGAATTATAAACATGGAAACAGCAGGCAAGGTCACTACAATTTCTACCTAATAATAAATAAATTATGTCATGATTCCCTGAATTATAGAAGAATAAACAAGAAGACTAGAATCATCTTGAAATTACATTATGATAAAATTGAAAATATAGATTAAAAAAAATATTTATAATGATCAATTCATTTGAATAGGTGTATCTCAAGAGCCCACTCCAGACTATTAATACTGTCAAACATACATTTACCAAAATTGTGATCATAGTGATTTCACCTGTACTTGCAATGACTCATCCTAACCTCCACAGAACAACTTGAGGAGTATCATTTAGTTAATGTGCAATTATGTACCCTACTTAATGACATGAATAGTAAAAAACTATCTTCTTTTCTGATACATTGATACAACAAGAAAATAAATGAACTTATTTAAATGATGTATTGTTTAAAATTCGAATGTTTTATGTAAATTCTTGATTAAAATACTAAATAGAATCTAAAAAAAAATATTTTTGTTATTCTGTGAAATAATGTTACTCTCTAAAAAGGTCGAAAAAGAGTCTTAGTACATACCCAATCTGTGTTCTTAGAAAACTTGAAGTTCTAGGATAGCTAGCCCAAAATACCTATAGTTTAGATAATAATGACAAGTTTCATCTGCCCTTTTAACTAGAAATCATTGAGCTAATACTACTGTTATTTTAATTTATTGGTCGGTGATTAGGGATAAATAATTGTAAATAACAGTTGAATAAAGTTTCCTTTTGTTTTGTGCAATAAAATTCTTTTATCATATGATTTAGGTATACGTACCTAAGGAAAATGAACAGATATATATATATGATATGATGTACACAATGAAGTGGTTGTTGGTAATATAATTTTATAAAATCAGTCTGAAAATTCTGAAATATCTGCAGTTTTTAATTTTTTTGTACTATTTAGATAAAATTATTTTTAGGTTATTGATAGTACTAAAATGGTATGGGGTTCTACTTACATAAATGAGTCCAGAGTAATATCTGTCCTTGATGTTGTGTAGTACGGAGGCTTCATTCAGACAGGTCAGCTCGGCCATATCCTCCACTTTATCAAACTTTGGAGGATTCATCTTCTGGATGTCATCGATGGGCACCAGCATCCGCTTCCCCGACTCTGCTATTTCCACCTCGACCTCGTCTCCTCTCTCCCCCTTGATCCCAGCGGCCACGAAGCCCTGGGTCTCGTGGGGAACCCACACCAGGCGCTTCTGCGTCCATTCCGCCTGAGTGGCCGGGTCATTGAAGCTGTTCCGATCCACCGACAGGTACCGGAGCTCCGGGTCGTTTCTGTCCATGTCCACCATCGCGCCCGATCACGCCGCGCGATCCTTGAGGTAACCTAACACGGGCACTGGGTACCACATTAAACGGTCACTGAGACCGACACTGCACCTCACAACACTGTAGAATGCCACTGCCGCGTCGTGTCGAACTGATGCCGTGCCGTGCACGGGGCTGATACCGACTAAATGACGAGAGCGACTGCCGAGCGGCGGTTGTTCACGGGTAGGAGGGAGGACCGGTCGACGCCCGAATTCACTCACAGTTTGCCCAAAATTCGAAGACGATTTTCGTTGTTTGTCGCGAAGGAAACGTAACAGAAATAGTTGGTTGTATAAAGTACACAAAATAGATGTATTCTCAGAACTAATAGAAGGAGAAAAGTCACTTTTTAACAGAAAAATAGCGAAAACTAATGAACAACGTCTACCCGATCACTCTTTTTTGTCGTTAGAATTCGTTTCCAATTGCAAGGAGTTTTGAATTAAAATCTGGTTGCTGCATTATGATTGCTTGATATCTAGACGATTATTTGACGTTAAATAAAATAACCAATCACGTTATTTTCCCCATAACTGTCAAATTTTTGCATCAAGAACAAAAAACTCGGATACACTCAAAAGATGTTAGTACGATTTTGTACGATGGTAACACTTATAAAAGAAAGAAATAGCGCTATACAAAAACTGTGCGAAAAACGGAGAAGACGAAAGTTTAATTCTAATAACGGCTTTAACTGAAATCATTATACGGACAAGTCACAGTTACATTGCATAATCCGTTTATTTGCATGTATACGAGAGCATCTCTTATTTAAACATACACACACATCTTTTATTCCAACTGTATAAAAGATGCATAAAAAAATGTTTCAGATCATTTTTCATTTCATATTTCATCACCCAGCCACCCATATAACTTTGTGAATAAATATATTTTATATTTATTTTATTTTTTATGCAGCCTGTAATGTGTCCCACTGCTGGGCAAAGGCCTCCCCTCAATTTTTCCACCGTTCACGATCTGCGATCTGCCACTCTGTCAGAAAAGTGTCCAGGTCATCTCGCCAACGTCTCCGGGGTCTACTCATTCGTCGGTGGCTACTGAACATCTTTCCTCAAAAAATATGGGCTGACAAATAAAAAAACATTGATAGTGCATCCCCCATAGTAAATCTGAAGCTTTGTTTTTTTTTTTGTTTTGATTTTTTTTACAGCTCATATTCCTTGGGAAAAGTTGTTTAGTTTAATGGACTAAATATTCCCTGTAACGAAAATCAATGAAATTACACGGTATATAATAGAATAGACTGAAATTTTATTATCCAGTGATATTCAAAACGGGGGAAGTTCTTTGGAAGTCACTTTCACACGCTTCATGTTTTGATGACATATAAAAATAAGATGCCAGATTGTATTTGTCACATGATTTAAAGCATGTCACGTAACAGGCCATCTGCAATACGCAAATGAGCGAAATCATCTCTTCCGGATGGATACCACAAGGGTTTATTAGTAGGCTATCTAATAAGATAGAAACGCGACCAGATAACAAAATGACCTTCGACGTTGACGCTATGATTGCGTTGTTCTGTTAGCTATTTATGGCAACCGCGTGGTCATACACGGGCCCATATTCCTTATAAATCAAGGGCGCATTCTGAATCAGACTTTTAGCGCCGTCAGCGATCACAAAAGCAAAAAAACGTATGAGTTTTGCCTGCTGACAGTGATTCGGTACGCGATTACAAACAACGTCATAAATTGCACTTGGTCGCGCACAAGTAGCACTAAACCGAAATTAACACTTTTGCTGCACTTTGTTCACTAGCACTTTATCTTGCACTTTTATTTACTCCGGCTCTTAGTACTGCACTGAACTCCCCGACTACGCGGTCATGCTCCATATATACCCATATGACAGTCCGAGAATATTACTATTTCGATCTTCTTTTCATTATTCAACCTTTTTGAGTAGCGACCTTTCTCGAACACAACTTTCAGAGTCTTCTATCCAATTTTGGCAGTCAGCTGTTTTAAGTAGCGAAAACTTTTGGAAGGGAAATGACAGGTATCTCGAACTTGCAATTTTTGGAAAGTTCTTTGGTATACAGTCCAAGTGGAGTTTCTTTGGTGAGTTCTTCTCCAGAGAGTCCACACATTGTGTAGTGAACTCACCCAAAAAAAATGTAATGACGATACTAAGAGATGTAACATCCAAAAGTTAATAAACTATTCATTTCATTCTCCAATCCGTAACATTTCGAAGGCAGTAAACTGTGCAGTAAATCCGTTTTACCGTACTAGTGGATTTTCATTTCAATTTTTTTTTATTTCCGCAGTCTCCATAATTATTATTCAGCCAGGATCATTTTAATAGCAAAAAAATAAATGGAATTGATTCTTAAAGTATATGTGACGTTATCAGCGTGAAGGGACCTTATTGTCGATATGGACTTATTAATGTTACCATGATCTACATACAATTACTTATCGAACCGTATTTAAATCTTGTATGTAATTGTTGAAAGTCATAGGTGACAAAACGTTATATTGAGAAAACTGAATTTAAAGTTAACAACTCCAAAAAAGTAAGTTATTGTTGGAAGTTACATAGATGGTGTATGTTTCAATTAGTACATCATATGTATTTTTAATTTAAAAAGCAATTTACTAAATTTGAAGGCTGGTTCCCTATATTAAAAACTTGCTAAATGGGAGAAGTGTAAAAAAATGTAAGATGATAGTTATTTTATTAGACCAGCTTGTTATGTATTATTATATACAATTTGAAGTAAGAAATAAATGTTATACTTAATAGGACGTACATAAAATGAAAATCAGAATTTTAATAAACTTTTTTATAACAATACTTTAACTTTTATACGTTAGATTTCAAATATTGATTAATAAATACTTTGAAGTATTTCACAGTCAAAATCAACATATTATGCTTAATTTAAGTTATATGAATGAGATCCATTAGCCTCATAATCAACACATTATTTATTATGAACTATAACTAAAAGTGAATTTTAGTAATGATACCTTCATATATTTTCGAAAAGGGACCTTGTTGTCGAATGTAAAATATTTAGTGATGTCATTACAAAATTTCACAAAAAAGCTAAGAAACATATAATTTGGCTCTAGAAAAACAACAAAAACATCATAAAATCAAGGACGAGAGCTTTCTGTTTGACGTTTCTTACAAAAATATTTTCCATTTCTGAATTGATTTATATGACCTGTCTCACCGCAGTAAGAGCAGGTCGGAGGTTTTCTTTTAGATGGAATTAAAGAGTCATCATCAGAAGTTCCTGGCTCGTGATTTGGTGGTATTATGGACACGTTTTGTTCATCATTTGATTGAGCATTACTTTCGTTACCATCCAGGGGATCTTTTGTTGGTTCAGAAGCTGAGATGACCTGCTCTTGTGGTAAAGGACATAGAATATCTTTTGATTCATCTGACACAAACTCGTGAATCTTTTCATACAAATATTTTTGCCTTTTAAATGAAAGCCCTTCACTTCTGATGATGCTCGGTAGACCATCCTTAGCGGATGTGTCTTTGAACACGGTGACTTGGTTTGAATACTCATTTGGCGATGATTTGAGCACTTCATCACGCCAGGATTGGATGATTCTGTTTTGAAATGCATAAATGAGAGCACCCCGTGTGCGAGTGAGAGAACGAATCGTTGATGCTCGGCGCGCGAAAGCTAAGACCGAGAGCGAGAAGAGTCCCGACCGATCCGACCCGATCACTTATTTGTGCCCTCAAGTTCTTAACTCGTGTCGACAAGTGGCGGCAACTCAAAAAAGGCGAAACCACAGCGATACAGAGCGTACAGAAGAGCATAAAAATACAACCGACAACAAGGTCCCTTTTTTACTAAACTTCGCGAGATGTTTTTGTCACTTCAAAACTCTTTAAATAAAAAATTGTTCGTATCAAACCAAACTTTAGACTTTCTTAAACATTATGGTGTATGTATGTATGTATGTATGTATAAGGGGGACGTCTGCGAGGAGCGCAGACGGGTGACCTGCTCCATATACAGGAACTATTTCACCCTTAATCCCAGTTTTGATGGATGCTCCTTTCATGATAGCGCCGCATCAGCTCAGCCGTATCGCGTGATACTCGTGGTAGGTGAGTAGTGTTAGGTCTATCCCTTGTTCTCTCCGCTTCTGGCATAGGGTGACCCAGTGGCCCCAGCGACTACTCAAGGAGAGCCAGCTTGGCAACGGCTATTGCTACTACCAGCCAACCCCCCCGAGCGCCGCGTGAGCCCCGGTGCCCCCCACGCCTTAAGCTTCGAGAATACCGGGTTCCCCCACACGATTGTTCTCCCCCCGTGAGATTGCAATCGGCCGGGCCTGCCATCGCCCACCCTCGGAGCACCCATCGAAGGAGTACTGGTTTTACTGTAGCTCCTCCGTGATGGCCCCCTCAAATCTGCCTGTTGCTTTGCAGTATCTCAGTATGTCCTTGAATGACAGATTGCTCAGTTCTTCCTTTTCGATGCTGTCTGTTCCTAGTATTTCCCATCTCGGCAGTGAGTACATCGGACATTCTGCCAGGAAGTGTAAGCTTGTTTCATCTTCGCCGCACTCTGGACATGAGGGGCTCTCTGCTCTCTTCATGATGCTGAGATGTCTCTGTAGCGTGCAGTGTCCTGTCACTATACCTGTGATGACTCTGACGTCTTTTTTCTTGTGTTGAAGTAGGTGCTTAGTTCGTCTGCGATCAATTGTCCTGATGAAGAGTTTCGACTGCCGGTATCCGGTGGCCTTCTCCCATCTGGCATTGGTTTCTACTCTTGTTTTCTTCTCAATAACTCCTTTTGTAATTCTTTGTGGTATTGGTAGGCGGGGCTCAGGACCTGTGAAGGTACTATCCGCTCCCTTTCTGGCCAATTCATCTGCATTTTCGTTCCCCTCGGTGCCTTGGTGTCCAGGCACCCAGGCGATAGTAACGCTACTTTTATTTGCAAGTAGGTTAAGTGCTGACTTGCATTCTTTAACCAGCGCCGATGTTGTCACTGGTTTATCTAATGCCCTAAGAGCTGCTTGACTGTCACTGTATATTACTACAGTGTCAGTCTGTAGATCTCCCATATTTTTGATCTGATGAGCACATTCTAGTATAGCGAAGATTTCCGCCTGAAAGATGCTCGCGTACTTTCCTAGTTCTATTGAAGTCTTTAAGGACCGCTCAGGCCCAGTGACGAGGATGCCTGCTCCTGAGAGTCCTGTTGATTCTTTCCTTGACCCATCCGTAAAACATATCAACGCGTTGTCATTATGCTTTACTTCCCATGATGTTCTTGGTCCTATGTGTATTCTGTATTTTTTGTCGAATATTCTTTGCTTCCTGATCAGATCATTATTAGCTAGAATCATCGACATGTTTCCCTCAAATTCATTATGGTGGTAACATTATGGTGTAAAAAAAGAAAAAAATGATTTTTTACGGATATTTACTAAAGTCAAAATAACTCTGAAATTAAGTCCCTTTTCATTGATAACGTCACATATAAGTAAGTAATACGAGTCAAGTCACGTCATTACATCGAAGCCAGCGATTGAATAATAAGCCAGAATACAAAACTGACTGGAACATGGTTATTTTACCTGTCATTGAACTCCAATAATGGTTTCAGGTATGATTTAATTTAATTGATTTTATTACACATACACTGCTGTTTATAAAGGAAGATTTATAAATGTGTTTGAAGGTACCCAGTAATGGAAATTTAAATTAATTTGGATTTGGTTAGATTGGATGACGAATTTTGTTTACCGCTATTATTTTAATGATAAATTAAATTAATTACCTTCTATACCTGCTTTACTGATATTGTTTAATAAGCTATATTATTGTGCCTCTGTGTTCTATCACATGGTTCCTTGTATTACCCCCTGAAGTGAATACTGTAAGTTGCTTTTCAGTTCAGTACCTACTTTTGCCATTTCCTTTCCTATATTTTTTTTGTGTAATTCGTCTTATCAGTAGTTAATAATTTAGATTAGATGTGAAGTTTAAGATTCATAGAAGGCATAGAAGTCTAAAGTATCTGAGGCTTAGGCCATTTAGTACAATGTTATTTTTTGCTTACGACATATGGTCAATTAAGCAAGCAGAATAATATTATGTAGGTCTCTCTATTGTCTCTATTTTATTCCTACCAGAACAAACTATAACTATGGAAGAACTAAATGAGGGTGCAGTTGAAGATGTGGACAGGCCATCCAGTGTGAGAAGAACATTGACGTTGAGGAGCAATGCAGCTCGACAGGTGGCTGTTAACTTCATGCCTTCAAGGCAACTACCCCACAGTGAGTACCTGGATTCTAACATCATCACTTTATTATTATTATATACAACATGTTAGTTAAATAATGCAAAACCTCTTGGTGGTAGGTCAGCCCATGAAACTGAACAGCATTTGTACCTACCACAACTTTTTAAAAATTGCAATAAAAATAATTATCTTTCATACAAATTGACTCGATCAGCTGATCGGTTTGTATGTAATTTTATTTACCATTGTTAGAAAACAAGGCAGAGGCTACCAAATTAGTTGAATAAAATTAAGCCCTCAGTGGGGACGTATATGAGCTGTTGATGATGAATTATGCGCGTAGGTCTTGGGCAACCCTTCTCCAAAGTTATCCTGCTGTCATCTTTATCTCGTCTTCCTATTTCACATGTTGCCTTCCTCGGCTTCTCTTTCCATCTCTAGGATACCATTCTGCTCTAGAGATGGAAATGGGTTGCCCAAGACCAACAGCAATGGAAAGATCTGGAGGCCTTTGCCGAGAGGTACACCAAATTAAGAGATATTCTTTAAATTGTTTTGAAACTGTGCATTAATCTAAATTCAGTATTAACAGGCTTATTATTATTATTATTAATTATGAGTGTCATAGGAGAGTGCTGTGGATTTATTTGCACTGTTGTAGAACGTAACAACCATATGAATATCTTAATTGACAGTAGGTATGTTTTGTTAATTCTTTAATGCCCTTGAGATGAACTAGGAAGGTCATTAACCTACCAATGAAAAGATGCAATTAGCTAACAAGTAATTAAGTTAGTTGCTAACACTCAACATTTAGTAGGTGAATCACAACTCAGTGTGATACTCACTTCCAAATGCCCTGCTTGGATATTGTATTCTTAATATAACTTTTGTTATAATTGGTACATGTCAAATCTAAAAACATAAAAACAAACAAATATAACAAATAAAGCACAATTGGCATCTTCCCAGTGAATCAGTTTATGAAGATAGTAGTAAAGTGTGAATATCAGAATGAATCAAAATGGTGATAGATCAAACAGTTATACAATACAGTTACGGTTGATAAAACTATGTGTTGTGAGGCCGAATTCAAGCAATGGTGGTACAGAAATTGGTAACAAACAATCTGGTATGGTATTTGAAACAGATTACTTCATGAACAGCTCATATCCGTCCCCACCGAGGGGCTCGAGCCTACCCCGAATTAGGGTGATTAGGCCTTAGTCGACCACGGTGGCCGAGTGCGGATTGGTCAACTTCACACGCAATCTTCGAATTTCTTCGCAGGAGTGTGCATGTGCAGGTTTCATCGCGATGTTTTCCTTCACCGTAACAAATAAATATACATATAAACGTACATATGAATTTGAAATTCGAAACACATAGGTACGTGGAGGGGATTGAACCCGCGTCTCCCGGACACCACTAGCCACTAGACCACCAACGCTCAACAGATTACTTAAAATAAGAGTTTTATTATTATTATTAGAGCTTTATTTATCCATCACATCATGTTATATCTTATATGGGTCCTCACATATTGAAACACAAATCTAATAAATAAATTGGGCTAAATTAAATAATCAAGACTCGGAAATAATTTGTGCTTGTAAAAGATCATCTTTTTATTTTATTCAGGCTAAGAATGAGCCCCTCGGTGGGGACATAAATAATCTGAGATTAAAGGTAGCTTTCATTTCGTGTCCGTCTGAGGACAGGAAGCTCGTTATAAATCTTTGAAAGCCGAAGCCATCCACTCCTCCTACTATGGTTTAAATAACAGAAGGAAGGAAGGAAAAAGTCGGCTTAACAAGATAAATTATGTTAAACACTTACTTAACATTGTATATCACAGTCCTAGTCGCCTTTTGAGTTGGAATATCATAAACATGAACTCAACAGACACTCTCCGACTCCGGCGCAACAATTCCGAGCACAATGCGCTACTGGAGGAGGCCGAAGCAGACCCGGATGAACCGGACGGTGAGGTGCAAGCAGAACGCATCGTGAGGGAGATGGAGCAACATACCCGCCTCATGGAGGATAACCCGGCTGCCGAACAACTACGGAGGTAAATAGCATTGCGGCATACCTTGACCACTCCATACAACCACCGCATTTTAAATGCCTGGTACTCGATTTACTAGTAAAATGCGTGCGATGCTACTAGGGTTAGGGCTGTACGACTATCAGCGCGCGGCCATCTTGGTTCGATACTCCTAACTCGCCCTCCAACCTGCCACAATGCGGGGCGGGGGGAAGAAGCGCCGAATGGCGGGAGGGGGTGAGTGGCCAATCTGTACGGTAGTACTATATTAATTTAAACTTATCCCACCGATCCCACCGACCCAACCAACACCACCAACCCAACTTATCCCACCGATCCAACTTGCCCCACCAATCCAAGTTACCCCACCTACCCCACTTACCCCACCAACCCGACCACCCCACCGTAAAGAATCCCTAAGGTGACCAACTCGCACGGGGCCAGCGTCGTTGACTAAGGCCTAAGGCCTGATACTTCAAGGCAAGGCTTTAACTAAGGTGTTTTTATGGATCCTTATTGCAGGGAAGCGTTGCGGGACTTGCCTCAGGGTCTGACGATGAAGAGGCACGTGCGGGCTAAGCTGTCTGCGTCAGTCAGCCTGCGCTCCAAGCACAGACCCATCTCCATGTGGAAGAGAATGAAATATAGGACCAGCTTCGCTTGGAAAAGAGTACGTAATATTTGGCTTAGTTTATTTCCTTCTCTCAACTTCTTGTACGACACGACATCCATTTTGTCCTTCACTTGATCCATAAATAGATGGCTTGGTCTTCTTTTGCCTTCTATCTTTTTTTCCAAATTAGCCATCATCATCATGGAGGATAACCCTCATCGTGTGGGTTGTATGAAAAAGAAAGAAAGAAAATAATTTATTCATAACACAAGAGTTAAGGGTTTGTAAGGTCGATAACCGACCTCACAAACCCTGGTGTCTGTGTTATAGAGCCGCCAAAGGCCACTGACTTGACTCATGTAACGACTATAAAGTAGTCAGGACCAACGGCTTAACGTGCCTTCCGAAGCACGGAATCTTCTTTCTTTTCGGACAATCAGGTGATTCAGCCCGCAATGTCCTAACCAAACTGGGGAAAGTATGTATGTTTGTTCACACATTACTAGAAAACTAGAAATCGAATTGCACTGATTAATTTATTATTGGATTAAGTATATTTCAATTTAGGAAACAGTGTAAGTTTAATTAAAATTGGTTCAGTAGTTTTCAATATACCTTATGCACTGTTATTGAAGTAGGTGTCTTATAAATTATCTTAGTTGCTCAAAATCAGTCTTCGTACCTCTCCTGAAAAGAATCTGATGATGACGAAGAGTTGTTTCCAGGGTCAAGACCGTTTCCGGGACTTCGTGTTCTCGATCGAGCTGTGGTACGAGGCCATCCGCAGCATCGAGGGCCAGTTCGGCTCGGCGGTGGGCTCGTACTTCCACTTGCTGCGCTGGCTGTTCGCGGCGCACGCGCTGCTGGCTGCCGCGGCGCTCGCGTTCGTGGTCGGCCCGCAGCTGCTGCACGACGGCGGAGCGGCGGTAAGGGCGCTAGTCTCCAGCCTCGGTGGGGACGTATATGAGCTGTTGATGATGAAGCGACTTTGTTTTATACCAATGATATTTTAAGAAAGATACGTCATGTTCATACTGCACGCACAATATAATTGTTCCGCGACAGATATACATACATACATACATACAGATATAGATACGTATCTAAACACACGCTATAAGTGCGACAAGAAATAGGCAAAGCGTGAGAGTGAAAGAGACAGCTATTTGTAATCAGTACTGCTGCGAATAGTTCGCTCCGTTATTGTTTGGAAACAAGCTGTGATTCATTAAAATTACAAATGATAGATTTATCTGTTTAAAATTAAATATTTTTGTACACTTATTTGTGATATGACATCCCTTCATCTTTTTTTATCTTTTAGTCGTAATTTTGCATTTTCTAAACACACAGGAAGGCATTTTAACTTTTTTTAGTAGGTAGTCGACACGTGCGCTCGCAATGACAGGTCACAGCTCGACTGACTGCAGTGGTCACAATTAGGACCAATTCACGGCACGCGTTTGGTGCGTTGATGGCGTATCTACCTCTGTATGTATATAATATCATTGTTTTATACTATGTAAAGAAGTTTCTGATTTGGCTTTTATGGTCCCGCAGTTGCCGGTCGACGGCGGCGGCGGTTGGGGCGGCAAGGAGCTCATCACCGGAACGGTAGTTATGGGGCTAACAACGGAATATCCCTACCTACACCCTCCCATGTCACAAATACAAACATACCTTAATCACACCCGAGACACTTCAAACAACGTGTGTCTATTTTATATTCTATGTATTTACTAATATATAAATTACATAACCATTGTCCCGCAATATTCGTTATGCCTTCCTATACCCCAAGGCTTGGAAGAAATTACACAGCATTACATCAGCAATAAGACCACCCATCTATACACTATTATGTTTACTGTATTTTTCTGTATATAATAAAGTATTGTTACGGCTTGGTGTGGCGCAGTGTACCAGAGAACTTTCCAGAAATCGCCAGACATAATCAGTGATCTTTGACAACCGACCAGAAAGTTCGAGACACTGTCATTTCCCTACAAAAAGTATTCGCTACTCGAAACAGCTGACTGTCAAAATTGGATAGTAGACTCTAGAAGCTCTGTTCGAGAAAGTACTCAAAAAGATTGAATAACGAAAAGAAGATCGAAATAAGAACATTCTCGAACTGTCATTGGGGTATAATTATAAGGACCGCGACCGCCTAGTCGACGTGTTCAGTGAGAATTCAGTGCAGTATCAAGAGCCGAAGTAAATAAAAGTGCAAGTTAAAGTGCCAGTTAACAGAGTGCAGTGAAAGTGTTAATTTCGGTTTAGTGTTGCCCGCGCGCTATCAAGTACAATTTTGTGACGTTGCTTGTGTACTATAATAATAATAAAGCTTCTTTATTCCAATTTCAAGTTACTTATACCTATACATGTACAATTTATTATTCTTATTTAATTTCATATTTCCTAATACATTATATATATAAATATTGATTATTAATCTTTGGATCCCCTTAAGGTAAAAGCCTCCTCCATCCCTATACATTGGCCTCGATTCGGGATGTCACGCTCTAATCCTTAATTTAAGTTAGTCCGTCCTTTTTACCTTTTAAAGATAGAAAAGGGACAGGAGAGGGCCATCCTAATATTAGAGCTGTCAAACATCGAATTTGAACCTTATGGCCGTGTCGATTGCACAATTTTAGAGAGCACTTAAAACATGCGACTAAAAAATCTCTTAAACTGACAGCTAGGCCCTTATTTTAAGTTATCATTCGTTCAAATTAATATCATTCGTTCATCACCTCTGTTTCATTGGTCATGAAAACGAAAAGGACAGCTTTAAAATTAGAATTTGAGCATGACATCCCGAATCCAGTGGACTTTAACAGGCTGAAATGATGTTGATGATGATGATGATCCCGAATCGAGGCATACGTGAGTAATAAAGGGCCTATTTCTCGTGAACAAATCTTTAAATCCCTGAACCCCGCTCGCTCGTAACCGTATATTATAGGTATATTGTATGTTTGTTTATGCAGGGCGGTTACGCGGAGTCGGTCCTGTTCTTCGGCCACTACCGCTCGGGCGACATCTCGGACGGAGGCGCGCTGTCCTACCACATGCCCTTCGCCTACTTCTTCACCATGGCGTTCCTGTACATAGCCATGTTCGCCGTGCTCTGCTATAGGTACGCGTGTTCTTCAGCCTCTTAACTTCAAATCAAATCAACGGCCCGTAACAGTCCACTGCTGGACTATGAGCCTCCTCCCCTTAAGTGTTTGGTTTTGCCATAATCTCCACGCTTGGCAGGCGGGTTGGAGATCGCAGATTAAAAGGTTACTGTATCAGAGAGCGCTGCTGCCCGTTCCCTGTTCAATGTGTAGTCCCTAAGTCGCCTCTTACGACACCCACGGGAAGAAACCCTCTTAACTTATATCGTGACTATTCGTGACTTACAACTCAACTATGAACAAGCTTTCTGTCTTTGGTATTTGCTAGCTTTGAAGGCGAATTTTTTTTTTGTGAAATCTTAATTTAAATATTTTATTTTATTTTGATTATGAGTCGAATTAAAAGCCGTAACATTGTTGCGTTCTCGCATTATGACTAGGGAGCTCAGACATGAGGAAGCTGTCTTCAGCTAGCGGCCCTGTCGCTTATAAAACCAGTATAGAATAGCAATAAGAAGTAGTTTAAATATTGCAATACGACAGCTTGCGAAGGCGAATCTTCTAGCAGAAATTGAAAAAAAAAAACTAGCAGAAATTCACTTCTGCGTACCCCTCGCAAAGGGACTCCCTCTGTCATACAAACAACGGTTTATGACAGCTTCTCTATGTCTGCTCCCTGATTTTGAACGATTTTCCTTCATACCTGCCTGTAGAGTCTTGAAGATTATTAATAGGGGATCGGACTGTTCCTAAATTTACCATATTATATAAATTATTTTTAAAATATAGATTAGTAGCAGACGATTCGCGAAGAAAAAAACAGAATCGGTTGAAAAACGAGTTTACAGTGATTTTTTAAAGTTTCAATATTTCTGTCTCTTTCAAAAACGATTTTTTGTATGGAGATTAAAAAGGAGTTATAAAGGTTTGAAATTCAAGATTAGACAGAGAGGCACATACCCACTTGTGACGTCATTTGTTAGTAACGCTATGGCGTCAACGTAGCGTAACGCTATGGCGTTACTAACAAATGACGTCACAAATGGGTATGTGTCTCTCTGTCTAATCTTGAATTTCAAACCTTTATAACACGGTCAAGTCTTAAAGACGGAGCAAAAATTCTTTTAGTGTTCGATAGCAGAAACTAAGAAGTTTGGATTTATAAAATAAAAAAAAGTAGTCCGATCCCCTATTGTCTCCGACATACAAACATTCTGTACTAATTTGTAATGTCAGGACGGCGTATTCATACCGCCGCAACTTCATCGAGACGGCGGGGGGACTGAGCCACGTGTACGCCAGCAAGGTGTTCTGCGGGTGGGACTTCGGCATCGTGTCGCAACAAGCCGCTACTCTCAACGCCACTAGCATTCATAATGAATTCAAGGTACTAAACTCAAGTTGTAATTTAATGGGGGGGTATTATGACAGCTCTTTAAAAAATAAAAATAATAGTTCTATTTAAGACGATAGATGGCGCCAGGTGTACTTCGTGGATTCTTTTTTTTAATTCTTTTATGGCCCTGGGTGACTTGCCGGATTTCTTCGGATCCACGAATCTTCAACGCCATCTATCATCTTCTATAGATCACCGATCTTGTTTTAGAGCTATCAAACATAGAATTTAAATGTTAGTTCTAGATAGGACGTAACAATGATGAGTTTCGGCGCTTCTGCGGTTAAGCAAGTTGCACGAAACTTCGCTATCTTTGGTTTAAATCCAGCATTACTTGCTGGAATATGCCAAAAAATTTTTTTTTCATAGTTCATCTGAAAGTATACAAAAATAGAGTACTGACAGTCAAAACAGAATCGAAATTGATCGAAAAACAAACTAGATACAACATTATTAAACAAACATATCTGTCCCTCTTACGAAAACAAAATTTTCTATGGCGGATGTATGGCCCGCGTGACATATGACGTCACATGTCACGTCGGACCTCACGTCTAACCATCAACTTTGAAGCCTTAGTTCCTGAGCAAGATATTTGAAATATTATGTGTTTATCTGGAACTTGAAATATTTCGATAAATGAATTTAAAAAAAATGTGCATATTCCCTATTGTTTTCTATGAATCAAAAACATTTAATACCTGTTTAACGTTGTGTATTGGCCAATTCCAGGAGCTCCTAAACGAACAAAACAAAAACAAACAGAACACTACATACTGCACTAAGTTAGGACGCCATCTAGTGAACATAGTGATCAACTTGTTGGTACTATGCGTTATTGGAGGCGTGTTCGTCGGAGTGTGGCGTTTGTTGGGCGTCGGACAAGTCACGCAGAGATGGGAGATACTGCTGTCTCTGTCTATCACGGCAGTATTAGCTGTGTTACCGGTGTTCTTCACTCTCGCAGTCAGGTTAGTGTCAGTACTAAGCTAAAGCGCTATCTAGTGAACGTACTGATGAACTTGTTGGGCGTTTCACAAATCACGTAGAGACGGGAGATACTGTTGTCTGCCTGTTTTACAGGTTAACTAGTGCCTGTTTGTAAGAAGAAAAAGCTTCAAGAATTTTCAAATCAATTCGAGAATTCAGAATTTTACAACTTACCAAAGGGCTTAAATTAAGTCTTTTTCTTTTCATTTTTATACAAATTTACTTGGTATAAAAGTTGTTCAGTTTCACGGACTGCAACCACCAGAGGTTTGTGAATTAGCCTCGTTTATAGGTTTTACGCAGTGTTGGGCAAATTTAGTTTGATTGACGATTAAAAAGTAAAACTAACGAATTTAGTTTAATAATAATAATAATAATAATAATAATTTATTGAGAAACTTATTTTACAATATAATACTATCGACTAAACATTCCAATAGGGATACAATAAAACATATTACCTGAACTAGGAAGATTCCTGTGCTTCAGGCGAAAAAAATTGGTCTTAATTAACAATCTCACAATTAAAATAAATAATAACAAATTACAAAAGTTTGATTCTACAATTAGTATACTTATAAACAAAATTAGAGGGCATTATGTAAAAAGTACAAAATACCTAGGTATATAAAATTTGATACATAAAACAAAACAATCATTTCAAGACTAACAATAACTTCTCTGTGTCTTCGTAGGACATATTCAAAAGGGCTTCTTGGAGAATTTGTTTACTTTTACCATAGCTGCAAGAATAAAAGTCCAACTTAGCATTTAATCTATTGTAAAGTAGTGGTCCTAGAAAAACAAAAAATCTAGTGGAGAAGGCATATTTTGTGATGGTTTGTGGGCACACAATATCTTTCCGTCTTTTATTAGTGAATTCAGTGCTGAAGGGAAGTGCGGCATGCTGTTTGAGAACTGTGCTTATTATAAATAATTGTCTAACAGTTAGAACCTTACACGATTTATAAAGAAGGTCAGTGGGATAGAGGAATGGGCGGGATGTAGAAACCTTTAGAATCGCTCTCTGGGCTCTCTCAATGGTAAGCAGTGAAGACTTAGCGGAGCCACCCCATGACGTAATGCAGTAGGATAATATTGATTGACATAAGGCAGCGTATACTTGTTTAATAATTTTTGAATCTGCGATAGAGCGTAGTTTTTTAAATACAAATATTAGCTTACGCATTCTACTGCTCAAAGCTTCGGCATGGGGTTTAAAAGAGAGAGTATCGTCAATTATAATACCTAAATACTTTATTTTGTCAGTAATAGCTATAACTGGACATTTACACAAGCTATTCGTTTGAACTTACGATTGACGATTGAATTAGTTTTAATCACGTGCGGATTGATTCTGGAATTGATTAGTTTTAGTTTTTAGTCAGAATTGATTTCCAATTAACTAAATTTTATTACGTTTATGAAATCAAAATTTCAATAGATTTTTTTATTTTTGGTTGAGATGAGTTTTGGATGTTTGGATGTTTTGATTTTTTGGATATTTTGGATGTTTGGATGTTCGGATGTTTTTGATGTTTTGGATGTTTGGATGTTTGCAAATATATTTTCACATTTATAATATTAGTGTGAACTGTGAATGGATGATACTGGCTCGAGTGTGCTTTATTTTAATAATGTTTTATTTTTTCAAATTAGTTGTTGAATTCAATCTAACTAAAATTGACGACTAAATATTACTCAAATTTAGTTGCAACTAAAACTAATTTTTTCAATCGCGATTGAATCAATCAATCACTAAAATTTTAGTTTGACTAATCAATCCGATTGAAATTTTTAGTGATTACGCCCAACACTGGTTTACGTTCAAGAACACGTTGTATTTGGTATATTTTTGTAATAATCATAATAAATTAATAAATGTAACATTGAAATAATCAGCACGTATTGTTGTCCTCTAGATTGGAGTACTACAGCCCCCGCACCGCGCTGTACGTGACGCTGGCGCGCACGTGGCTGCTGGATGTGGGCACTCTCATTGTGCTGCTCTACTACTGGACCCAGTCGAAGGCACAGGTCAGAGAGTGACAGATTGGAGTACTACAGCCCCCACACCGCGCTGTACGTGACGCTGGCGCGCACGTGGCTGCTGGATGTGGGCACTCTCATTGTGCTGCTTTACTACTGGACCCAGTCGAAGGCACAGGTCAGAGAGTGACAGATTGGAGTACTACAGCCCCCACACCGCGCTGTACGTGACGCTGGCGCGCACGCGGCTGCTGGATGTGGGCACTCTCATTGTGCTGCTCTACTACTGGACCCAGTCGAAGGCACAGGTCAGAGAGTGACAGATTGGAGTACTACAGCCCCCACACCGCGCTGTACGTGACGCTGGCGCGCACGTGGCTGCTGGATGTGGGCACTCTCATTGTGCTGCTCTACTACTGGACCCAGTCGAAGGCACAGGTCAGAGAGTGACAGATTGGAGTACTACAGCCCCCGCACCGCGCTGTACGTGACGCTGGCGCGCACGTGGCTGCTGGATGTGGGCACTCTCATTGTGCTGCTCTACTACTGGACCCAGTCGAAGGCACAGGTCAGAGAGTGACAGATTGGAGTACTACAGCCCCCGCACCGCGCTGTACGTGACGCTGGCGCGCACGTGGCTGCTGGATGTGGGCACTCTCATTGTGCTGCTCTACTACTGGACCCAGTCGAAGGCACAGGTCAGAGAGTGACAGATTGGAGTACTACAGCCCCCGCACCGCGCTGTACGTGACGCTGGCGCGCACGTGGCTGCTGGATGTGGGCACTCTCATTGTGCTGCTCTACTACTGGACCCAGTCGAAGGCACAGGTCAGAGAGTGACAGATTGGAGTACTACAGCCCCCGCACCGCGCTGTACGTGACGCTGGCGCTCACGTGGCTGCTGGATGTGGGCACTCTCATTGTGCTGCTCTACTACTGGACCCAATCGAAGGCACAGGTCAGAGAGTGACAGATTGGAGTACTACAGCCCCCGCACCGCGCTGTACGTGACGCTGGCGCGCACGTGGCTGCTGGATGTGGGCACTCTCATTGTGCTGCTCTACTACTGGACCCAGTCGAAGGCACAGGTCAGAGAGTGACAGATTGGAGCACTACAGCCCCCGCACCGCGCTGTACGTGACGCTGGCGCGCACGTGGCTGCTGGATGTGGGCACTCTCATTGTGCTGCTCTACTACTGGACCCAGTCAAAGGCACAGGTCAGAGAGTGACAGATTGGAGTACTACAGCCCCCACACCGCGCTGTACGTGACGCTGGCGCGCACGTGGCTGCTGGATGTGGGCACTCTCATTGTGCTGCTCTACTACTGGACCCAGTCGAAGGCACAGGTCAGAGAGTGACAGATTGGAGCACTACAGCCCCCGCACCGCGCTGTACGTGACGCTGGCGCGCACGTGGCTGCTGGATGTGGGCACTCTCATTGTGCTGCTCTACTACTGGACCCAGTCGAAGGCACAGGTCAGAGAGTGACAGATTGGAGTACTACAGCCCCCGCACCGCGCTGTACGTGACGCTGGCGCTCACGTGGCTGCTGGATGTGGGCACTCTCATTGTGCTGCTCTACTACTGGACCCAATCGAAGGCACAGGTCAGAGAGTGACAGATTGGAGTACTACAGCCCCCGCACCGCGCTGTACGTGACGCTGGCGCGATACTGGGATAGATGCAGGTTCGAGTCCTGTCCAAGATCGACATTTTTTTTTATTTTCTGCTTTATAAAATTATTAGCTACTAATCGAAATCCCGTAGCGAAATACCAAGCATAGATCTTTCCATGGCTCGCTGAGTGACATCTAAGTAGGCGGTGGGCCAGCTTCACAGTCATGTTCCACGTCTCGGCTCCGTATGTCAATACGGGTAGGATGCACTGCCCTAGGGGAGGTCTACGTCCAGCAGTGGACTGCAATAGGCTGTTTGATTAATTTATTTAATCCAAATACTTCAAAAAAAGAAACGCGTTTTATTGCTCAAGGCAACCACGGGAGATGTTGAAATATATTATCAAGAAGTGTGCTGAAGAAAATCATAACCAATTTCTTGACGTTCATAGTCAAGATGAAGCTTATACTCGTAGACTCAATTGTACTGCGATTGTGGAGTATCATTACAAAATATAGCGCATTTGCTGCAGCTAGACGAGAAGGGAGGTCCTCAATTTGGCGTTCTCTGCGGCTGTGGCTGAATTTTAGGGAGGCCAAAATTAAAATAGGTGGAAGTGTTGGACAACAACTTGAACAAATTCCTACGGTCTTCAAAATTATTATTCAGCCAGGATCATTTTGACAATAAAAATATTTAAATCGATTCATACAAAGATAAAAGTATTGTATATTTTCTTCACTCAGCGAGCCATAGAAAGATCAATGTTTGGTATTTCGCTACGGGACAAAATCCGAAACGAAATCATCCGGCAGAGGACCAAGGTGGTTGATATCGTCCAGAAATGTAGCAAGCTGCAGGCAGTGGGCTGGCCACGTCTGTCGCAGAACCGACGAGCGTTGGAGCAGACGGGTTCTCGAATGGAGACCGCGTCTCGGGACACGTAGTGTGGGACGCCCCCCTGCCAGGGGGACTGATGACCTGAGGAAGGTCGCTGGTGGTGGCTGGATGAGGAAAGCGGGTGATCGTGCGCTTTGGCGTACCCTTGGGGAGGCCTACGTCCAGCAGTGGACTGCAATAGGCTGATTGATTGATATTTTCTTATTTCAACAAATTGTATCAAAAATATCAGCCAGTATATTTTAATAATAAAAATAATATTATCTCGATTTAACAAAGAATCAATTCGTAGAGGCTGAATGTTCGCCAGAGCCTTTTCTTCGTAATTATACTTATAAAAAAGAAACATACTATCGTTTTGTAGTTGGCGCCAAGTTTGTATAATTTTCATTTTCATCGAATGTTGTTTTATGTATGATTAAGTGTTGATATTTAATGATAAATGTGAATAGTAAGGATACTCAAACTGCGCGCGATATAATAAAGGTTAGTTTTTACAACTTCTACATGATCAATTTTACCTGTAGTATCATAGCTTTTGTAGGGTCCTTTCTTAACCATTTCAATTTCATTATTTAGTATCAGTTTTCTCACAAGTGTATTGAAAAACGTCGTACAACACACGGATCTTAGGTTTTATAACAAACTTGTAATTTGCCAGCTACGATCCTTGCATCGTAATGTACTACTCTTAACATTTTAACTTATCGCGATTTTTACACATCAAAATTTACTTGTTTTTCCTGAAATATATCGCGGTTAGACCCGTTAAACCAATTTTTAAATGTGTTTTTCTCTTAAATTATTATATTCCTTAGCTCGCTTAGTTTGGGATCAGATGGCCGTGTGTGAGATGTCCTCACTTTTTTATTTGTTTACTTTTATTTAGATGAAACTGATAAAGCCGGCAATATTATCATTATAAACCGCATTCTTATGTTTTACTATTTTTTTGTTAGGGTTTCGTAGTAAAAAAGGAACCCTTATAGTTTCGGTCTGTCCGTCTGTCTGTCTGTTTGTCCGCGGCTTAGCTCAGAGACTCTTAGTACCAGAAAGCTGTAATTTGGCATGGATATACATATGAATCATGCCGACAAAGCTGAAGAATAAAATCTTAAAAAAAAATTGATTTTTTAGCGTTCCTCTGGTACACGTCAAGAGGGGGTTATTTTTTTTCACGATTGCCTTATAGTGTGAAGTATCGTTGGATAGGTCTTTTAAAAACAATGGGGGTTTGCTAAGACCATTTTTCGATGCTAGTGTAAGTTTTAGAAATATTCTGTTTTAAAGTGCTTATTTTTGTTAGAGTCAAGTTTCCCCCCCTCTACCAGCGAAACCGTTGTATATGGAAACGTGAAATAAATCATGGTAGTAGTGTATATGATGAATTTAAAAGGAAAACTATCAACATCAAGTAGGCTTTACAGGTTATCGAATAATAGACCAACTTTTAAAAAGTACTAGTACAAGTAAGAAATTTGGTACTACAAATATCATAGAAAAGTATTTTGATGAATGTTAGAAGGCTGTAATTTGGCATGGACATACATATTAACTATACTGTCAAAGCTAAAGAATAAAATCTTAAAAAAAAATTTTTTTTAGGGTTCCTCTGGTACACGTGAAGTGGGGGTTATTTTTTAAATTCACGATTACCTTATGGTGTGAGGTATCGTTGGATAGGGTTTAAAAAAATAATGGGGGTTTGCTAAAACCATTTTTCGATGCTAGTTTACGTTTCAGAAATATTTTAAGTGCTTATTTTTGTTAGAGTCAAGTTTCCCCCCCCTCCCTACCAGCGAAACCGTTGTATTTGGAAATGTGAAATAATTCACGGTAGTAATGTATATGATGAATTTAAAAGGAAAACTATCAACATCATGTAGGCTTTACAGGTTAACGAATAATATATCAACTTATGAAATGTACTTGTACTAGTAAGAAATTCGGTACAAATATCATAAAAAATACTTTGATAAAGTTTAAACTATCTATGTAGTAAATTTAAGTACGAGAAAAGTAAAAAAAATGTGAAATAAGTAGGCTTGACAGGTTAACGAATAAAGTACCAACTTTATTACTTCTTTACTTAATTTTGATTTGATTTTATTTTAAAATGTACTTGTGCTAAGTAAGAAATTCAGTACAAGTATCATAGAAAATGATTTGTTGGAGTCCGTCTATGTAGGTAGTAAATTTAAGTAGGTATTAGAACAGTAAAAAGATTGCGAAAAAATAAAATCATAACATCATTTACTAAAATAAAATCATAACCAATTTACCTTATTTACCAGTCAGTTTTAAATGTGTAACAATCGCGAGTTGCCAATGGAACATTCGAATAAAACTATATTGAATTTCGAATAAAGCGCGCCGCGCCGCGGTGCTTATGGCCCTGCGGGGCTTGCGTGCGGGGAGTCGATGTAACAAATAGAGCGGCAGCCGCGCTCATTAGCGCGAGCGACTAGATGCTGTTCGGATGTGCCTCGATTCTAAATTTCATCCACGAAAGAGTAAAAAACAACCATCCATACATCCCTACTTACAAAATTTCGGGTTTATAATATAAATAAGGAATTTTTTTACCATTACTTATTAGCTCCGTGTGCAAATTTCTGCATATTAGGCAACTACGGAACCCTACACTTTGCGTGGTCCGACACGTGCTTGGCCAGTTATTATTTTTAATTTATTTCTATACGTTTTCTTTTATGTTTTGTTTGTAGTGTTGGGAGACATCTTTGGGGCAGGAGGTATACCGACTGATGCTGTACGATTCGCTGGTCTCGTTGTTCCTATTACCGGCCATAGAGGTCGCTAGATACTTAGTTTTTAAGTAAGTTTTAAATTTTTTTAGTTTGTTTATTATTATTGTTTTTGTTGCCGTGTGGTGACGGCAGAGTAGAATACATTTGTCACCAACCCCTACTCTTCCCGTGGGTGTCGTAAGAGGCGACTTAGGGACTACACATTGAACAGGGAACGGGCAGCAGCGCTCTCTGATACAGTAACCTTTTAATCTGCGATCTCCAACCCGCCTGCCAAGCGTGGAGATTATGGCAAAACCAAACACTTAAGTGGAGGAGGCTCATAGTCCAGCAGTAGACTGTAACGGGCCGTTGATGTCGATGTTGATGATTGTTTTTGTTAAACATGCATTGGTGTCATATTTCTTACTTGATAAAACGAATTAAATTAATTAATTAATCGTTTATTGATTGTGTAAAGGGCCCGCGATCAAATAACGTCAAGGTCATTTGCCATCTGATCGCGGCTCTATCGTTCAATACGCGTATATTATGGCACATGGGAGAATTTGTCACTTATGAGAGAGTGTTTTAAGCTCTGAAGTGGCAATTCTTCGCCAAATGATTTCAGTAAACAGTAAACTGAAATCCTTAAGCAGCTAAGGTTTGAAATTGGTTTGAAAAATCATTCATATTTTTGGGTTTCCTAGGTCTGTTCTGTTGAAGGTTGAACTTTTACGTCACAATTTCAATTTATAGATGCTTCCCCACCACTGCGCCTCCAGAATTCAACATCGCGTACAACTCTTTAACCCTCATCTACAACCAGGCGCTGGTGAGCGTGGGAATGCTATTCAGTCCGCTGCTGCTGGTGTGTGCTGCTGCCAAGCTGCTGCTGTTGTTCCACGTGAAGCGGCAGTGCGCGCACCGAGCCTGCCAGCCTGCCAGCAAGGTGAGTCACCTCACAGCCAGGTGCTGCTGTGTGCTGACGTATGAGATATGTATGTATGAGAGTCTAGATGTCGTCGGAGGTGACGACGTCCAGACTCTCATACATGACATTAGTTATCTCATTCTGAGATTTACGATTACGATCCCAGGATGAGGCAATCCGCGAACGCATGATTGCGAAGAAATCAGACACCCGCGCCTCGGCGAACATGTTCCATAGTGGTGGTCAGGTACGAGAGCCCCCATAGTACCTAGCATCAAAGTTAAAATAAGAGTTGAAGTTCAGTGTATGTTATTCGTTGGTTCCAGATCTGGCGCGCGGCTCAAACACAAACAGTGTTGTACATGCTTGTGACGCTCTCTCTTTTCACCTCCATGTTCGCGCTGGGATCGCTGTTCCTTAGGTAACCGTATTTAAGAACAATAACAATTTATTTTGGCATCATTATCGTCAATCAATCAATCAGCCTATTGCAGTCCACTGCTGGACGTAGGCCTCCCCAAGGGCACGCCAAAGCGCACAATCACCCGTTTTCCTCATCCAGCCACCACCAGCGACCTTCCTCAGGTCATCAGTCCACCTGGCCGGGGGGCGTCCCACACTACGTTTCCCGAGACGCAGTCTCCATTCAAGAACCCGTCTGCTCCAACGCTCATCGGTTCTGCGACAGACGTGGCCAGCCCACTGCCACTTCAGCTTGCTACACTTCACTAGAAAACTCCAATTTACGTTACACACAAATTCATTTTATTAATTAGTTAGTTTTAGGGGTGTAAAGGGACAGCCTGCCATCTGTATGTCCCTAGCCAACCTCATCTGCACGTGGTGCACCCTGCCAAAAAGCAAACGAGGCTCTGGCGACCGAACCGATGGCGGCATAACCATCTTTTAGGCCAAGTGTACCTAAGTACCTAGGCCGGCGGCGGGCAGCAGCGCCGTCGGCGCAAGACTTGGTTCTGCGCTCACCAACCCGCCTGCCCAACGTGGTGAGTATGGGCATACACCCCCTATGGACAGCGCACCAGATATACGGCCCCCAGTTCCCGGCAGCCTTACTATTCCAGGCCACAGTGGCAGCGGCCTCGGTCACGGTAGGGCGGGGGGTGCTAAGAATCCCCGGGTTACGGATGGCTGCCACAAACTGACCTTGGCGACGTTTAACGGACGCAGTCTACGGCTGGACGAAAGCCTGGAGCAATTGGAGGTAGAACTAGAAAACTAAGGTGGCACGTTTTGGGGTTGTCTGAAGTCCGAAGACAGGGAGAGGACACGACAACCCTAGAATCCGGCCACCTGTTCTACTTCCAAGAGGGCGACCAACAGTCGCAAGGCGGCGTAGGCTTCCTTGTCAACAAGGTTCTCCGTGACAACGTGTTGGAGGTGTCCAGTGTGTCAACCAGGGTAAGCGTACCTTGTACTGAAACTGACCAAGAGGTATTCCCTCAAGGTTGTACAGGTATATGCGCCGACATCTACATACTTGGATACCGAGGTCGAGGCCATGTATGAAGATATCACAAAGGCCATAAATAACACCACCAAGACCTACTTCACCGTTGTCATGGGGGACTTTAATGCCAGGGTAGGAGTGCGAGAAGGCGTATCGGGCCGCACGGTATTGGGCTCAGAAACCATAGAGGGCAAATGTTGGTAAACTTCCTTAACATGCAAGGGTTGTTCTGCATGAACACCTTCTTTGAGAAGAAGCCCCATAGGAAGTGGACTTGGCAAAGCCCCGATGGTAAGACGAAGAGCGAGATTAACTTCATCTTGACGGACAAGAAGCGCATATTTAGAGATGTCTCCGTGGTCAATAGGTTCAATACCGGTAGCGACCACCGACTGGTAAGAGGCACTCTAAATATCGACTTCAAAGTTGAGAGAAGTCGTATGGTGAAATCCGCTCTTCGTCCAACACTGACCCAATCCGTGCACGGCTCTGAAGCGTTCCAGTTGGAACTGCGCGATCGTTTTGCCGCACTGGAACCCACGGCAAATGTGGACAAGGACCTTGAAAGTGTGGCAAGAGTAATTCGCGAAGTGGGTACCAGGCACTTCAAGGGGAAGCGGGGTAGCCAAAAGTCAAAACTTTCGGCGGGGTCTCTGGAACTGATGAGGATTCGACGCGAGATGCCGGAGGGAGCTCTGTCGTCGGACATCCACCGTCTGAATAAAGACATCCGCAAGGCGGTGCGACGAGACCTCCGAAGCCACAATACGCAACTCATAAGAGAGGCGATTGAGCAAAATCGGGGGTCAAAAGTCTTCGCTAAAAGACTGGGTAGGAGCCACTTGACGAAGCTCAAAAACTCGGAAGGCAGAATCGTCACATCAGTTCCGGAAATCCTCGCCGAGGTTGAAAACTTTTATGGCCGTCTATATGCCTCGCATGCCCCAAAGCCTCCGCCTGACGCGAACGACCCAAGAGCCACACTGACACGCCACTTCACTGAAGATCTCCCGGACGTAGACGAAGATGAAATTGAGAGGGCTCTCAAACAGCTTAAAAATGGGAAGGCTCCTGGCGATGATGGAATCACTTCCGAGCTTCTCAGAACAGGAGGTACTCCAGCACTGAGAAAGTTAAAGGTGCTATTTAATTCCGTCATAGCCAATGGAACTACCCCGAAGGCGTGGAGTGAGAGCGTGGTGGCGCTGTTTTTCAAGAAAGGAGATAAAACTCTCCTGAAAAACTTCAGACCAATCGCGCTCTTAAGCCACGTCTATAAGCTGTTTTCGAGAGTCCTCACAAACCGTCTCGCCGCAAGATTTGACGCCTTCCAGCCTCCGGAGCAGGCTGGGTTTCGAAAAGGTTTCAGTACCGTAGACCACATCCACACAGTGAGACAGGTTATACAGAAGTCGCAAGAGTATAATCAGCCGCTCTAGCATTTGTGGACTACGAGAAAGCCTTTGACTCCATCGAAACCTGGGCTATTCTGGAATCTTTGCAGCAATGCCAAGTCGATTGGCGGTACGTGGAGGTACTGAGAAGCCTGGCAGCTGGCGTCGATGTCCGTCCAAGTACAGAATCATAAGACAAAACCCATCCAGTTGCTCAGAGGAGTGAGACAGGGGGATGTCATCTTACCGAAACTGTTCTCCAACGCACTGGAGGATGTCTTCAAAATCCTAGACTGGAACGGATTGGGCATCAACATTAATGGCGAATTTCTCAGTCACCTCCGCTTTGCCGACGACATAGTCATAATGGCTGAATCGTTGCAGGATCTGCAAAAAATGCTGCACAGTCTCAACGCTGCCTCACTGTCAGTCGGTCTCCGGATGAACTTGGACAAGACTAAGGTCATGTTCAACGAACTAATCACTCCAGAACCGATCTCGATCAATGGCGAAGTGCTCGAAGTTGTCCAAGAATATGTCTACCTCGGGCAGACATTGCAGTTGGGTAGAGACAACTTTGAGCGTGAAATCGCAAGAAGAGTACAGTTGGGCTGGGCAGCATTCGGAAAACTGCGTCATATCTTCTCGTCGCCGCTACCGCAATGCCTGAAAAGCAGGGTTTATAACCAGTGTGTCCTACCCGTTTTGACATACGGAGCCGAGACGTGGAACATGACGGTGAAGCTGGCCCACCGGCTACATGTCACTCAGCGAGCTATGGAAAGATCTATGCTTGGTATTTCGCTACGGGATTAAATCCGAAACGAAATCATCCGGCAGAGGACCAAGGTGGTGGATATTGTCCAGAAATGTAGCAAGCTGAAGTGGCAGTGGGCTGGCCACGTCTGTCGCAGAACCGATGAGCGTTGGAGCAGACGGGTTCTCGAATGGAGACCGCGTCTCGGGACACGTAGTGTGGGACGCCCCCCTGCCAGGGGGACTGATGACCTGAAGAAGGTCGCTGGTGGTGGCTGGATGAGGAAAGCGGGTGATCGTGCGCTTTGGCGTACCCTTGGGGAGGCCTACGTCCAGCAGTGGACTGCAATAGGCTGATTGATTGATTGATTGATTGATGGAATTAGTTTTCATAAAAGACTTGGCTTGTAATAATTAAATTGGACTTCATTGAAGCTTGATACGATCTATTCTCATTTAACAGATGACATAAATAGCGTATATCCAATAAGAAAGTTCAATGTAATCTAGTTATTTCACTTACTTGCTTACTGGCGCCATCTAATGGGGGTTTTTCCGACAGCCAATAAAAAAAAATAGTTCATAAATATTCTATAGATGGCGTTGACGATTCGTGAATCCGAAGAAATCCGGCGAGTCACTCAGGGCCATAAAAGGATAAAAAAAAACAATCCACGAAGTACACCTGGCGCCATCTATCGTCTTAATTAGAACTATTATTTTTATTTTTAAAAGAGCTGTTAGAAAATCCTTCATTGACTTGTTCTAAATTAAATAGGTTCCGCTGCTAGCATCTTAAAATGAAGTATTCTATGTACAAATGTCAAAATTCTCATTTTTCAGAATGCCGTCAAAGGAGTGCGGTCCGTTCCGAAATTATGACTACGTATATGAAGTACTAACAGAGGGCGTTCTCAGCTTGTCCCAGCATAAGGTTCTATACGACATTCTGCAGTTCGTCACTCGGCCTGGAGTCATCGCCTTTCTCATACTGTTCCTCTGGTATGTTGTTAATAAAAAACTGAGTTTTGTTTATCCCATTTCTGATGTTGATATCACACTTAGGCATATATGCTCGTAACAAACTACTTATTGCGCTGATTAAACGTTGCTACTGAAATGTCTTGTTAGAATGTACAATATACCTATACCTATTATATACATAGATATTGTAATTTATAGGTATGAAGTACCAAGTGCAAAAAGTTGAAACTTATGCAAGTAGTAGACAGAAAATATCACCTACTTTATGAACAAAAACTGTAGGTGTCGCTAGCTCATAACACATTGAAATTTAATTTTTTTTTAGTTTTTTTTTAAACAAGTAGTATTAATATTTTTTTAGAGGTGAGTCTTAACTTATAGAACATTAACTAAGAATTTCAGAAAAATCGTGTGGGTTTGTGTGATAATAATTATTTTTTTTAAATCTTAAAAATGACGTTAGTCGGAAACTATCAAACTCGATACTCTTTAATAAAAGGTCGCAAATGTATGAAAACCCGACCATTGCCTTTAGTGTGGGGACGATACTTGCAGAATAGCTGGTATAACCCATGCAGATAAAGAATAGATATGAAAATGGCGTCCACTCGCATGCTATCTCGCTCACAATCTATCGCTGTCTATACTCGCACAGTGACGTACGCGATGCAAAAAAATAATGATAATTATCAGGGGTTGGATTTAGAAACAATTGAAATCGATCGGAAGAAACTGAGCATGTGGGGAGGTTCAGAGGGCTTAACTGAATCCCGCTACATCGATTTAACCTTCAGGAGACTTCGAAAATAAATTAATGAAAATACCAATTTCCTATCATGCTCTTGCTCCTTTTTTATTTTATTAATATTTTTTGTCATTATTATTAGTATAATTAAGTAATAATAATAATAAACCCGTCCCGTCCCGTTTTTTAGTGCCGTGCATCAAAGTAATAGAGAATAAAACTGGAATTAAATGGCGTCACAAAAGTATGTTCCAAATCGGCACTATTGTACGACAAAACGACAAAATATGCAACTTACATTTTCACCTCTCCACCTCGGAAAGTTGGCTTTTAATGCCCGAAAATAGGGCCGAAAATCGCTTATTCATTTCTAGACATGCAAACTATTCTCATGTCTAGAGAAGAAAATTAGTTTGAATTTCGAACATAGGAAAAAAGTTTTCATATATCCGCGCGTAAAATAGTTAACGTGAGCCATTTTTTTTATTGGGTGTGTTCCGAATCAAACTGTCACCGCCGTCAGCAGCGATCAGAAAACCAAAAGGTTGTGTGGGTTTCGCCTGCCTTTGAGTGCGCTAAAATCGATTTAAGCGCGTCTCGGAACGCAGGGATAAGAATTTTGGAACGCACCCTAAAAAATTATAACCTAAAAGTTTGTTTATTGTTTTGGTTGTTTATTTTTATCTTAATAACTAAAAATTTAAAAGTATTATGATGAAATACAGTAATTAAATCTCAACTTATAGAATAATATCGAAAATAAGAGAACTCTTGTACAATTTTAAGTACCAATATTTACGTAGGTAAGTAAATAGTTAAAGACCTTGCCGGAACAGGTGAAAAATAATGTGTTGGGTTTGAGAGGAATCTAATTCTCACCTCGAACCTTAGAATCCCTCGCGAGCTTCAGGAGTCTATTTTTAGAAACACTCGCTTCGCTCGTGCTTCTGTTATAGACTCCTTCGCATGCTCTGGATTCAATATCAGTTCTCTGAGGAAAAATCAACATTCCTCTCTTACCTAACAAATAACTATTGTTCAACCAATAAACGCCTTTGGGTCAAGCCACACTTATCGACGGCGATCGACGGTTTGCCTATAAAAAACGCGCGCGAAGTATGGAAATCTTTTCGCACCATTCGCCGCGTCTGGTCCGACCCTTTTAAGTACATGCTTAGGCGGTGCTTAGTTCCTGTTTTTTCCCCCATTCCATAGAGATTCTAAGTTAAAACTATTTGTTCGTCAGCGTGGCAGTATACTACATGCGAGCCCTTGCGCTGGCGCAGCACGGCATGGTGGGCATCCTGCGCCGCATGCTGGTGCTGCAGGCCAAGGACAAGGACTTCCTGCTCACCGCCATCGCCAAGGTCTCCAACGGAGGTCAGTCACACCAAGGGGCTTGTAATGCTTTAAGAAAAGCAAGGAATCTTCTTATTCTCAAAAAGTGATTTTTATTTGAAAATGTCCCACCGGGATTTGACCCCAAAACCTTCAGAACCAAAACGTAAATAAAACACAGATAGCTTGACCACAGAGGCTGTTAGGAATGAGCTAGTAATATTAACTTTGAGATGCGTTTTGGTTAAACGCTTGTGAAAAGGTTTGCAGTTACTGTAATGTACTATATTTAACCCCAATCCTGTTTAGTAATATCATTATGCATTTTAGCAATAATTTTTCTACGCATGGTATTTCCTTGGTGTAAGGGTAGTATCCTTACATTGAGAAGTTACTGTTATTGTGTGAGTTTATCATGGAACGGGATGTAAGAAGTAAAACGTGTCCGTACCCAATGATATTGTTTATTGTACTGAAAAATTGTAATAAGTAAATTGCCTACCTAATACCTACGTCATACATATTAGTTTTGCAACAATGTGTATAGCTAGTATAGCTACTTTAATAATTATGTCGAGTTGGCTCGTACACTTGGAGAGCTTTGAGTGTGACATGTTTAGGTGTGTTCCGAATCAAACAGTCAGCGCCGTCAGCGATCAGAAAATCAAAAGATTGTATGGGTTTCGCCTGCTGACAGTAATTCGGTACGCGCTTTGAGTGCGCTAAAATCGATTTCAGCGCGTCTCGGAACGCAGGGTTTGTTTGTTTGCGATACGAAGACATTTACTTGTGTGTTTGAATGTTTGTGTTTTTTCTGTGTAGTTTGTTTCATTGTCATTTTATAAATATAAATGAAATCGATCACAAGTTATATTGAACGACTGACGGATTTGCCAGTGTTATATGCTTTTTTCCATACATGTAAATAATGTTAACCCTCATCAAAATCCTGTAACACACCCTACAGTAAGTTCTCATTTTCACTAATCTATTGCATCGTTTCACTTGCTCATGCTTAGCTCTGATTTGCTTTTATGCATGTTATTTTAATTGAATGAATGAATGAATGAAATAAATGAAATGAAAATTAATGAATGAATGAAATTGATATTTGTTTATGCACTAAATCTATCCCCCCTCTTCTTTCTACTCATCTTATAGTCTTAAACGGTGTCCATTCTGATTGCAAAAGCAGACTGAAAGTAGACAGAGACAGCACTGAATCCAATAGGAAATATGCATAAAAACATATTAGTTTTTTTCATAGTTCATCTGAAAGTATACAAAAATAGAATACTGACAGTCAAAACAGAATCGAAATTGATCGAAAAACAAACTAGATACAACATTATTAAACAACTGTTCCTCTTACGAAAACAAAATTTTCTATGGCGGATGTATGGCCCGCGTGACATATGACGTCACATGTCACTTCGGACCTCTCTGTCTAACCATCAACTTTGAAGCCTTATAACTTTGTTTCTGAGCAAGATATTTGAAAAAATATTTTTAATGTGTTGAAATATTTCGATTAATGAATTTTAAAAAAATGCATATTCCCTATTGCATCGGGATGTATCACAACCAAAGGTTGCGGACGCGCATCAGGGAGCCGACCGATCGCTCTTTTGTTTCTCTGAGATCACAACACAACTACAATACTACAAGTGTTTACATACATACATCCTACTATGGAGCGTGAAGTATTATTCATTTTAATTCCTTTACGAGATAATTCGGTCTATCAAACTGATCCACTTTTCCCAAAAACATGAAGAGCTGGTAGATGACAAAAGAATACCCCTATTCTTTTGGATCGGACTGTTCACCATATTTTATGAATTTTCCATATTTTATGAATTATTTTAAAAATATAGATTAGTAGCAGACGATTCGCGAAGAAAAAAACAGAATCGGTTGAAAAACGAATTTACAGTGATTTTTTAAAGTTTCAATATGTCTGTCTCATTCAAAAACGATTTTTTGTATGGAGATTATAATAAATGGCGTTACTAACAAATGACGTCACAAGTGGGTATGTGCCTCTCTGTCTAATCTTGAATTTCAAACCTTTATAACTCGGTCAATTTTAAAGATAGAGCAAAAATTCTTTTAGTGTTCGATAGCAGAAACTAACAAGTTTGGATTTATAAAATAAAAAAAAAGTAGTCCGATCCCCTATTGCCCTCTTACACATAACCGCCCGGCGTTGATCGATTCATTGTGAGAGATGCCATTTATTTCACCTAGAGACATGTTCCTCTTAGACTGAAATCTCTTAAGAATTAAAACTGATAAAATTTCTCGGTGTATTATGAATATGAAGACCTTGTATCATTGAGGTCTTGATTTAAAATCTCAGTATTTTGAATATTATCTTATTGCACGAAACTAAAACCAAAACGCTTAGCACGCAATCGACAACCAACAAACATTACTCTGACATCAAAAATTCTCCACCAGAATGGATGTACAGCCCGAAGCCTGACGAGGGTCCGGACAGCCACACCTGGAAGTACCTGAACGAGGTCCGGAAGCCTTCCAACGCTGGCTTCCACCTGGACACGAGTCGCCTCAGCCAGCGGCCCAGGTCTTACGCCGACCGACCCAGGTCACACGTCGTCGAAGACCGGAGGAGCGACGGGGAAACTGACAGCTCTTTCAGCTGGAAAGGGTCCAATAGTTACTTGGATAAGGATGTTGAAGATGGTGCAAAAAAATTGTATTAGGAATTGAGTTATTTGTATTTGGTAGGGGGGTTTGGGGGGGGTCTTTGAGTTAGTAGAAAAATAGGAAATTATTAGTTTTCAATATCCTTTCGATCTTTCGCGGGTTCGATCCCCACCACGTACCAATGTGTTTTCGAATTTTGAATTCATTTGTATGTTTAATCGACGCTCTTACGGTGAAGGAAAACATCGTGATGCAACCTGCTCACTCCTGCGAAGAAATTCAAAGGTTGTGTGTGAAGTCGACCAACCCGCACTGGGCCAGCGTGGTCGACTAAGGCCTAATCGCTCTAATTCAAAGTAGGCTCGAGCCCCTCGGTGGGGACGTATATGAGCTGTTGATAAGAACCTTTTATCGTTCTTTCCTTTGTGTGTATCTTTTAAACCAACTTTTTAATACAGCGGTGAGATTCCTTTTTAGATAAAACTAAACAGGGTATAAGTGACAAACAGCACTTTAAACTGATACAGTATACTAAATATGACATGCTAGATTGTCTTACACAAAAATAGTTTAGGAATGGACATTGACATTGGGTTTAATAGGGGATCGGACTGTTTACCATATTTTATGAATTATTTTTAAAATATAGATTAGTAGCAGACGATTCACGAAAAAAAAACAGAATCGGTTGAAAAAGGAATTTACAGTGATTTTTTAAAGTTTCAATATGTCTGTCTCTTTCAAAAACTATTTTTTGTATGGAGATCATATGGCGTTACTAACAAATGACGTCACAAGTGGGTATGTGCCTCTCTGTCTAATCTTGAATTTCAAACCTTTATAACTCGGTCAATTTTAAAGATAGAGCAAAAATTATTTTAGTGTTCGATAGCAGAAACTAAGAAGCTTGGATTTATAAAATAAAAAAAAAGTAGTCCGATCCCCTTTTGCTACGTAATGTAACAAGTGGACCGTTGCGAGTAAACGCGCGCGCCTCCCGGTTTTATTTTTGTTATTCATAAATAAAATTCGCTATTGTTATTTTATTCCAACTTCTTTATTCACAAAAAACTGGTGCTGTTGTATAGAAAACGCAATTTTATAACAAAAACCTAAAAAACTACAATGACACCTGTCTAACACCCTGTTAATATAAAGTGATAGAAAAATATTTTGTATTGTAATTGTAAGTGAACTCAGTGTACTTTTATTATTAAACTATTTATCCTTCGTACAAGACTTAGGGTCGGGCCACACTTATCGACGGCGATCGACGGTTTGCCTATACAAAACGCGCGCGAAGTATGGAAATACTTTCGCATCATTCGCCGCGTCTGATGCGAAAGGATTTCCATACTTCGCGCGCGTTTTGTTTTTCGCCGTCGATAAGTGTGGCCCGACCCCTAGGGTCCCAAATAATTTTTTTTTTTAATTATAATTTAGCATAATATGGAGACGTTGTAATTAAATATAATAATAATAAACTGAGGTTCAATGAGACAGCAACGCAGGTTGTGTGCGCATTTAAATGTATTTTGATAATTTAATAAATTAAATGTACCGATAATAATGAGTGATTTTATGTAATAATAATAATTATAATGTAGTACTATGCCAAATGTTCTGACTGTTGTCTTCCTCTCTACACATAAGGTGCAGATCTCAAGGAGCCCGGAGGCTAAATTGTGATGCATTTGTATTTATATAGATAAGTAATCTATTTTATAATAATAATAAGTATTTTGTATGAGATTATTTACAATAAACATCTTTTTATTAAAGTGTATTTTGTCTTATAGTGGTAGGATAAAAAACCTTAATAAGTAACGGTTATTCGCTATGCCTATAAAATGTCGCACATGCGCCACACCGGAACCATTAAAAGCGCACAGAAATACCTTCATGTTGTAACTTACAAATAGAGAACCTCAACTTTTTTGAAGTTTGATAAAAATCATCAATTTATTTCATGCTCTCTAGTGGCCCACTAAATTCGGCATCGCCATAGCTGTAGCAAGGTACTGGGCCCAGAAAATGAGTTTTTATCATTAATACGAAGAAGATGAAGTAGCCAACTAAATTCAGCTCACCCTTCGGTGATGTATAAAAAATATAAAGAATTGATAAATAAATAGAAGAAAAAATAAGGATATTTTTTTTTGCGACAAAATTTTCAAATTGTAGATTTATAGATAAAATAGCTTTTATCTGTTAGACTGGTCCTGTATGAATATTTAACTTCCCGAAAGAAAAACTGAGAGAAATCGGAGAGTTTTGCAAGGGTTTAATTAATAAAAAAGACCTTATTGATAAATTTTCAGCTCAAGACCAAGCTTCAAATGTTTTTCTTTTATTAGTTGATGGGCTTACTCTTGACCACAATCAGGTCCAGAAATCAGGTTGTAGAGCTCAGTGTAGATTTTGCCAACTGCAACTATAATAAGTGGGGAAAATGCTGAAGGGGGCATCTGGGAATAAAGGGGCATAGCAGCCTTCGAGTAACAATCTCCATTATCAATATCCCATTAGAAAGTACTGGCCGATGACAAGATGTTTACTTTTTCCATGGCGATCGAGTCGCGTTGCTATGGAGACGCATTATTTGGGATGCCAAATCCCAAAAACTTGTGCGTAATTTTGTTTAAAAAGTAAATAATTTAAGCAATGACCGTCTGATAAACTTGGAAATTAATTGAAAGGTAAGAAAAAACAATGGTTTTCTATATAACGTAGTGTGGTTAAGTAAAAAAAGACGATATTAAATATAAGATGGGTTAAATGTTACCCGGATTTTTGCGCTAAAGTCAACAAGTACCTAAGTATCTTTCAGGCTTGCCTTGTGCTAAATTATTGATATTTTTTAAGCATTCGTCGAATAGAGAGAGCTAAGCATTGTGCTTAAAAGCTTGCAATAGAGGAGCCTTACATCCAGCAGTGGACTGGCACGGATGATGATGAAGTCGAAGTATGGTTATTGTTGTTGTTTAAAAAGTAACCACCGTGCCGGTCCGGATGTGTACAAACTGATTACATTTAATTCTGGTTCACACTTTATTCGGTGCTAATATGTAGCTGTGGCGAATCGCTATTTAATTCTACAAAAGAGAACATGCAAAGCAATTTAGAGGGTGTATGAAGTCGAGCCCCTCGTTGGGGACGTATATGAGCTGTTGATGATGATGATGATGATGAAGTCGATCGAGGGTTTACAAATTTAAAATAAACTTTAGCTTTAGGCACCAACATACGTTGTTGCGTTGACTAGGTATATGCATACAACAGCTGAAAACAAAAAAGAAACATGACCTATAATTTCAGCTCCATCTATCAAAGATGGCAAGCGGGAGCGGTGATAAGAGACAACCATCGACTTCGAAAGGAGCCAAGCGTAAGAAGCTGACGCCCACTGAACTGCGGGACCTGGCGAAGGCCGAGCAATGTCCGCCGCGCTTCGTGACTCCGGCTCGGAAGGCGCCCACGCTGCCCTGGATGCCGCGGGCGGGCTATGATGATGAACTGGGTCGGGACAGCAAGATGCTGAGGGCGGCGAAGAATTTCTATCCTGAAGGTAAGTTGGTTGGCACCAATAATAAATTGATAGGATATCTGGTATAATAACAGCAACAATAATTGAAGGGTACGACAACATAGAATTCTTCACGATTGCGTAAGTATTGAGACAGAGAAGTTGAGTCCGGTTATGGTTGATGATTGTTGTGGCAGTTTAAAAAAAATAAAGATCATACTTCCCGCGTACTTCCCTGTTTGATATTATTAGGAGCTTGAAAAAGATTTATGAATTACCAATTTTTACCAATGTTTTTCTATCGGCCGTCTACGCCAGACTCACATAATGTGCAGTATTTAAGTAGAAATGTGTGATTGCAGGCGAGAGCGAAGGTCGTTGCAGCCAGTTTCCACCGCTGCTGATGAACAAGTCCTGGACGAGGGGCGTCCCCTACAGGGATAGTTACGACCATTCCAAAATGGTTGACAGAACCGGTACGTATATTTATCTCTGATTATTATGTCAATAAAGTAAGTATCTATCAACTTAATTCGTACAAAAGTAGGGTGTAAGTATTTTTGACAAATGAATCTTTCTTTTTATATTTTAAATGCATAGGCCTTGAATTCTTATATTGTTGTCGTTTCATTGTCATATCTTCGCCCGTCTGATGGGCTCGAGGCTATCTTGAATTAGATTAATCAGACATTACGTGGTGGACACGAGACTGGCCAACCCGCACTGGGTTAACTTTAAATTTTTTCGCAGGGGTAGGTTTCAACAGGATGTTTCCCTGAATAAACATACATAGATTCGAAATACGTAAACACATTGTCAATATGGTTAGGTTCGATCCGGCGCTTTTCGGACGGGAAGCAGTGATCCACCACCAACAACAACAACACATTATCTATTCTAACTCTTATCTCCAGGCAATTGCTACACACCTGCTTCAAAGACCATGCGCGGCGTGAACATGCCCCCCAAGCGGCGCAAGCCCCCCGAGCTGTTCGGCCCGATAGGCCCCGGGGGAGAGATGCAATACCCCCCACTCAAGCCATGGAGGGAGCGCGAGATGGAGCGCCAGGAGAAGCTGGAGAAGGAGAGAAAGATGGGGAACCGGATACAGAAAGGTGAGACTAGATGGGACGAGGAAATATACCTATAGTCAGACCGAATGTGAAGCTCGTGTGTTTCGGGGATTTAGACTGGGATACAAATTCAGAATTGTGACTGTTCTGTTCTCACCATGAAAAATAGAAGGAATTCTGAATTCGTATCTCAGTCTAATTGAGGGGTTATCGTGAGACGAAGTTTTTTTAATTTTGTCATACGTGGCATACTCTATTTTGTTTTACTAACGTTCTCTTGACCATTGTAAGCTACCAGGACTTTTTGCTTTTGGGTGATTGTTAGTCCGTAATGTCAAATTTATTGATTTATTAAAATTTTAAATATGTATCATATTAGTTTTCTTTCTTTGATACATACGTAGTTAACATTTGTCCTTCCAGTTGTGTAACTGTTGACTAATACGAGGAGGGATCAAAAAGTAGTGAGAATGAAATAGAATATAATGACTATTGATAACTTAATAATTTATTTTTCTACATAGTCTCCGAGTCTCTCTACACACCGAGTCCAGCGCTTTTCCAAGGCTTCAATCCCTTTAAAAAAAAAGTTTTGTCTTGGTCCTGCAAAAAGCTCTCCACGGCATCCATCACCTCGTTATCGTCTTTGTACCGTTTCCCCTTAAGTATTCTTTCAATTTGGGGAACAGATAAAAATCGCTAGGCGCCAGAGGGGGTGGTCAACCAATTCGAAGCCAGCTTGCTGAATGGCAGCCATCGCAACTGTCGGGTGCGTTGTCGTGATGAAACAGCACGCCCCTTCGAAGTTTCCCTCTCCTTTTCTCTTTGATGGCATTCCTCAACTTGGGAATTAAAGCTGCATAATATTGGCATGTAATAGTGGTTCCACGCTCCAGGTAATCAATCAACAATATCCCTTCTGAGTCCCAAAATATTGAGGCCATAACCTTGCCAGCCGATGCCACGGCACGAAACTTCTTCGGGGTCGGTGATGATGGCCGTTTCCGTTGCGAAGATTGCTGTTTTGTCTCAGGATCAAAATGATGGACCCATGTTTCGTCCATTGTTACGACACGAGACAAAAAGTTCTCAGAATCTTCTTGAAACTTGTCCAACAATATCTTCGAAATGTCAAGTCGATTTTGTTTCTGACTTTCGGTTAACATTCTCGGCACCCATCTTGCGGATATTCAAAGATTGTTTCAATATGGATTGAATACTTCCATATGAAATGCCCGTTTCTTGAATTAAGTATCGGATGGTAACTCTTCGATCGCTCAATACAATTTTCTCGACTTTCGCAACATTTTCTTGGGTGACTGACGTCGATGGACGGCCGCAACGATGTTCGTCTTCCGTGCTCGTTCTCCCTAGTCGAAATTGAGAAGCCCACCTTGCGACAGTAGAATACGGCGGAGCAGACTCTCCTAATGTGGCCTCCAAATCGCAATGAATCTCTTGAGTCGTTAACTTAGGTAACAGAGGGTACCTTTTAAACAGAGGTATTTAATAACGGCTCGCACTTCGTTTTTCTCCATTTTCGAGAACACGTTCCGACACGAAGCAAACAAATGACTACATTCAGAAAAAAACAAAAGAGAATCGAAGATTTTTTTTCTTTATTAATATTACAAATATGTATCTGAGCTATGCCTGCCAGTATTTTTTTTTTCTTACCAAGGAGTATGTCGTTCTCACTACTTTATGATCCCTCCTCGTAATAGCAATTATACGACTTTACTAATCTGCAAAGGAAATCAAGAATACGTAGGAACCTACGATACAAACAGACAGTAACAAATAGTAGCCAAACCTACAAACTACGTATCGTAACCGAAAAAAAAACTGCAGGTAATTCCTTAGATTTTTTTCTTGTGGAATTCTATGTCTTTACAATAAAGCTCAATTAATGAACATGAATAAGCTTACACTGTTATTTGCCTATTTGGACTACTAGCGGTCCGCCCGCGGCTTCGCTCGCGTTGTGCAAGGTTTTCCCGTGGGAATAAGACTTTTTCCCGTAAAAATTATCCTATGTGTTAATCCAGGGTACAAACTATCTCGATTCCAAGTTTCATCCAAATCCGTCCAGTACTTTAGGCGTGAAAGCGGAACAAACATCCAAATATATTTTCACATTTATATTTTCAAATTTATAGAATGATTGATCAATGATTTATCAATGATTGTATTTGTTAATACCCTACATTAATGCTGTGGTTGTGCTGTACTGACCGTGCACGTCGATGACTATCAGCGCCTCGACCGTGACGCGGTTGCCCGGGTCCAGCTCTCCCTGCACGAGGTGATCTGTTCCGTGCAGCGCAGCACCATTTTTGGGAGGCTGTGGTTCTGGATCGCTTCTATTGCCTGTTCAAACGAACCACTATTAAAAAACTCATCATCGTCATCATAGTGTCATCAAGGTCGACAACCGACCTCACAAACCCTGGTGTCAGTGTTATAGAGCCGCCAAAGGCCCTGACTTGCCTCGTTTACTACTAGATAGTAGCCGGGACCAACCAACCAAAATTCATCCCTATCCGTTCAGTAGTTTTGCTTGAAAGAGTAACAAACATCCATATATACAAACTTTCGCATTTATAATATTAGTAAGGATACGCCAGAATAAGATTTGTTGATAGATTGGAACTAGAAAGGATTAGAAAGGAGTTGGATTGGATTGGAGAAGGATTGGATTAGAAAGGAGTTGGAACTGCGCAAGCTATACACACATAAATATACGATGTTATTGTCAGTTTGAATAAAGGAGAGAGAGTAGCAGGTTTATTCCTTGACTTGACAGCTGCCTTTGATTCAATAGATCATTCAATTCTACTTACCAAACTCTCTCATTATGGTATTAGAGGAAAAGCTCTTAAGTTATTAAAATCTTACCTTAGCAACAGACATCAGTTTGTAGAGTTAACTCATGTGCAGGAAAATTAATTGGAAGTGTGCAGAAGCAAAAAAGTTCTGGTCAGAACGGGAGTACCTCAAGGTTCTGTCCTAGGACCAATACTGTTTAACATTTTCACAAACGACTTGTTAAATTAAGTACATTGTATCCTGGACGATGTCAGATTGGTGAGCTACGCTGATGACACAAATGCAATTATTACAGCAAAAACATCGCAAGAACTTGAAATAAAGGCTTCCAAGGCTTTATCAGTCTTTCATCGGTGGTTTGCCACAAACAATTTACAACTAAATTTATCAAAGACAAATGTTATGGTTTTTAGATCCACAGCTAGAAACAAAGAAACGTTAAATATAGTTATTGAAGGCACAAAGATAATACATGTCAACTCAGTAAAATTTCTAGGAGTTTACATTGATTCGTGCTTGAACTGGAAGGATGAACTATCTAAGATTGAATCCAAAATTAGCACATCTTGTTATGCCTTGCGTAGCCTGAGAGATGAGTTAACTATATCTCATCTAAGAAGTATATACTTTTCACTGGTAGAATCGCATCTGAGAAGTAGCATAAGACTCTGGGGCAACAGTTACGCTTATAACATAAGTAAAGCTTTTATTGCACAGAAAAGGGCTATAAGAACAATAGTACGTATTCCCCAATGGATATCATGTAGAGAATATTTTAAAAATCTTGAGTATCTTACGGTACCATGTCTATACATTCTCTTATTGTTAACCGATCTGGTAAAAAGACCTGAAAGATATGAAGTTCCCGAAGCTAGGAAAATTCGACAATCTACACGTAGAAAGGATATTCCCAACGTAATAGCTCCCATATTGAAAGTAGTTCATCATAGCGTTAGATACCAGGCCCTGAAACTCTATAATGCTTTACCTAATGGACTCAAGGTTGTTAATGACTCATTTAAATTTCATAAATTACTCCGAATTTTTTTGTTGGAGAGATGCTTTTATAGTTTGAATGACTTTATCAATAGTGCGAATAATGTATGACTGACATAAATTCTAAAATTTTAATGATTTGATAATTATATGTTGTACCATGTTGACTAGATATCAATTGAACATTTTATATTTTTGTAGCTTTTACTTTGTGCTGAAAACTGTTTTCATTGTTTTATTATTATTATTCTATTTTATATTTCCGACACAATGTATGTTGTTATGGAATTAATAAACTAAACTAAACTAAACTTTGATTATGTAAAAAGATTCAATAAGCGAATAATATTACAGGATTGCTTCCACTTCAAGATTTACTATCAGGCGAATACGACCGAAGGAAAGCAGCAGAAGCAGAGGCCAGGAAACAGAAGATACTGAAGAAGAGACAGGACAAGGCGGCAGCAGAGAAAGCCGCGGAGGATGAGATCAGAAGGTAGAAGCCAGCACATTTTGGACACTTTTCCCTTCCCTTGTCTCCGTAGCACTAAGGTCGCGTACTCTACGTCTGTAGTTGTATGTGCTGTTAATAAATTTGTAATAGCGACATCTATACTCATAAAGTCGTTCTATCTTTCCTATGCATGACGCACCTTCAGCTTTACATTGATAGATCGCTACGTTGCACACCATACTGATTATAGATGGCGCTACCACGAGATTCTTGTGACGTCATCACGCTTGTATAAAACCGTTTGCATCGTGGGCTCGCCCTCTTTTTCCCGACTGGCACCACACGACAATACACGCTTCTACCTAGCCTACCACTCCGGCCTTTTATTCCTACTTGTGCCGTGTCTAGGTGCACGAAAATCAGAAACATCAGCGTTCCTTTTTTTAGACGCATATCCAATCTTAACCTAAACAATCTATCTATTTTTATCTATCTATTTATCTAGCCCACATCCACCCACTATAGAGTACTAATACCTAAGATTTTTTTTAAAGCGTGCTTCCTTTAACCGTGAGTCAACTGTTCTACTCGCCCTAGGGATTATGCATGTATAACATCTAGATGTTTCCCGTGACTTCTACCAAATCGTCGGTTTGCCTTGTGAGAGACCAAAAACAATTATTTATTTATCGGTCATACATCTATCTTTACAGCTACGCCATTGCGATAGGTGTAGTAATTAGTTACCTTAAAATTAAATTATATAGCACAATACATACAACGCAACCTTTTGGAATTCACTCAGACTACAAGTACAGATATCCGTCCTATCCGCTATGTCATTGAGCGTGCGCAGCGCGCGCGTCAGCGGCGCCTTGTTCAATAAGTTGCTTCTCCCGCACGGCACGGCGAACCATCGCGGTCTGCGTCTACGCTCGACGTAGCGGTCCGGCACACATAAACGTAACATTCCAGAATGCACGGATTGGAAATTTTATCACGAAAAATCTTGAACAAATACGTTACCAATGCCAAGCCTCTTCTAACTTCTAGCTTATTATACCCTACCATGCCCAGTACAAATAATGTTGGATACATTAGTGGGTAGAATGGATATACTCCATACAATTTTTGGTACAGGTACCTCGTAAATTTATTTTGTATACGCTCTAACATAAGACTATACTTTGCCTCAGATGGAGACCATATTACCGAGTTATATTCCAATTGACTTCTTACAAGAGCGTTATATAGGACATTAAAGGAAATTAAACCAGTCATTGTGAAGATGCTTGGGGATAGCTTTTGTCCAACAATCCCACTAACCTCCCATAGTCCAACCGAGAAACAACAGCGAACCTAGGGTCGGGGACATTCTAAACCCCCCCCCTCCCCCTTAAAAATTCTCTCGACCATGTCCCTATGCGTCACCTCTCCCCTTTCTGGGGCATGACGTCACAGCTTTTGTCCAACACTGGATTTCTGCTGAGATGACGGTGTATATCGTGGTGTTCTACTTCTAGGCGCTGTGAACAGCTTCAGTTCGAGGCTCCGCGGGACATCGAGGACCAGAAGCTGGAGATGATCACCACAACGGAGAGGGAGCACTACCGCCCCATTCACCCCGACGACCTTAAGAGGATCGAGTATTACTTGACCACGGTATGTACGGTATATGATGGTGTTGCGTTCATCATCATCGTGTGGGTTGTAAGGTTGACAACCGACCCCACAAACCCTGGTGTCAGTGTTATAGAGCCGCCAAAGGCCACTAACTTGGCTCATGTAATGACTAGATAGTAGCCGGGACCAACGGCTTAACGTGCCTTCCGACGCACAGAATCATATTTCTTTTCGGACAGTCTGGTGAATAAGCCTGCAATGTTCTAACCAAACTGGGGAAAGCCGAAAGTCTCACAAAGATTTTTGCTTGACAGTGTCCCCACCGGGAATCGAACCCGGAACCTCCGTAATGGGCGTCGAAATCTCGACCACTCGGCCACGGAGGCTGTTGTATTTATGGCACTGTATAAAACTTTAGCTTCCTTTACCACGGTAGGCAAAAGAGAAATATATAGGCCACACAGAACTTAAAACACTGGGTGAACGGGCATGTCCTGGAAGCTAATATGAAATGCACCAGATTCATTTTATTCCCAGTAAGTCGTAAAAGCCGACTTAAAGTACTGCTATTTTAATTTATGTTTGGCTATATCTGATGGCTGTTAGCTACACAACGTGTTTTTGCTCAAAATAAGGCACGAAATAAACCGCGAGCGAAATAAGTTATGAACAGAACGCAAAGTTTAAAAGCTACACGAGCAAGTGCGATATCTTTGCAAATAGTATTTACTCATTTAAAAAGTCATATATTAGGGATAATATGCTTGAATAACAAATATATATATGTATATATATAATATATAAGGTTGTTATTGTAAATTCTTGTTCTCTCGATGCGGTCAGCAATGGAAACAGGCTAATTCCATATTATTATATATTTTTTGTTGTTTAGCTAATTTTTAGTTTTAGTTCATTTATATAGCTTTATATTCGTATTATACATGCTGTTATCACATATAATTGGGGTAGCAATTAGCTGTTTATTATAATTAAGGACTGTATTATACTTAAAATGATCTGTTGTATACTCTGTTGGTGATCTTAATAAATAAAATAAAATAAGTGAAGACGGATTGAAAGTACGTTTGTTTACGAAGCACAGAATCGCGTTTGAATCCCGCCCAAGGCAAACATTCGTGTGATAAGCACTTGCCTTGTGACTGGCTGAAATAAATGTTGTTTAGTTATAAACCGTGAAATTTAACTGCTTTGTTTTCGTTAAATGGAGTGTTCAGTCCATTAAACTGAACAACTTTCCCCAAGGAACATGGGCTGGCAATAAAAAAAAAATATTGCCTCCCCCATAGTAAATCGATCAGCTGGTCGCGCGGTTTTGTATGAACGGGCCATTTTTTTGTCGTTTTACACCCCATGTTCCTTGGGGAAAGTTGTGGAGGCTGCTGGGCACCACACGAGGGTTATGAAAAACCAGGGTTCAGTCCGAAAAAGGTAATTATATATTTATATGTTAAAATAATTGACAGATAGTAGAGAATAGTAGAAAAGGTATGTACTATCGGAGATCAGGACATGAAGTGAGGAATTTGGCAAAAAAAAGACAATATCGAAACGTAAGGAATCTAAATTTGAAAATGAATTTAAAATGAAAGATAACTGCCAGCAAGAAAGGTTGCCAGTCATAAAACAGGAAAGAGGACGAATGCCTCGTTACAAGTTTAATGGACTGAACACACCATTTAACGAAAAACAAGCAGTTAAATTTCACGGTGTATAAGGTTGTATCTATCTATGTGTTCTGTCTTATAACCATACTACTCTCTGCTCAAGCTCTTTTAACTTTGGTATTAGATGGCCGTGGGTGACTGTCCTCTTATCAACATCAACATCAACGGCCAGTTACAGTCCACTGCTGGACTATGAGCCTCCACTTAAGTGTTTGGTTTTGCCATAATCTCCACGCTTGGCAGGCGGGTTGGAGATCGCAGATTAAAAGGTTACTGTATCAGAGAGCGCTGCTGCCCGTTCCCTGTTCAATGTGTAGTCCCTAAGTCGCCTCTTACGACACCCACGGGAAGTACCGTCCTCTTATCCCGCGAGGGAATTTCGAAAGGAATAAATCCCTTTTGATTAATGAAACATAATCTTTTCCAGTCAATAAAAGGCCATCAAATGCCTGAGTTCCCGGAACATTTATACCGGCGCGCGCGCATCGTAGTGGACTCGCAGACCGTGGAGATCAAGCGACACATGATGTCCTTCACGTGGCAGTCCGTGCAGAGGACCAGCTACGAAGACATCGTCTCCTGGTTCCAAATGGCCATGCAGAGGTCGGTACTGGTCATTAGCTAGGGTCCAGTCTATAAATTTTTCTACTTTGATAAAGGCAGTGATGCGCTGAGGTGACACCGGAATCGCTCAGATGAACCACGTGTCTCTTCTTATCGCCTGTGTTGTAAATCCCACGACCGTTCGTTTACACTCTTACGACTATTTCCCGTTACTAATACTTGAGAGCGTCGGTGCTCTAGTGGTTAGGGCCGCTGCCTCCCATCCGGGAGACGCGGGTTCGATCCCCCCCACTTACCAATGTGTTTTCGAATTCATATGTACGTTTATTCGACGCTCTTTATGGTGAAGGAAAACATCGTGATGAAACCTGCACATTCCTGCGAAGAAATTCAAAGGTTGTGTGTGAGGTCGACCAACCCTCACTGGGCCAGCGTGGTCGACTAAGGCCTAATCGCTCTAATTCAGAGTAGGCTTGAGCCCCTCGGTGGGGACGTATATCAGCTGTTGATGTTAATGACTTCCACCGAGGGATTACCACTATGACAGCTTGACGTTTCCTTACACACATTGACACAGACTTCACAATAGCACTAATTTGATGGCGCCATGAACTCTATGGTAATCAGCACAAGGGAACATTAACAGCTCTTACAGCGCAGCGGTAATCTCTGGAAGCACTTTAACTATGTGTTTGCATTCCAGATGCATTCTCCAGTACATCCTAGAAGATCCCGAGGAGCGTGTGCGTCTGAAGATCGAGTTCCTGCCGCCTCTGTGGCCCTCGCACGTGTGCAAGGCCCCCGTGCCGTGGCACGGCGCCGCCGTCAGGTCTAAAGAGGCACTCTACTACCGCTTCTACCAAGGGAACCCTGTTGTGCTGCGGCTGGGACAGATATGGTTCGCCAAGTGAGTGCATGAGAACGATATTATGAAAAACTAGCGGTCCGCCCGCGGCTACGCTCGCGTTGTGTAAAATTTCCCGTGGGAATAAGACTATTTCACGTGAAAAGTATCCTATTTGTTATTCCAGGGTACAAATTATATCTATTCTAAATTTCATCCCAATCCGTTCAGCAGTTTTTGCGTGAAAGTGTAATAAACATCCATAGGTTTCTGTACCTAGTGATAAATTGCCAGCGCATCGTCTATATTGTACTAAACGCAAATCCCATGTATATCTTATTATCATTCTTAAAATGGCTGCTCATTTTCAGGTACTACACGATATACATCTGCGACATGGATAAGATGCAAGAAGGGTTGCAGTTTCCGCAGTACCCCTCGGAGTTCACCGAGCGACTCAACAAGCTGTGCTCCGACTTCCGGGCAGACCTGACCGACAACTGGCTCATAGATGTTGCCGATACACTCATCAGGTGAAACAGACGATTAGCATTTCTTAACTGACGGCTCACAACTCTTTAAATTCAAGACAACGTGTATAGAGGCGCCCTCAGTTCAGGACAGGACTTTCCCATGAAGATAAGCGAGTCATAGAGGAATGGCCTTGACGGGACCGTCCTGGATAAATCAGAACATGAGCTGATGTTCGGCGTACCCGTCAGCGAACACGGTTAATTAATACCTATTCTTAATAGGGAGTATGCATAAAAAAATATTGTTTTTTTTTTCATAGTTCATCTGAAAGTATAAAAAATAGAATACCGACAGTCAAAACAGAATCGAAATTGATCGAAAAACACAAACTAGATACAACATTATTAAACAAATAAATCTGTCCCTCTTACGAAAACAAAATTTTCTATGGCGGATGTATGGCCCGCGTGACATATGACGTCACATGTCACGTCGGACCTCTGTCTAACCATCAACTTTGAAGCCTTATAACTTTGTTTCTGAGCAAGATATTTGAAAAATTATTTTTAATGTGTTTAACTGGTACTTGAAATATTTCGATTAATGAATTAAAAAAAAATGTGCATATTCCCTGCGCAATATCAGCCTGATAAAATCTTCGTCCTACTAGGACATTATTCTAGCTGCGAAGTGCCAGTTTTAATATAGTCGAGAGTTCAACAACATCGAAAGAGCATTCTAGCTATATACACCGTTGTGATGCCTCCATGTGGCCTGCGGAAGATTCTCCTTCGCTACACTACGATAACATAGATACGGGAAAAAACCTTTTTCCCATGGGAAATCTAAATTAAAGATTTTTGCAGGATGCGGCAGTTTTGGCAACCGTACGTCGCTAAGGACAGGAAGCAGTCGTTGTTCCAAGTCGAGCAGTTCTTTGAGTGAGTTAGCGCCATCTATGTCTTCTTTCGTGTAGCGTGTCTCACTACGATATATTAGTAAAATCAATAATTATAAAGCAGAAAATGGAAAATTTCAAGTCAAGATCGATTATAATCGATCTTGGACAGAACTATAGTACACCTTGAAATTTACATCGTTTTGTTCCCGCCGTGTAGTGATAGTACCCGTCAAACTGAACAACTTTTCACGAAAAAAAAAATTTTGGTCTCCATACAAAGTGAGACTCCCGACCGACTTTTGTGCTCTCCATTTTGTATGGAGAGCACAAAAATATTTTTGTTGCAGGAATTTTTTTCACTACACTGCGGGAACAAAACGATGTAAATTTGTGTATTATTAGATATTTCGTTACCATACGTACGAGGGCTGATTGATAAGTTTCCGAAACGACAAAGAAAAACTTTAAAAATCTATTTAAAATAAATTTATTTCTCAACGTAGTTTCCTTCTATTTCGATGCATTTAGTCCAGCGCTTCTCCAATGCCGTTACACCAGTTTGATAAAATGTTTTCTCCAACCCCTCAAAATACTCGTCCACGGCAACAATGACTTCTTCATTTGATGAAAATCTTTGGCCACCTAACCATTTCTTCAGGTTTGGGAATAAGTGGAAGTCACACGGGGCCAGATCCGGGGAATAGGGTGGATGCGGTAGCAATTCGAACCGCAATTCATGGACTTTGGCGACTGCAACCATTGACGTGTGTGCAGGTGCGTTGTCATGGTGGAACAAAACTTTTTTCTTGGCCAAATGTGGTCGTTTTTTCTGGATTTCTTCACTTAATTTTTGCAGCAAGCTTGCGTAGTACTCTCCATTTATTGTTTTTCCTTTTTGCAGATAATCCACTAAAATAATCCCTCGAGCATCCCAAAAAACAGTCGCCATCACTTTGCCGGCCGACAAAACCGTTTTTGCTTTCTTCGGCGCAGGTCTTCCGCTCTCAGTCCACTGCTTAGATTGTTCTTTTGTCTCGGGAGTATAATGATGTATCCAGGTTTCATCGACTGTTACATAACGCCGCGAAAACTCGTTAGGATCTCGGTTAAACAGCGCCAAACACTCCGATGAATCGTCCACTCGACGTTGCTTTTGGTCAACAGTGAGCAAACGCGGCACCCATCGCGCGCAAAGTTTTTTCATTCCCAAATGTTGGTGCAAAATATTAAAAACGCGTTCAGATGAAATGCTCACCATCTCTGCTATCTCTCGCAACTTCAAGCGCCGATTATTCAATACAATTTTGTGAATTTGTTTGACCATGTCCGGATTCGTGACTTCATTTGGACGGCCAGACCTGTGGGCGTCTTCGCAGCTCTGTCTTCCACGTTTAAAATCAGTTACCCAGGTGTGAATTGTACTCAATGTAGGAGCAGAATTACCTAAAACACTGTCTAGCTTGGTTTTAATCTGGGTTGCTGTTTTCTGTTTTAAAACGTAAAACTTTATCACCGCACGAATTTCGTTTCTTTCCATTGTTAAGAAAATTTACGACAGAGAAAGTTCTACGTCCTATCAAACAAATTCCACCAGTTCGATTAAATTCAAATTTGGCGTTCTATTTTCAAAAAGATGCCAAAATATAATGTAATATTTTTTTTTTGCGTATCATTTTTCTAAGTTCGTCGTTTCGGCCAGTTATCAATCAGCCCAGGTAGTCTGTAACAATAATAAGCTATATTACAATCAATTATTTTTAATAAGACAATGGATTTGTACAAAAAACAAATTAGTTTTTCTCCTGTACTCGTGAACCCAAGTTCTTATCACAAGATTTTTATTTGAATTCGCCTATCAGTTTGTTTATTACTTCCTACCAGGGACTGGAACCCTGACGATTTTGATCAACGATATCTCGTACTCTTATTATGCTATCATTATAACGTTTGCAAATCCAACAGGGTAACCCTATCAAGGAATCTGATAAACGTATGTTTATTTTAATTATTATTCTGTAAATACTTAAACCCTAACGACTGAAGGGGGTTTTCAACGGGTAGTCCGGTCCCTGGTTACAAGTAAACACCTAATGTATTCACTGGCCTCGATTCGGGATGTCACGCTCTAATCCTTAATTTAAGTTAGTCCGTCCTTTTTACCTTTTAAAGATTGAAAAGGGACAGGAGATGGCCATCCTAATATTAGAGCTGTCAAACATCGCATTTGAACCTTATGGTTGTGTCGATTGCACAATTTTAGAGAGCACTTAAAACATGCGACTTAAAAATCTCACTGACAGCTATGCCCTTATTTTAAGTTATCATTCGTTCAAATGAATATCATTCGTACATCACCTCTCTTTCATTGGTCATAAAAACGAAAAGGATAGCTGTATTTTAAAATTAGAATTAGAGCATGACATCCCGAATCGAGGCCATTATTATTTTACCTGCATTTTTTAACAGGTGCATTCACGGGCTCATGGCGAAGCAGATTCGGGATTTGGTTGAACGAAGTGTCCGGCACTTCGCTGAATACTTCGCGTACTACTTCGTAAGTATCTTCACGACACCTAGGTTTTGAGCTAAATTCTCAGCCAATTGCGTTTTAAATTTTCTACTTTTAATAAACCATCCACTAACATTTTAATCTATAAGAGCATAGCGTCGGTGGTCTAGTGGCGAGGGCTGCTGTTTTCCGTCTTTTTATCACAATGTTTTCCTTAACCGTATGAGCGTCGAATAAACACATATGAATTCGAAATTCGAAAACACATTGGTACGTGGTGGGGATCGAACCGGCGTCTCCCGGAAGGCAGCGGCCCTAACCACTAGACCACCAAAGCTCTACATACCCCACATATAAACATTATTATATACCATCATCATGCATTAACACAGGAAGGCAACGACTACGGCGATTACTACCGCGACTACACATTCATAAAGCGCCCGTTACTGCGCATCAAGCTGGTCGGCCACCCCGGAACGAACAGTCTCACGTTCGACCCCACGCTCGAGCAGGTGCGCGTGATGATCGTCAAGTGGTTCCACACCATCATCAACGTCAACTACCAGCTGCCCAGTGTGGACCGTATGATGTATCCAGGTACACGATCTATTCTACTTATCATCATAATCATATTAGCTTGCAGACACGGTAGCCTGCCCGAAGGTTCGCGTTAGATCACAGTTTCACTTGAAGGCATGCGACGACGAGGTCTAAAGTGACTCATCTTTACTCAGAAAACGCTTATTGACTCTCACCATAAATACGCCGTGTGGTGACGGCAGAGTAGAATACATTTGTCACCAACCCCTACTCTTCCCGTGGGTGTCGTAAGAGGCGACTTAGGGACTACACATTGAACAGGGAACGGGCAGCAGCGCTCTCTGATACAGTAACCTTTTAATCTGCAATCTCCAACCCGCCTTCAACCCGGCTATAGTCCAGCAGTGGACTGTAACGGGCCGTTGATGTTGATAAATACGCCAAGATTAACAGCCTCCGTGGCCGAGTGGTTGACCGTTTGACTTTCATTGCGGAGAATCTTGTCTCGAATCCTGATGGAGACACTGACAAACAAGAATCTCTTTGTAAGATTTTACCAATCTAGCTAGGACATTGCAGGCCAAATCACCTGATTGTCCGAAAATAAAGATAATTCCATGCTTCAGAAGGCACTACGGAAGTAAGCGTAATACGAGTCATGTCAGTGGCCTTTAGTAGCGCAAGACCGTTCACGGTGGAAACCTATGGGGGAGGTATGTTCAGCAGTGGACGTCTTCCGGCTGAGATGATGATGATGATGAACCATATACAACGTGTTAGCAAAATTACGCAAAACCTCTCTGAGTTGTAGGTTAGCCCATGAAACTAACAATGTTTGTTTCACAACTCTTTAAATTAGCATAAAAACAAATTGAACTTTCATACAAATTGACTCGATCAGCTGATCAGCCTATAACGCTCGCAGCCTATATGAAAGTTAATTTTTTTTTCGATTTTCAAAAAATTTTGGAATAAAAGTTACCCCCGAGAGGTACCTCCCCCCCCCGTAAGTAGCCCTATAAACCTGGAAACGACACAACCGAATCAATGTCGTTTTGTAGACGCGCCACGCCCTCAGCCGAACATCCTGTGCGTGTACCCCGACGAGCCTTACATGACGGACATCATCAACGCGTCCGTCAACTTCTACAAACTGAACCGCGTCGGCCCGGTCACCTACCTCAACCGCTACGAGAGATACCACTACATCCTCGACGGTACTGCCTATGACTCGCTCATGGTATTCTTCGGACAGGAACCTCCGCCTTACCTCAAGGTATCATTGTTTATCTGGTTTATTTTGAACCACTGTAAGTTGAACCGTGCCGGCTTGTAGCTTTCTTCAATCGCTACGAAAACTAGCTACCACTACATACTCGACGGCAGTGCCTACGAATTATTTATGTTTTTATTCGGGCTGGAGCTACCGTCTTATCTCAAGGAATAGTCCCCGCAACGGTTTATGAGTGAGCGGTGGTAAAGGAAAGGGATACTCTACTACGAAGCGAAAAAGAGAAATATCAATATCGATCGAAAATAAAATCCGTTGTTCAGTAGACTCTGAAATAATGAGAAAGAATCTAGAATTAATGGCACACAAGCTGTGCATTAGTATGAATTGGTTATCGTGTAATTTTACAGTCCATTAGTGCATATTTAGGTGTAGATAGAAGCGCGCAGTGTTTCTCGTCCCTCCAAGAGGATTTTGCGTATGCTTACGATACAATATATAATTTTTAAATCACCCATTGACTATGTACTTGTATATCAAGTAATAACCACGAACCTCATCACTCCAGGACTTCACCGCCCGCATATACATGTATGAAAAACTCCGCGACGAGATCACGTTCCTCCGCCGCGACATCCCGCTCAACATGATCATGCTGGACTGCAGCCCCGTCAACGACACCATGTGGGACATTGTCAACGGCCTCCGCACCTACATCGTCGACCACTTCATACGGGTCAACAGGAAGTGGAACCGCGCGTGAGTGAGAGCCCTGGGGCGTATTCAATAAAACTTACAAATTGCAATTTACAATTATGACTTGACGTGTATTGCGTAGTCAAATTATAAAGCGTATTTTTTTTATTATATCGGTAACACAATGTACAGTCAGCTGACGAATTAGCTGACCCCCCCGCTCGAAACCGATGAGATTTTCTCAGGTGATTATTTATATTTTTACATAACATTTTATATACTCGTACAGTTTATTAACCTGCACAATTATACGAAATTTCATGATAAAGCAACAAGAAAACTTCATTGGTATCTGGGGGGGGTCAGCTGTACGAAGAATTTAGTCTCTACTCTACTCCCCAATTTGGTTAGGATATTGCAGGCTGAATCACCTGATTGTACGAAAAGAAAGATGATTCCGTGCTTCGGAAGGCACGTTAAGCCGTTGGTCCCGGCTACTATCTAGTCGTTACATGAGCCAAGTCAGTGGCCGCTGGCGGGTCTATAACACTGACACCAGGGTTTGTGAGGTCGGTTGTCGACCTTAAAATCCACACGGTGATGATGATGAGTCGTAATTTGAGTTTATTGAATAGCCCTTCGCTTTTAGGAATTCCTGTAAATTAGATTATATGTTGTTCCAAGTAACTTGGTGTTGGTCTTGGCTTTTTCTCTATTTCTTCCGAACTTCTCTTCTATTATGTTTTTCAAAAAGTTGTCGTGTCTTATTAAATGTCTTACGTCTTTCCTCTTCTGATTTAGATTCATCTTAATTAGGTTTTTCTTTTAGTAAAAAAAAATATCACATATCATATTCACATATAATATTATAAATGTGAAAATATATTTGGATGTTTGTTCCGCCTTCACGCTTGAAATACTCAACGTATTTGGATGAAATTTGGAATGGAGATAGTTTTTAACCTGGATTAACACATAGGATACTTTTTATGGGAAAAAGTCTCATTCCCACGAGAAAATCTTACACAACGCGAGCGTAGCCGCGGGCGGACCGCTAGTTTAAAATATATTTGTTATTACAGCATATGCAACGTCTACGAAGAGATGGCTGTACGAGCTTCCGAGACTCCGGAAACAACTGCTCAACTGGTGGAGCTACTGTCGTACGTGCAGGACTGCAGGGACAGCACAATGTTCGACCTCAAGGAGAAGGCGCGCCTCACCGCCGAGTACGTGCTGTTCCTGATGACGCACGCGCACCTGCACTGTGAGTAGTGACGGCGTCATCTTGGATACCAGGCAGTTGTAACAGAACAATAATTCCTAACATCATTGCAAAAAGTACGACATGAAACTGGCTGAGGTAGGCGGACACACGTTTTGAACTACGTCCTGTTCAGGGCGAAAATGTGGTAGCTAGGCAGATGGGAGCTGATGAGAGGTTACTTAAACAACACTAAAAATAAAACACAACACCTCAAAACAAACACAAACAAACTATATAAACTATTACTTAAAACTATCTGATTTAGTACTAAGTTCCAGACATAAGCTCTTCCACTGTATTGACCTGCAAGTAAAAAAACCTAATTGAACAATAATTCACAGGCTTATAAACGATGTTCTTAGCCTTTGGATATTTACAAATTAGTGCACAGACCAAACTGTTCTAATCCCTTCCAGTCGAGGACGTGAACCTGAACAGCCGCGTGTTCCTGTGGCCGCTCGACATGGAGGAGACCATCGACCTCACCGTCAAGACGCTCAACACCAAGAAGGCCATGGCCGAGGAGAAGCTACGATCGCGCAAGGCCATCTTCGAGCAGGCAATGCAATTCCTTTATCATCATGAAGATTGTAGGGTTAAAATTGATTTCAGAAACCCTGAAGATTGAGCTGTTTTGACAGTCTTTGTACTGAACGGGAAGAACAGCTTAAAAAGTGTCGTCTGAAGCATAGAACTATATCTGACCCCGAACTAAGGTATCAGATATCTGATATACCTCGATATGTAGATTCTTATTTCTCGGATAAAATCAGTTAAATCATTCTGCAATAACCAAACTGAGGGTAGTGTCACTAAGCGTTCTTTCTTACGGTGTCCTCATCGAGATTCGAATTTTGAACCTCGGTATCAAGAGCCGAATTCGCTGCGCAGGCTGCAAAAACGTATAAATAAATTATAAATAGGTGCATGCTAAATCAGCATCAAAGCAGCGCTGTCAGCGCACTGACACGCAAAAGATCTGTTGGTTTTCGCGTGCTGCCAGTAAATCGTAACAAAAAGTTAAATGACAGCGCTAAAGGCCGATTTACACTTCGACAAGTAGCAAGTTGCGAGTTAACTTAAACAGTCAACTTAACTCGCAGGTTACTGATTGCAAGTGCGAGTGTTTCCTTGGCAACAGGAAATAATATGCTTTTTGACAACAGGAAGATGTGACACTTTTGTTTTGACAACTGTACTTGCAACTCGCACTTGCAACTCGGTAACTTGCGAGTTAAGTTGACTCGCAACTCGCAACTGTACTTGTCAAAGTATAAACTGGCTTAAGGGGCTTGTCACGAATTTTCCATGTTTTATATAAGCTATATTTGACATAAATCGCAATGTTTGTAGCTGAACTATGTATATAGTAATGTTAATGATATTTATAGTCCGTTGGTAAAAATGAAAACACGATGGAAATAATTTCATTCGATAAAATTATATCATAAAGTTCAGTCTTCCAAAATTTTTAAAATGTTTTAAATGATTATTAAAAGCCACGAACCAACTGAAATTTGTCTCTAAATGTTAACCATAATTAACTTCATCCGTTTAAGTAAATTTTCTTGATATTGATCCATTTTTAATTCAAAATTTTAAAAAATTGTTACTTGTCACTTACGCTAATAATTCCGAGCGACTTCAAATCTTGTCTCCTTCACTAATTCGCAGCGCCTGACAGTGACGGCCGAAACGTGATGCTAGGTGGACGTGTGTCGCTCGCATCCTCCACCGACTCGCGCGCAATTCACGACTAATATTTTAAATGATTGGAGATTTGTTCCTATATTCGTGTGTATTTCGTTTTGTGATGTGCTGTATGTTTTTATTTAATATTAAAACAAAGTAAGACTTGTGAATAAACATATAAAATGGGCAACAAAGACAATGCTAAGAAAAAAACAACAAAAAGGGCCAAAAAAAATCATGCATTACACATATTGGAAGTGAAAAGGTAAGAAATGGTGTGATTTATTTATTATTTTATAATTTACGAATGCTAATTGCAATATTTATTGAAAAAGTGCTTATGAATTCATTGATCAACAATAGTTAGTCTATCTTTATTTCGCATGCCTAGTCCAAGACACTATGGCGTCTTGGGAAAGTCACAAGAATTTTAAGTAAAATGATTTCTGTTTTGGTGGTTCTTGGTTCGATCCTTACACCTACTATGGATGTTTCATTTTTATTTTTATTTATTTTTTTAAGAAGGTAAGTATGACAGTTTTTTTTAATATTTTTACAGAAAACGGACGTGTGATGTAATTGAAGACCTAAATGCAGAACATAACATTGATAAAGGCAATGGAACAACCACTCCCGTTCATGACATGTGAGTATTTATTTTTAGTGAGACCTACCTATCTATTAGCAAACTATTAGCAATACGACACGATAGGCATCGAAAATATTATTATTGTCTTTGCTTTGGGTAAGTATCCTTATTTCGCACAGTAAATGTAAGCCGCCGTGGCGTCGTCGTAATCAATCCAGATTATTGGTTTCAGAGTAGAAGTTCAATCCTTGTCGTTCGGTAGTTATTTTTTCTTTTTCTAATAATATTATTTCTTTACAGAAATTCGATTGAAAGAATCGATGGAATAAACGGCGACCATTTACAAAGATGACGAGTTCTGGGAAAAAAACATGAAAGAGAAGTTGGTAAAATTTTACATGGATTGTTTATTACCTGAGCTTGTTGACCCGCGTCATCCACGAGGAATGCCAATAAAGGACCCACATTCCATAGAAGAAGCAGCAAAAAAAAGAATGAAAAATTGACGTCCCGAAAGCAATGAGAACATGTTCAATATTCTCAATATTGTGAAAATTATACTTTTGATTACCCATCATAGTTATTTTGTTTCATTCAAAGAAACTAAATATAAACATAAACATCATCAAATAATAATATAAATATCATTAAAATAGAAATATAAATACCACTATTTCTGTCATAACGTAGTATATTATTATGGTTAACTGTCGTCGGTCGTCATCCGGCTTTTCAGAACACCCAAGTCTATAGTTGTCTTACTTTTTTAGATATTATTACTTGTTTAAAAAAAAAAAAAAAAAAAAGTGTAAATACGCACTGAATAATACGTAAAGTAGGTATGTAAAGTAGGTGTTTCACGTTTGTTAGTTAATAAAATTATCACACGTAGGTAAATCAAAAGTTTCGTCAATTGTTATATTTTATTCAATAAAAACAATCTTCTATGCAAATAAAAAAGAGAATAATCAAATTTAAATTACAAAATACAAAAGTATTTTAGTTTGGTTTAGTGATGGGTTGGGATACGAGCAAAGAATGAGAAATTGTTTTAAGAATGGCACAGATGGTGCTGGACGTAAAGGTTCTTTCTGATGTGAATAGATGGCGTCACTTAAAAAGGTTCGTTGAACTCAAAGTCAAAGTCAAAGTCAAGTCAAAGTCAAAATAATTTATTTCCATAGGATGTTATTACATCACTTAGATCCGTCATTACATTTTTTTTGGGTGAGTTCACTAACACAATGGCGGAATCTGTGGAGAAGAGCTCACCGAAGAAACTCCACAGTCGTCGCATCTTTTGCGTTTCCTTTTTTAAATAAAATATTGTCAATTACAAAATTAATGCTTATTACATATCGAAAAAGCCTGCTACTCAAACAATCTATTCCCATGGACACCTATCTTCTAAGTAATCAGATATCCTATAGTAACCTTTTTTATACAATTTCTGTTTTATAATTATTTTAAACTTGTCTAAAGGCAAGTTTTTAATATCAGTAGGGACCTTATTGTAATAGCGTATACAATTGCCTTTAAAAGAATTACTAATTTTATGTAGTCGGCTGACATAAGCAACCAACTTGTCTTTATTTCTAGTATTAAAATTGTGTATATCACTGTGCTTCTGAAAATTACTTATATTTCGTTTTACTCGTATAAACCGTCAGCGCGGGGAACGGTGCGGGATGAAGGGAGGTGCGGAACTGGAACGCTCAAGGCCATTTGCTCACACCAGCCCCTTAAGAGCTAGAGCGCGCTTTTTGCGGTTTTCTCGGACCGTAAGGAATATGAAATGACAATGTCACTAAATGTACTTACGCGAAATTGCAGGCGCTGAAGCGGCATGAGAAAGAGCTGGAGGTGTTCCGGCGGTTCGACCCGCCGCTGCTGAACGTCGACCTGCTCAAGGAATGCGTCGCCAAGGTCGACGAGATACAGAAGATGCTGATCGTGAGTATTTGACCAAGCGAGCCGAAGCGTCTCCGTTTCAGCTTGACAAAAATTGCTTTTGTATGTCCATCTGTCTGCTTGTTCTCCTCTACAGGTAGCTTTTCTCAACTGACTCTCGTGAAATTTTGTGAGTGGGTTCGATAGAAATGTAGTTTTTTTTGTCGAGTCAGTTTTTGGAAATTTCAAAAAATCATAAATCAGCCATTTCGAAAAAAAAAATACTTGCGAGTTCTACAGCTCACAGAGCCAATAGTGTGTAATAAATATGACCGTGGTAACAAACCCATACATTTTGTAAATTTTTATGTGTAACTGCTAGACCGGAGCCCGTCTAAATATTCGGCTCCTACTTATTATCGTGGGTTGCAATGTTGCAAAGTCGACAACCGATCTCACAAACCCTGGTGTCAGAGTTATACAGCCGCTGAATGCCCCTAACTCTCATGTAATAATTATTTTGTGTAGGTAATAGCCGGGTCCAAAGGCTGAACAATCCTCCTAAAGCATGCAATCAAATTAGTTCGGTCTGCAACACGTGCTAACTAAGACAGTCACAAATTGCTGGTTTCCGCAACTCGTCGTCTAATGCGCCTATTTTACGTGTGGTGGGAATGCAGTCGTGTGGTGACGGCAGAGTAGAATACATTTGTCATCAACCCCTACTCTTCCTGTGGGTGTCGTAATAGGCGACTTAGGGACTACACATTGAACAGGGAACGGTTAGCAGCGCTCTCTGATACAGTAACCTTTTAATCTGCGATCTCCAACCCGCCTGCCAAGCGTGGAGATTATGGCAAAACTAAACACTTAAGTGGAGGAGGCTCATAGTCCAGCAGTAGACTGTAACGGGCCGTTGATGATGATGGGAATACAGTGTCATTCGAGCCAACCCGACTCCTCCAGGAAGCCCAGTAGGCCCTTAAATACCATAGTGTTTTGTTTGACCATAATGTGGGATCCGAACCCAGAGCCTCCATAATAAGAACCGGACGCTTTACAGCCTTAACCACGGAAATCACAGAAAAACTTGCAATCAAAATTTTTATTTATAGGAAGACAAACACGAAGCTGAATACATATTGAACGAGGAAACTCTGCTAGACCAGGAGATATCCGTCTACTTCAGCCTGCAGACCATGCTGAGTGGAGTGGATCCCTTCCACAAGCTGTGGCACACTGCACACGACTTCTACGAGGGCTACGAGCTCTGGTAAGATGCTCTCCATCATCAAACCTCGCCTCGCTACACCAGGAGATGTCCACTTTAGTTTGCTGAGTAATGTGGAGCTCTTTCACATGCTGTATATACCTGCAAACGTACTGATATTGCTGTGCAAATAGTATCAGGCAAGGTAACGATAATTTTAATTTATACATCGTTGATACACGTTTTATAATAATAATAATAGAAGTTTCCCCATAATAAAGAGCTTTATTTATCAAAAATCACAATTATAAGTTATAATCTAGAGCGATAAGTAAACACAGAAACAACTTATTGATAAAAAAGGAGGATTCTCAGCAGAAATGCTGATTTTCAGAATCTTCCTGAGTCGCCGCGCTGGGTCATGCTCTACACATCTGTAGTCTTTTAAATGCCCTAAAATTATCCAAAAACAGACGTCAAATTTGTTCCGCGTCTTGAGATTTGACGAACCTTTTTACATACCATATAAGGTCCCTTTCAATAGAATCCGGCAACAATGTAAACAAACCAATTTTAACACGATTACTCCGTAATTATTTACATTTGAGTATCAATCCTGATCATATTCACTTTTCAAAGAACCATACATTCTTCTTACAATCATTTCGCCCCCTATTAACTTCTTTGTGATAGTTATTTTAATAAAAAAAATACTCGGACGACAAACCTTTCAATAATTTGTAAATATGTAGTTTGTCTTTGGAAAGTTAGTGTCAAAAAATTATCTTGTTTACATTTTTGCCGATTTCTATTAAAAGGGACATTACGACCTTTGTCCAGATGTGGACCTGTTTCGTTTCACTGAATATGGAATAGTAATCTACAATAATTGATGATCAAACTAATTTCCGGAAGTGAAGTTCGATCTATATTCTATGAGTTACTTCATTCGAAGATAGATGATTTCGCTATCCTCACTCACACTGTCCACCGCAGGTACCATGGTCCATTCTTAGGCCTGGACTCAGATAAGATAGTGGAGGACGTAGAATTATGGTGGAAGCTGTTGTATAAGCTGGGCAAGCAGTTGTACGAGTTCCCGGGAGCCAAGCGCATCGCCGACATGGTGCGCGGCAAGGTCGAGAAGTTCAAGGTCTTGCTGCCGGTGCTGACCACTATATGCAACCAGGTGAGATTATAAACTACTGTCATTCATGTTGGATCATCATGAATTTTCCCTCTCACGATTGACCTACCGTCATCATCATCATCATCTCAGCCGGAAGACGTCCACTGCTGAACATAGGCCTCCCCCATAGGTTTCCACCGTGAACGGTCCTGCGCTACTTGCATCCACCGGCGCCCAGTAACCTTCACCAAGTCATCTGTCCACCTTGTGGGAGGCCGTCCAACACTACGCCTTCCGGCCCGCGGTCGCCATTCGAGAACCTTTCTTCCCCATCGGTTATCAGTTCGTCGAACTATATGGCCTGCCCATTGCCACTTCAACTTACTTATCTTGAAAGCTATGACGATGACATCGGTCTTTCTACGACCTACCGTACTTCTTCTTTATTACGTTAAGTTTCATTGCCCTATGTCTTGCTGTGATAAACTAAAAAAAATTGAGTAGTTTTTCGACTTTCAAATATATTTAGTGCCATTAAATTAATAAAATAAAATGGTTAGATTTTAAAATAAGAAAAAAGGTATCAGCATTATTTTTTTTCTGAATGAAACAGGGTGGGTGTAGCATAAACTTAATTGCATGCTGTATTAATTAGCAGATCAAACATTTTACAAACATATCCTTCCAAGCCCCTTAAAAACTCTTATTTACCTTAAATATCTTAAATGAGCCAACCAATAAAAAGCAGACTCAATAATCCGATCATGTTTAGGGCATGCGTGACCGTCACTGGGCCAAGATCGGCGACCTGGTCGGAGCCGAGGTGATCCACGAGGAGGAGACGACCCTCGCAGACATGGTGGAGCAAGGTCTGCACGTGTACACCGCCCAGCTCGAGGAGATCGGCCAGTACGCCAGCAAGGAATACAGCTTGGAGAAGGCGCTGCTCAAGATGAAGGAGGAATGGCATGGAGTCAAGTTCGAGGTGCTGATTTACAGGTGAGCATGGTTCATATTTTTAATGAAAGGCTTCCGTGGCCGAGTGGTCGAGATTTTGTCGCTCATTACAGAGGTACCGAGGTCGACTCCCGGTGGGGACACTGTCAAACAAAAATTTCTTAGTGACACTTTGCCCAGTTTAGTTAGGACATTGCAGGCTGAATCAAAAATTGATTCCGTGCTTCGGAAGGCACGTTAAGCCGTGGTCCCGGTTACTATCTAGTACGAGTAGTTACACGAGCCAAGTCAGTGGCTTTTGGCAGCTCTATAACACTGACACCAGGGTGAGGTCGGTTGTCGACCTTACAACCCACACGATGATGATGATGATGAAAGGCTTTTACGCAAGATTGATAATTTTATAAAAAGCTTAGTACGCGTGTTATTATACTACTTGACGCAGAATTAGAGTCGTTGTTTAGGTGAAGTGGTTGCTGAAGACAGTTTGTTGCAGTCAGAACGGCCTTGGGTGATTTTGATGCTTAAATATGAGGGACTGACTAAGGAGGAGATCTCGCATTTAAACGAGCAGCCAGCATAATAATATGCTGGATACTGCGGTCGCGCGCTTATAGTCCTCGCAGTTACCTTCTGTGAAATGCAAATAGAAAAACTATACGTGTCGATGTACGGTGACAAACTCTCCATGAGTATGTATGTAGGTATTATTAGCCGCTAAATTAAATGTCCTTCAAACTTAACTCCTTTGACTTGGTTATTCCAATATCGTGTGTATTGCAGGGACACCGGCACGGGCATCCTGTCAGGTCTGGACGACATCCAGCAGCAGCTGGATGACCACATCCTGAAGTCGCAGACGATGCGCGGCTCGCCCTACGTCAAGGCGTTCGAAGCTGACATGGTGGCCTGGGAGGAGAAGCTCATCTCCATGCAGGATATCCTCGACCAGTGGCTCCAGGTGAGGCTCCCAACAGCTGGACCACATCCTGAAGTCGCAGACGATGCGCGGCTCGCCCTACGTCAAGGCGTTCGAAGCTGACATGGTGGCCTGGGAGGAGAAGCTCATCTCCATGCAGGATATCCTCGACCAGTGGCTCCAGGTGAGGCTCCCAACAGCTGGACCACATCCTGAAGTCGCAGACGATGCGCGGCACGCCCTACGTCAAGGCGTTCGAAGCTGACATGGTGGCCTGGGAGGAGAAGCTCATCTCCATGCAGGATATCCTCGACCAGTGGCTCCAGGTGAGGCTCCCAACAGCTGGACCACATCCTGAAGTCGCAGACGATGCGCGGCTCGCCCTACGTCAAGGCGTTCGAAGCTGACATGGTGGCCTGGGAGAAGAATGTCATCTGCATGCAGGATATCCTTAATAAGTGGCTCCAGGTGAGGCTCCCAGCAGCTGGACCACCTCCTGAAGTCGCAGACGATGCGCGGCTCGCCCTACGTCAAGGCGTTCGAAGCCGACATGGTGGCCTGGGAGGAGAAGCTCATCTCCATGCAGGATATCCTTGACCAGTGGCTCCAGGTGAGGTTCCCAGCAGCTGGACCACCTCCTGAAGTCGCAGACGATGCGCGGCTTGCCCTACGTCAAGGTGTTCGAGGCCGACATGGTGACCTGGGAAGAGAAGCTCATCTCCATGCAGGATATCCTCGACCAGTGGCTCCAGGTGAGGTTCTCAACAGCTGGACCACATCCTGAAGTCGCAGACGATGTGCGGGTCGCAGACGATGTGCGGGTCGCAGACGATGTGCGGGTCGCAGACGATGTGCGGGTCGCCCTACGTCAAGGCGTTCGAAGCTGACATGGTGGCCTGGGAGAAGAAGCTCATCTCCATGCAGGATATCCTTAACCAGTGGCTCCAGGTGAGGCTCCCAGCAGCTGGACCACCTCCTGAAATCGCAGACGATGCGCGGCTCGCCCTACGTCAAGGCGTTCGAGGCCGACAGTTAGTCGTGAAGTCAAAGACAAAAACAAAACCGATGATCTTCGGTCCCTTTTCAGTTAAAAATTATAGAAAGTGACAGGACTAATTTTTAGTTTAGTTAGGTTGGGCGTATGCCGAATCGACACCATTGTTCTTACGGGAAATATCGAGAATTCGAGAACCACGTGAGCATACCCACAAACAGACATCTAGTAACTTTACTGTTACTGTTTCCAGTGCCAAGCCACATGGATGTACCTCGAGCCGATCTTCTCGTCGGAAGACATAATGCGTCAGATGCCGACCGAAGCGCGCAACTTCCGCGACGTCGACAAAGACTGGCGAACCATCATGGCCGCCACCATTAAAGACCCGGTCGTACTGGTCGCCACTGACTATCCCAACCTGCTTAGGAAGCTCAAGAATAATAATGCGCTGTTGGACGACATACAGAGAGGATTGAACGATTACTTGGAGAAGAAGAGACTGTTCTTCCCCAGGTTTGTGCTTTGTATTAAAGACTTTTATTTAAGACTTTATTAAAGTTCCATTCTTATTGGTAGCCCCGGATTACCACACCCTGCTTTGGAAGCTGAAGAATGATAATGCACTATTGGACAAAGAGAATTGAACTATTACTTGGAGAAGAAGAGACTGTTCTTCCCCAGTTTGTGCTTTGTTTTTGAGACCCAATCGTTATCATCGCTTTCTATTCCACCCTGCTTAAAAAACTCTTCAGATTTGTCTCAAACTAGTCAGAACTTTGCACTGATTGTTTGAAACATTCATGTAGGTAGATGTTATGCTTTATTGCACTTTCGCAAGGTAACAACGCTTTAGTAGGTATACTAACTACTTTATTTATCAATAACAGCTCATATACGTCCCCACCGAGGGGCTCGAGCCTACCCTGAATTAGAGCGATCAGGTCGTAGTCAACCACGCTGACCCTATGCGGGTTGGTCGACTTCACACACAACCTTTGAATTTCTTCACAGGAGTGTGCGGATTTCTTCGCAGGTTTCATCTTAATGTTTTCCTTCACCGTCAGAGCGTCGAATAAAAATACATATGAATTCGATATTCAAAAACACATTGGTACGTAGTGAGGATCGAACCCGCGTCTCCCTGGACGGAAGACAGCAGACTTATTCATAAGAAACTCGAAACAGGAGTTTCAAAAACGTTTATTCTAAACGCTTTTGACCAATGTCCAGGTTCTTCTTCCTGTCCAATGACGAGCTGCTGGAGATCCTGTCGGAGACGAAGGACCCGATGAAGGTGCAGCCTCACCTGAAGAAGTGTTTCGAGGGCATCTACACGCTGGAGTTCAACGCGGCCAGAGAGATCACCGGCATGGCGTCGGCTGAGGGAGAAGTCGTGGCGTTATCCGCGACCATCCAGCCAGCTGATGCTAAGGTAACCACTGAATTCATATAGTACTGCCTTACAGAACGGCCACTCATACCCTCCCGCCCATCAGCGCTAGCCAAGGCGTGTAAAAGTGATTTTAGAACACCACAGTGTCCCCACCAGAAACTCGAACTCTGGAAACCCTTACATTGTAAAGCCAATTGTGCAAACTCGGAAACATCATCGGCACTATTTGGTACTCTTTAAAACGACATCTATGCGGTCTATCAGGAACCATCCAGCTAGATCCTAAGATGGAGAGATAGAATCTTTACAGATCAGACAGCGCAGAAATTGCACCCCAGGAACAACAATTTAAAATACAATAAAACAATAGAACAAACATACTACAAAAATGTAAACTACCACACGAACCTGTTAGATTTTTTTCTTGCGAAGTATGCACCGGGCCACCTGCATTGGGCCAATCAAATTGGCTGCACAGGACTACAGCGCTGTCTATTCTGTCACAACCATTACTGCTCACAACAGGATAATTATCTGCTGAATGGCGCTGTATTGAATGAATGATTTCCTCCAGGGCATGGTGGAACGCTGGCTGCAGCAGCTGGAGCAGCAGATGATCATATCGCTGAAGGACGTGGCGACTGAAGCCATCAACGCCTACCCGCTCACCAAGCGCGAGGACTGGGTGCTGGCCTGGCCCGGACAGATCGTCCAGTCGGGCTCCTGCGTCATGTACACTTCTGAGGTAACCACCATTGGAGGCTCTGCACTATGTAACTATTGCAGAACATGTGGTGCAATAACAAACTTGAAGATCAATGTATTCGTTTAGATGCGTATATGCCAAATATTAGACGCTAAACGTGGTTTTAGTATTTGCTCTTTGGGAGCCCATTAAAGCACTGCACCCCTTCGAGGATAGGAGCATCATGATCATCATCATCATCGTGTGGGTTGTAAGGTCGACAACCGATCTCACAAACCCTGGTGTCAGTGTTATAGAGCCGCCAAAGGCCACTGACTTGGCTCGTGTAACGACTAGATAGTAGCCGGGACCAACGGCTTAACGTGCCTTCCGAAGCACGGAATCATTTTACTTTTCGGACAATCAGGTGATTCAGCCTGCATTGTCCTAACCAAATTGGGGATAGTCTCACAAAGAGATTTTTGTTTGACAGTGTCCCCACCGGGGATCGTACCCGGAACCTCCGTAATGGGCGTTGAAATCTCGGCCACAGTGGCTGTCAAAGGGATAGGCGCATGATATTATGTACTTATTTGAAAGCTTTTGAAACATTTTCTCGACTGTAATAATTATGACGTCATAACAGTCACTACTGGCTTATAGAAAGTGACTACCGCACTATTCAGAATAGTGTCAAATTAATTAATATTTGTGCGTACTCTTGTCAGCTTACATTGCATATCCTCATCAAGGGGCTCGAGCCTACCTTGAATTAGGGTGAATTAACAGCCTGAGTCGACCGCGCGGGATTTAAATTTCGATGCTTTTCTTCACCATAAAAGCCTCGAATTTGATAGATAGATAGATAACTCATTTATTTGCCAACAAACAGCACACATAACAAAATTACATACAAAGAAGACGCACTTAAGACATACTATTTGGAAGAATATTTTTTGGCAACATATACTTATGTTTTTTTAATACAGCCTCCGTGGTCGAGTGGTCGAGATTTCGACGCTCATTACGTAGGTTCCGGGTTCGATTCCCGGTGGGGAACACTGTCAAGCAAAAATGTCTTTGTGAGACTTTCCCCAGTTTGGTTAGGACATTGCAGGCTGTATCACCCGATTGTCCGAAAAAAAAAAGACGATTCCGTGCTTCGGAAGGCACGTTAAGCCTTTGGTCCCGGCTACTATCTAGTAGTTACACGAGCCAAGTCAGTGGCCTTTAGCGGCTCTATAACACTGACACCAGGGTTTGTGAGGTCGGTTGTCGACCTTACGACCCACACTATGATGACGATGATGAGTTTTTTAATAGTGGTTCGTTTGAACAGGCAATCGAAGCGATCGAGAACCACGGCCTCCCAAAAATGGTGCTGCGCTGCACGGAACAGATCACCGGGCTGGTGTACCTCGTGCAGGGGGATCTGGACCCGGGCAACCGCGTCACGGTCGAGGCGCTGATAGTCATCGACGTGCACGGTCAGTACAGCACAACCACAGCACACCACACATGTAGGGTGTTAACAAATTACTTCCAAAATATTTGAAGGGTAGGTTACAATCATTGATAAGAAATTTGAAAATATATTTGGATGTTTGGATGTTTGTTCCGCTTTCACGCCTAAACTACTGGACGGATTTAGACTTACTTTTTACCGGGAAAAATCGTATTCCTACGGGAAAATCTTACATAACGCGGGCGTAGCCGCGGGCGGACCGCTAGTGTTTAAATAAATTAAAAATTTACAGAGATTCACCTCAAAAGAATCATCATCCCTAGATCTATGACTTCGGGCAATGTCAATATCATCCTTTACGATAGAGTTTCACAGGAAGTGCAACGTTTATTATTTTTTATTATTGTTTGTAATTTTATCGTCATGCATTGTATTTATTAGATTTAGATTTTGTCGGTAGTGTCCCACTGCAGGGCAAAGACCTATCTCCCCTCCTTCCATTCATCTTTGTTTTGGGCCATGTATTTATTATATAGTAAAATGTAATGTTTACATGTAGTATAACCCACCCTTGAAATATTTGGATGTATTCTTCAATAAATAAAATAAAGCGGTTTTTAGGATAGGTAACCACGATAGTAAGAAGTGGAGAAGGGTCTTAGAGAAATCCTCCCTGAAAATTCCATTTGCCGGAGAATAGCAGTTTTCGACAGAATCTACTTTGAATGTATAACCTCATAATGTTTCATTAATCTCAGTTATTCCGTCCTTATTTAAAGATTTGAAAGTACTAAAGTTGTCTCTACCTTTGCTTGCTCAATGCTTAATTTCAATAGTACATTGTTATACGAGGGGTGAAAGTAACTTATTTAGCGCCGAGACGGGGTTTGGGGCCTGAGCGTAGCGAGGGCCCTAATAGTTCGAGGCACTAAATAAGTCTTTAACCAGAGGTAAACACTGTGCTTTTCATTACGAATACAAGGAAAGTAAAAATAAAAACACGAATTAGCTAAAGAAAAAATGAGTGACGAATCAGATGAACTCATTGTAAACAAAATACTACAACTCGAGAAACAAATGATAATCGGATTGTTGCTTTCCCGCCTATTTTTTATTTTTTGCTATGGCCGTGCCAGCTTTTGAGCCATTATTTTTAATTTCCATCATTGAAAAATGTTAAATATTTTGCCCAAATCTATTTTATTTTAAAAAAATTGTTGAAAGTTAATTATAATAAAGCCATTTAAATAAATAAAATAAATAAAATTTCTTTAAAAAATATATATTCTTTAATTATTAACTTTATGTTATTTCAATTTAACATTGCGCTTTCAAAGTAACTTTCGTTCAGAAATTTCAATGCTTTTGAGTCTTTCATAATAGCATAATTATGTACTTTTCATAAGTTTTAATGTTCTAAATTGAATGAATCAAGAATTGAATGTAGAAAAGGTAAAGTAACTAAAACTTGTATCGATCACATATTCTCACGATCCCGCTTGCTAGATGTGCACTGTGGAGCTGTCTGCACTGTACTGGCGGACCACAGACTGATAGCTGCCGCCTTGTCCGGGCTGCCGCATATACAGGTTGCTCCTGTTAGGGTACAGCGCATAAATCGGGCTATTCTAAATCAAGAACTTAACAAGATTGATTGGGATATATTTAATAACTTGAATTGTCCTGTGCGCATATATAATTCTTTAGAGGAATGTATTCTTAACTGTTATAGGAAAGCAAAGTATACATGTTTAAGTAATAATTCTAAACGAAACAAAAATTCTTGGGTAACAAAAAAAGTAATTAGTGAATGTAATAAAAGAGATCAATTATTTTTGGAATGGAAAAAAGACACACGAAATATGGTGATAAGAGTAGATTATAATAAACAACGTAATAAAACACATAAAATAATAGAAAAACAAAAGAATCTACAATTTAAAAATGATATTAGAATGTGTAAGGGGGATATGAAAAAAGTTTGGCAGCTTCTAAATAAAATTTCTGGAAAAATTATTAATTCTGTTGATGACATCATAAAAAAGTCTTTTTGTAATTTAAAATCGGATCATAATATCGCTAACTTATTTGCCACGAATTTTAAACAAAACGTTCAATCAATTATTCCTAACTGTAACTGCAATATTTTAGATGAAATTGAATATAGACATCAACAAGATAAATCTTTTTTTCTTCGGAAAGCCACAGGGACAAAGATTTTAAAAATAATTAATAACTTAGATACTAACAAGTCTCCTGGAATTGACGGAATTAAGATGATAGATATTAAAGCTATTGGTAATAAAATATCACATGTTATTGCTAAGTTAATCAATGTTAGCCTGGAGTCCGGTATCTATCCCGATAAACTTAAAAAAGGTCAGGTAAGGCCAATTTTTAAAGGGGGAGATAGTAAAGACTACTCCAACTACAGACCTATCACAGTCCCTCCAGCTATCAATACCATTATAGAGAAATATTTTAGTCAGCAAATGCATTGTTATTACGAAGCAAACAATATTATATCTCACAACCAATACGGTTTTCAACCTGGAAAAAGTACTTCCTTATTACTTTCCAGATTTACAGATGATGTTAATGCGTGCCTTGATGACAAGAAACATGTGCTGTTGATATTTATAGATTACAGCAAGGCATTTGATACACTAAACCACCAAAAGTTGTTACGTAAGCTGGAAGATACTGGAATAAGAGGACCTGCTTTAAGATGGTGTAAAAATTATGTAACAAACAGATCATTTGTTGTCAAAGTAGGATCTTCCTTCAGTGATGAAGCCAGGGTTACGGAAGGAACTGCTCAAGGTTCCGTGCTAGGTCCACTTCATTATCTGGCTTACGTTAATGATATGAACAATTGTATCAAACACTGTAAAATGTATCAATATGCTGATGATACTTGCTTGTTATCTACACACAGTGATCTAAATGTAGCTACTAAAAACTTACAAGAAGATTTTAATGTGTTGTGTCAATGGTCACATGCTGGTCTCGTTTTGAATGCAGGAAAGACTAAAATTGTACATGTACATTCTAATCAAAACAGAAGCGTAAACGATGTTGCGATAGTTGCACATGATCACTTATGTCTCCATTCTAAAAGCATTATTAGTAACAGGTGTTCTTGCCCCAACCTGCAACAAGTACCGGAAATAAAGTATTTAGGTGTTTGGATTGACTCCAACTTCAATTGGGGAAGGCACATCGACTGCGTATGTGACAAGTTGCGGGCAATTATGGCAAAATTTTACATAATCAAAAATAAGCTCCCATTCTATATCAGATTAACTTTATATAAAACCCTGGCTGATAGTATAATAGCATACGGTCTGAGCAGTTATGGCCGGACCTTTACTACTTACTTAAATCAGATATATAAATTACAAGTAAGATTATTGAAACTAATACTACCTACTAATATTAAAAATAAAATTAAATGCGATAATGATTTCTTCTTATATTGCAAAGTCCTTCCTATTTTCGAAAAATTTAAATTAAATATTTTAAAGGAACAATTTTTTCGTAAGGAAATTCTACATCTACGATCACATAGCAAAACGACTAGGCAAATTACAAATCAAATCTTAGATAAACCAAAATTTACAAATTATTACGGTAAAAGAACTTCACAATATATTCTACCTGACTTAATTAACCAAATTCCAAAAGATATTAAAGAACACATTACGACAAAAAACATTTCCACTATAATTTCTCGAGAGCTATTTAATAACCTACAATCTGCCAAACAGTGAGCCACCTGTATGTGAGCCGCGTAACCGGTTTTTTACGTGCACTCAAGTTTGCGCCTGCGACTACGGAGTGCAAATCAGTGCGACGTCTCTTTTTATCCAAACGAAACCGCACTATAGTGTCTTAGCTATAGTGTCTTTTTCTTTCTGCAACAAGGGGAATAGTGCGCGATCTTAATTTGAAATGTATATTTTATCACATTACTAATTAACGTTATTGTATAGTTTGACAACGTCAAGCGAATCTGGCATCAAGACAAACCTACAATGGTTTAATGATGCTTTTATTTAAATTGTATGTATTTTTTGTATCATAAAAAAAAAAAAAAAAAAAAAACAAATTTTATATGAATCGTACACGACTCGTAGTAATTTGAAGTGGCTGTATGCTCTGTCTGACACTGGCACAAAATAAAAATAAAACAAGTGTACAATATGGCGGTTTGTTTGTAATTTTCGCCGCTTTTATTTTTATCGTACTATGTATTTATTTTGTTACTTATTTTTCATGATGGAGTTAACTAATCATTGAATTGGGGAAATATTATAACAATGAATGGTTCAAGAAATCAAAGTAGAAAGTGATAAAGATTAGAACTTATAAGTTTAGTGCGATACAAATTCAAGGTACCACAATATTTTTAGTATTTTGTAATTTCCTCGCATATTTTAGAGAAAAGCATTATACAAGCCCGCAATAACTCTTGCTGGTCTCGTACACAATAAGAGTCCTCGCCTGCGGCTCGGATTTTAAACGCCCTCGTCCAGCAATAACTAATTTTGCCGCGGCAGTAATGTACTATTGTTATGCTTTTTTCCAGGGGGGGAATATATTCGGAACGTAGGCTTAAAATAAAGATGATTTTCTTTCGATCGAACGCGAAGATCGTATTATTACTACTGCGTAAAATTGTAAAGTCAATGTGACAAGTTACTAGTACGACGCGCTATGCACTACGGCAGATTATAACGTCAATGTTATTACACTCCAGGTCGATCAATAATCGAGGAAATGGTGCACCAGAAGGTGAACGACACAGCGGACTTCAACTGGATCTCGCAGCTGCGTTACTACCACAAGGGCGACGACATGACGTGCGCCATGATCACCACCGTCGTGGACTACGGCTTCGAGTACCTCGGCAACATCGGCCGCCTCGTCGCCACGCCGCTCACCGACCGCTGCTTCCGGTAACACTACATACAATGAGGGATTTTCTGACAGGTCTCTAAAAAATAAAAATAATAGTTCTAATTAAGATGATAGATGGCGCCAGGTGTACTTCGTGGATTCTTTTTTTTTATCCTTTTACGCCCTGGGTGACTCGCCGGATTTCTTCGGATCCACGAATGGTCAACCTCATCTACCGAAGTTTTATGAACGATTTTTTTTTAATTGGCTGTCGGAAAATCCCCCATTCGCAAACAAAAACACAATAGGGAATATGCATAGAAAATATTCGTTTTTTTATAGTTCGTCTGGAAGTACACAAAAATAGAATACTGGCAGTCAAAACAGAATCGAAAGCAATCGATAAACAAACTAGATACAACGTTATTAAACAAATATATCTCTTACAAAAACAAAATTTTCTATGGAAAATGTATGACCCGCGTGTCATATGACGTCCATGACACATCGGACCTCTCTGTCTAACCATCACGTTTGAACTTTGTTTCTTAGCAAGATATTTGAAAAAAATAAATTATGTGTTTACTTGAAATATTTAGATTCAAAATCAATCAACGGCCCGTTACAGTCCACTGCTGGACTATGAGCCTCCTCCACTCCGCGTGTTTGGTTTTGCCATAATCTCCACGCTTGGCAGGCGGGTTGGAGATCGCAGATTAAAAGGTTACTGTATCAGAGAGCGCTGCTGCCCGTTCCCTGTTCAATGTGTAGTCCCTAAGTCGCCTCTTACGACACCCACGGGAAGAGTAGGGGTTGGTGACAAATGTATTCTAATCTGCCGTCACCACACATTTAGATTAATTAATTAAAAAAAAAAACTGTGCATAATCCCTGTTCATAGTGGCGACTCTCCAAAGTAATGCATATCGTCCAATTGTACCGAAGCCCGAAAACTATATTTCATTTTTATCGTTAAAAGGCAAAGCCGCGGTGGACCTCTACAAAGTCAAGATACTGCTTTACGAGAGACTTAATACTAGCCTGCCCAAGTCTAAAACTCAAAATATCGACTCTATAAGCAGAAAGGAGCAAAAAAGACGGACCAACTTCAATTAAGGATTAGAGCATGCACCCCAAACTCCGAATGAACCCCATTAATATTGTTCCCCAGGACCCTGATGAGCGCCCTGAAGCTGAACCTGGGTGGCGCGCCCGAAGGCCCCGCCGGCACCGGGAAGACGGAGACCACCAAGGATCTAGCCAAGGCCGTCGCCAAGAAGTGCGTCGTGTTCAACTGCTCCGACGGCCTGGACTATAAGGCCCTCGGCAAGTTCTTCAAGGTAAGCAGGTTTCACATAAATTCGCACCCTGTTTGAAGGCAGGTTTATGAAGAGAAATGGGGCAAGTGGGGCTTCCCCGATTTAAACCTTAATCTGTGTCCGTCTCCCCGAAAATGACCTTCTGTCGTGCTCGGCTGGTTCTGTATCGTGCAGGTTGAAAAACCTATATGAGACCAGATAGAATTCTGTTTTTATGGCTGAATGTTGTTAGACAAAATTAGTTGAAAATAGTTTTGTTTTCGTAATATTCGCCGTGTGGTGACGGCAGAGTAGAATACATTTGTCACCAACCCCTACTCTTCCCGTGGGTGTCGTAAGAGGCGACTTAGGGATTACACATTGAACAGGGAACGGGCAGCAGCGCTCTCTGATACAGTAACCTTTTAATCTGCGATCTCCAACCCGCCTGCCAAGCGTGGAGATTATGGCAAAACCAAACACGCGGAGTGGAGGAGGCTCATAGTCCAGCAGTGGACTGTAACGGGCCGTTGATTTGATTTGAATATTTTTTCACTATCAATAAGGTTCATACTTTGAAAGTATATTAAGTAATTTTATTAGTCATTCATAATTTTGGTTAAAAAAATATCATTATTCCAGCCCGTAAATTTCTACTGCTGCTCGAAACAATTCGAATTCTATTAAAGTTTCCATCCATCTATCAAATTGGTTCTGCCGGAAATCGAACTCAAGAAAAGGCAGATGCAAACAAGGCTGTACCGGTTATTTTCCATATCCAGGGTCTAGCCCAGTCAGGCGCTTGGGCGTGCTTCGACGAGTTCAACCGGATTGAGCTGGAGGTGCTCTCCGTGGTGGCTCAGCAGATCCTCTCCATCCAGCTCGCGATCCTGCGCCACGAGAAGCGGTTCGTGTTTGAGGGCACCGAGATATCGCTCAACCCTTCGTGCTCCGTCTTCATCACTATGAACCCTGGGTGAGTTATATTATAACGTTCATAAGCGAAAGCATCGCATCGCATCAAATCAGCCAATAGCAACGCACGGTTAAAATGCGGTTACAAAGTTTTCGGAATGGTTCTTTTAAAATAATTATATGTTTTGAGATTTTCGTGGTTATTCACTATTTACGGGTCACAATTTACGGGTTTGTTACCACGGTTATACCACAAATAAACAAACCCGTAAATTGTGACAGTTTTAGTGACCTTACAAACAAAACCACAGTTGGCCTGTTCTTATGAAGTTTCGATGATACTTCTTATTTTGTGGGCTGTATGTAAGGACGATGACCACCTGGTTTCTGAGTTGCTAAGCTGTGATAGAGCTCTAACATGGCCCGGGTTGGTCCCTGGTTTAACGTGCCTTTTATGAAGTACAAAATTTTCTTACTTTCTCTGAAAATTATGTGTTATCCGAACGAAACCTAGAATGACTAAATCACAGAGTAGTTTTGGTTTTTACATAGTCTCCTCCAGGACTCGAGCCCAAAACCTCTTTATCGAGGGTCGAACGCTATACATAAGTTAAATAATTCCTAATGGATTTGTGTCCTGGGGCCTATTCAACAAAACTTACATTTACAATTCGAAGTACATTGCGTTGCCAACGACCCTGAATTATAAACTATTATCTTCTTGGTATAATCGGCTACGCAATTTACTTCGAATTGTAATTGTAAGTTTTATTAAATCAATCAATCAGGCAATCAGCCTATTGCAGTCCACTGCTGGACGTAGGCCTCCCCTTGGGCACGCCAAAGCGCACGATCACCCGCTTTCCTCATCCACCACCACTGGGCGTCCCACCTACGATTTCCGAGACGTGGTCTCCATTCGAGAACCCGTCTACCCCAACGCTCATCGGTTCTACGACAGATTATTAATAGGCCCATGGTTTATGAAATGGCCTGGTCTAAATGGTAATTTATATCCGTAGTTACGCCGGCCGTACGGAGTTGCCGGACAATCTGAAGGTGTTGTTCCGGACGGTGGCCATGATGGTGCCGGACTACGCCATGATCGGCGAGATCACGCTCTACTCCAACGGGTTCGTCGTGGCCGGCCCGTGAGTACTCGGACCACACCTTGGCCATTCCATACAACCGCCGCGTTTTAAATGCCTACTACTCAACGAATTATCTATAGTCTAGAAGAGTAACCATCTAACAAAGCCCGCTAAAACATGGCACCTAATTAATTTTGACAGACAACGACGACGACAGACAAGCAGATGATGTCGCTGCTGTAAATTGAAGCTTACTTTCGACGTTCTTGCAAACCGAGTCATATAAAACATCATTGTACCGCGTATTCGAATGTCGTATGGCATAGTTTTGCTTCTTTGGTATTCATTTGGTGGGGTCCAGTTTGAAGCGTAGTTACTCTTCTAGACATGCGCGCGACGCTACTTATCGACGCGCGGCCACGATGTAAATAAATAAGTGGGGACATCTTCACACACTGCCATCTGATACCAAACTAAGCAGAGCTTGTACTATGAGTACCAGACAGCTGATATACATTACTTAAATAGATAAATACATACTTATATAGATAAACTACAACCAGACACAAGGCAAACACAAGTGCACATCACACAAATGTTTGCCCTGGGCGGGATTCGAACCCGCGACCCTGTGCGTCGGAGGCAGATACACTACCACCTGGGCTACGGAGCCGATGTAAAGGTACGCTGTACGACTATCGGCGCGCGGCCATCTTGATTTCATACTCCTAATTCGCCCTCCAACCTGCCACCTGTCAGTAGCCGTTCTGTACGGTAGTACTATATTAATCCTGTGCCCGAACACTCCATACTAGACAAGAGGAATTAGAACATACGTGGTTAAGGCCAGAATTAACGAGCAGTGATGAATGCATCACTGGACGTGTGTGCTATGCGTTGTCCAAACTCTACGATTGATTAACTGACGAACTGCACACAGTTTAAACTGTTCGATTCTACGAAAGCTGATTCGATTCTACGTGATCCCGTCGAACACGCGGCTGGCTAGTAGTAAATAAGTATTGCGCTTGTCATATCGTGATATCAGCCAAGTCTTGTATTACACAGATTGGCCGCAAAGATCGTGCAAGCGTACAAGCTGTGTTCAGAGCAACTGTCATCACAAAATCACTACGACTATGGCATGCGCGCCGTGAAGTCCGTGCTACTGGCTTCAGGAGCCCTAAAGAAGGCCTATCCGGATAAAGATGAGGCGCAGTTGGTGCTCAGGGCTATTATCGACGTCAACATGCCCAAGTTCTTGTCTCAGGTGCGTGGAAATACCAACGGTTTATAGAAACCAATCATCATCATCATCAACAGCTCATATACGTCCCCACCGAGGAGCTCGAGCCTATCCTAAATTAGGGCGATTAGGCCTTAGTCGACCAGTGTTGGTCGACTTCACACACAACCTTTGAATTTCTTCGCAGGAGTGTGTAGGTTTCATCACGATGTTTTCCTTCACCATAAGAGCGTCGAATAAACGCCGATCGAACCCGCGTCTCCCGGACGGGAGGCAGTGGCCCTAGCCACTAGACCACCGACGCTCTTAAACGTTATTAGAAACAAATATAAGGACGTAAATGTGAGTCTGTCTTAGGTGTTCGAATGAAAGAACAACTACTGTTACAAACAGGCCAATAAGCAGCTGCGCTCGCATAATACTTTGTATGTCGGTAAGCGTTTGTCGATTGTTTTTGTTTAGCCCCGCCCACTGCGTTGTCGTTTACATATCGCCATTTTACATCCCAAACGATGATGATTATGATGATCGCCATTTTTTTTACTGAATACAGTTTCTATAGCTTCTACCTATATAAATTAATTTCCAGTATATGACAAACAATTTCTTCATTTTAGAGTATTTTCCTAACCCTTTTTAATACCGAATTTGTATCCCAGGACGTGCCTCTATTCATGGGCATATACTCTGACCTGTTCCCCGGCGTGGAGATCCCGATCCCGGACCGCATGGAGCTGACCAGGTGCATCCTCAAAGAATTGGACAAGAGGAACCTGCAGAAGACGGACTGGTACGTGGAGAAGATCATTCAGGTCAGTGTAATTCACAAGTCTTCTATCGTCTAGTAGGCGAATCAACACGAAAATAATAAATAGTTTCTAATTGTGTATCCCATACCCGGTACCCCAATCTCGAAGTCCTTAGACTCAGGCTTCTAGTCTGGAACTAGAGAAACTCTGAGATCAGGGTTTTAGTTCATATTGTGCACAAGGCCCCTGCCTTGAAAAGACGACCTGGTCGACCTGCAACTATACTCCATTTCATATAACATTAGAAAAAAGAAGCAGTGACAGTAAACATTTTAGCACAAGTTCAAAATATTAAGAGTAGATAGGCTCAGGTAGGTCTTATTAATATAAAAAGGAGTAGTCTGGTAGCTCTTTAAACAGCAGTTAAATAGCTGCTGCTAAACTGCCTCCGTGGCCGAGCGGTCATCACGGAAGTTCCAGGTTCGAATTCCGGTGGGGACACTGTCAAGCAAAAATGTATTAGTGATACTTTTTCCAGTTTGGTTTGGTTAGAACATTACAGGCTGAATAACCTGATTGTCCGATAAGAAAGATAATTCCGTGCTTCGGAAAGCACGTTAAGCAGTTGGTTCCGGTTACTATCTAGTCGTTACACGAACCAAGTCAGTGGCCTTTGGCGGCTCTTAAACACTGACGCCAGGGTTTGTGAGGTCGGTTGTCGACTGCTGCTTATTTGTAATTCAGCCAGGTCAAGTTATCAGCTTATCACGGTAGCAGTTTTGTTTACCTTAGGTGTACGAGATGATGTTGGTCCGTCACGGTTTCATGATCGTGGGTCCTCCGATGGGCGGCAAGACGCAGGCCTACCAGTCCCTCGCGGAAGCCCTGCGAGCGTTGCAGCTGATGAAGCCTCCGCCTCGACACAAGGAGTTCGGAGCCATCTACCGCATACTGAACCCCAAAGCCATCACCATGGGCCAGCTGTACGGCTGCTTCGATCCAGCCAGCCACGAGTGGTCAGTACTTCAATAGTCGCTTATTTATCATCATCAACAGCTCGTATAAGTCCCCACGTCCCCACCGAGGGGCTCGAGTCTACCCTTTTAATTATTTTGCATGCAAGCTTGGTGGCTTCATATTATGGGCGCATTCTGAATCAGACTTTCAGCACTGTCAGCGATCAGAAAAGCAAAAAAAGTATGAGTTTTGACAGCTGACAGCAATTCGGAACGCGATTACGGGTGCTTTAATAGATTTCAGCGCGTCTCGGAACGCAGGGTATGTTGGCACCAATGTTTTAGTTATATTTAAATACATACATATTAATGCAATCTTGTGTTACTGCCTGAACGGAGCCTGCACATTTTATTTGGTTTGTGAATCAGGTCGGACGGCGTGTTAGCCATAGCGTTCCGCGAGTACGCGATGTCGATGTCGCGCGAGCGCAAGTGGATCCTGTTCGACGGGCCCGTGGACGCCGTGTGGATCGAGAACATGAACACCGTGCTCGACGACAACAAGAAACTGTGCCTCATGAGCGGGGAAATCATCCAGGTACTCAACAAGTTCTCCCCAAAGTGCTAGTAGGTCGAGCAGAAATATGTAGTATCCTCCAGAGATTCTAACCGCATGCGGCTGAACGAGTCAGCATTATGCCTGGTGAGACAGAGGAGTCAAGACCGTGTATTGTGGGTACGCCCTTTGTACGGGTCAAGGGGTGTCTTGTTGGACGAGCTGATGACGTTGGTGGACCGCGGTAGGGTCTGATGCATTTTGGTAAGGCTTGATATAATGGGGGATTTTCCGACAGCCAATTAAAAAATAAATATTTCATAAAACTTCGGTAGATGGCGTTGACTATTCGTGGATCCGAAGAATCTGGCGAGTCACCCAGGGCCATAAAAGGATAAAAAAAGAATCTACGAAGTACACCTGGTGCCATCTATCGTCTTAATTAGAACTATTATTTTTATCTTTTAAAGAGCTGTCAGAAAATCCCTCATTGAGCACCAGAGCGCGGATTATTATGTTTGCTGTTCTGGCCCAATCGGGTGGCAGTACGATAGTAGGCCCGCCTCCTAAGGGTAGAGAGGGCCAGGGACGTTTTTAAAAAATTTGTAGGGAGTGCGCAAGTTTTCATATATTTCGGCCCGTATTTTTTGTTTTTATTAGTTGATGGGCTTACTCTTGACCAAAATCAGGTCCGCGAGGGACGAGATGTGGTCGATGATGGAACGAGTTCGCCCAGAAGGTGCCTGTTTACTCTAACTTTGAAAATGCTTGGGTTATAAGCACTCGGAAAAATGGAAGCAGGCAAAGAATTCCACTGCTTGGCCGTGCGCATAATAAAAGATGATTGAAAGCGCTTCGCGTGGCAAAGGGGTATGTCGACCAAGTGCGGATGGTATGCTGCAGTTCGTCTGGACTCCCGATAGTAAAAAGGTGATGGCGGAATGAGCTCATGCAGCCCATGTGCACACTCCCCGAAATACAGCCTGTAAAACACGGACATGTGGGACGTATGCCTTGAGGCGAAAAGGCCGTGAATTTCTGCACACTTTTTGAATCAAAACTGCCCGTACAGTGGGAGTATACAGTCAACTGTGTCAAACTAAGACTTTTGTTTTCAGATGACGAACAAGATGAACCTGATCTTCGAGCCAGCGGACCTGGAGTTCGCTTCCCCGGCCACCGTCTCCCGCTGCGGGATGATCTACATGGAACCAGAACAACTCGGTAACCACTAGATAACTTTCAGAACTTGCATACACATAAAATGAGATTCTCAGGGTTGGAATATAACAAAAATAAATCTGTCTCATTTCAACTTATCATTAAAGTGTATTTTCTCTTTCTCATTTATGAGTTTTGGTTGACATCACAAGAGCCCTTTGTTTCATGTAAGATTATTTAGAGTTGCATAGATTATTATTTCCTATCTTAACCGTGCTCTGCTCCAGAAACCAGGTACACAACTTTCCTATTTAATAGTGAACAAATATAAAAAAGTTTTCTAATCAAATCACTAAACAAATCTTTCATTGGTCACCCCAAACCCAATACTCATAATATCGGAAATGCAAAAAGCTAGTTTCGCAAATGCCAGATACGTTAAATGCCACAATAGTCGGTCGTAGCGTACTACACCCGTATTCACGAACTGTTATTTAAACAAAAATGATAATAATACTGCAAAATTAAGAGCAAGTTACCAAACTAAAGAGACTATAAACGAAATTGTCACATCAAAAATTATTGAGACCAAACGCGATTAATTGTTTGCTTACACTTCAACGCAACGTTTGTTCTTACTTATTTCAACAACAGCTCATATACGTCCCCACTGAGGGGCTCGAGCCTACCCTGATTTAGATAGAGTGATTAGGCCTTAGTCGACCACGCTGGCCCAGTGCAGGCAGTTTCTTCTTTAAATTGCTAAAAATATGCTGAATCCGGTCTCCAAGCTCTCGCGTACATACAGAAGGCCAAAAAACTCGTGTACCATAGGTTGAATGTCATTTGCAAATTAAAGAACAACAGATAATGGGGGATTTTCCAACAGCCAATTAAAAGAAAAATTCATAAAACTTCGGTAGATGGCGTTGACGATTCGTGGATCCGAAGAAATCCGGCGAGTCACTCAGGGCCATAAAAGAATTTAAAAAATAATAATTCACGAAGTATACCTGGCGCCATCTATCGTCTTATTTAGAACTATTGTTTTTATTTTTTAAAGAGAATTCCTCATCTGTCAGATACCGAGCATAAACCTTATTGAATTGTTCTTTGACTAGGAAACTTAATACTGGACACTAACCACTGGAACGAAAGGACATGTTTAATCCAGGTTGGCGCGCGTTCCTGCTGTCGTATAACGTGCACTTGAGCAAGAAGCTGATCCCGGAGCAGTTCGCACTCATCCAGGAGCTCATCGACTGGCTGGTGCCGCCCATCTTCGAGTTCCAGATGCTCAAGTGCCGTCACTTCGTGTCCGTCGGGGAGATACACCAGTTCTACGTGAGTCCAATTTAATCAGGGTCTCAATAACAAGTGGTTCTTGAGGGTCTGACCAACGATTTTAGCTGAAAATGCCAAAATGTTCTATAAAAAATTACAAAAAATCCTGTGTTTTTATTTTTTTATATCTTTAAAAATGACTGAGTTATTAACGATCAAAGTGCACACTTCCGTACGAGGCGAGTGGTAGCTGTGACGTCATATTGACGTCGTATGCACGCAACGTTCCTATTACACCGCCCGCAACCGCCTGCATATGACGTCACACGCTCGGAACTTCTCGCGGTCATAACTTTGGTAATATTTCATGTATTGAAGTGAAATAAAAAGTAATGTAATGTACATGATATAAACTTTAATATAAGACACGTTTTAATGTGAAATAAGAACCTATCGGTGTTCTCCATAGGATATACATTTCAGTGTTAAGAAGGCTTGAGCCACGTTGGCCTAGTGCGAGTTGGATTTCCTTAGGTAGCCATTACACGCTCAATCCAGATCGCGATCCGAGATCAAGATCAGTGATCTCAATCCAGATTGAATGTGTAACGTGTGTGTGTTCAACATGTTACACATTCAATCTGTCAATCAATCAATCTGGATTCCTTCGATTGCAAAAAATATCACGTGGGCCTTTGAAAATAATACGTTTGTTAAAAATGTCACTTACGCCTTTCAAGTCCGCGCCCACTATATTACCACTCTGGTATAAATAGTGATTAGATCCGTCATAAATAAAAAAAAAAAAAAATGTCACTTACGCCATGGTTTTGCTTTCAGTCCTTCACGCGCCTGTTCTCGTGCCTCCTGGAGGGCGAGGGCCAGTTCAGCACGGTGTGGCTGCAGTGCACGTTCCTGTTCTGCCTGCTGTGGGGCCTGTGCGCTACCATCGACGGTGAGCGAGTCCTTTTCTTGCTATTGAATTCTTCTTAGCTCCTACACAGTACGTGGCGCCGCCGATAGAAAGTTCCATAGTATAGTTACCGCACGGTCAAAAGTAGCCAACATGTTTATAGGAGCCCTTTGCTTCCCTTTCGCTATCTTTTTCTTTCTTTCCATTCATCTTTTATTATTGAACGACGCGTGATTTGTATACATTATTATTTATTCAAAACGGAAACACTCACGTAAAAATGGAAACTATGTCTTCCAACGTTTCGATCCTGTACGAGGATGCTGTATGCTCAGTCTTTGCTTCAAACAACACCACGCATCAGCAAACCCTACAGCCAAAGACTGCGCCGACAGCGCCCCCTGACGCAACAATGTCGGCGCGTACGCAGAGAGCCGCTCTCCGCAGTGCTCGGCGGGCTCACCTTTCGGTGACTTGGTGGTGAGTGACCCGCCGGCCTCCCTGAAGAAGATCCTCGTACGGGATCGAAACGTTGGAAGACATAGTTTCCATTTTTACGTGAGTGTTTCCGTTTAGAATAAATCTTTCCATTCCTTTCTCACCCCTGCTTTTCAGATCAAATTTTCTACTTATTTTGAAGTGTCTTGTAGAATCACGGTATTAGAAAAGTACATGAATCCAAAATCGTATCTACCTACTATTAATTCTTCATCTCAGCCTGTAATCGTCCACTGCAGAGTAAAGATCTTCCCCAAGGATCTCCACAATGACCGATCCTGCTGCCTGCACTCGGCAATTTTCCGCGACCCAATACCTTTTACAGTAGTGCTTAATTACTCCACTAATCTTATCAACATTGGCACAACAAATAACAAGCTTCATAACTTAGCGTTTATTTTTATGTTTAATTGTGGAAACAATCCGTTAAAACAATTAAGCGTGTCAATTACACCGGTCTAACTGGTCTTGACACAGTAAAAACCTTTGCCCCTTTAGGCGAAAGCCGCAAGCTGTTCGACACGTTCTTCCGCAAGCTGCTGGACGGCTCGAACAACACGTACGCCAAGCCGAAGTGCTTCAAGCTGACGAAGAACCAGCTGTTCCCGGACACGTCGCTCGTGTTCGACTTCCTGTACGACAAGCGGAACAACGGAACGTGGATACCATGGTCTGATTTAGAGAAGGAACTGCCTGTGCCTGCTAATGCCAAGGTCTTATTTGTTTTCTTGATTATATTAGAACTAGCTTTTGTATTGGTGCACGCTTTTACCTGACTGCTGGAGCTGTTGGCTTGAAAACCTTTAAAACAGGAACGAACAAATTATATAATTTATAAATTCTGGTTTAAAAAAAAACATTTAATGACATGAAATGGTAAAATGTGTTATATGGCAAAAGAAATCCCAAGATATAGCAATGCTTGTTAATTTCCTAATTTTAAATTAGGCCCTAATTTAAAATTAGCAAATTAGGGCTAGCTATACCATTTATTGTATAAAGCGTACTCAGATCCTGCTCTTTCGTAGATCCTTGTTGAGTATGACAGTCAATCTCCAATGATTTTGGTCACCATTTAAATAAACGCAGGTGAACGACATAATAATCCTGACAAACGAAAACGCCTGCTTGCGCTACTTTGTGACGAAGATGGTGCGGTTCAGGAACCCGATCCTTATCGTGGGTCCCACCGGCACCGGCAAGTCCTCGCTGGTGCTGAACTTCCTCCTGGGGCTGCCCAAGGAGCGCTACATCACCAACACCATCAACTTCTCCGCGCGGACGACTGCCAACCAGGTAAGTGCCGGTGGAACACCAGGCTCTGCTGCAAGTCCTCGCTGGTGCTGAACTTCCTCCTGGGGCTGCCCAAGGAGCGCTACATCACCAACACCATCAACTTCTCCGCGCGGACCACAGCCAACCAGGTCAGTGCCGGTGGAACACCAGGCTCTGCTGCAAGTCCTCGCTGGTGCTGAACTTCCTCCTGGGGCTGCCCAAGGAGCGCTACATCACCAACACCATCAACTTCTCCGCGCGGACCACAGCCAACCAGGTCAGTGCCGGTGGAACACCAGGCTCTGCTGCAAGTCCTCGCTGGTGCTGAACTTCCTCCTGGGGCTGCCCAAGGAGCGCTACATCACCGACACCAACAGATTCTCCGCGCGGACCACTGCCAACCAGGTCAGTGCCGGTGGAACACCAGGCTCTGCTGCAAGTCCTCGCTGATGAACTTCCTCCTGGGGTTGCCCAAGGAGCGCTACATCACCGATACCAACAGCTTCTCCGCGTGGACCACTGCCAACCAGGCCAGTGCCGTGCAGCAGTGTACTGCTGGAGTCCTTGCCAGTTACCAAGCTACCAAGTTCCATCTGAGTTTTTTGCTACTTCCCACTGCATTACATCCTTGAGACATTCAAGCCCTTTCTGTTTTATAAAAGTCAGATGGAAAACGTCATTAATTAAACTATAAATACGAGAGCCGCACTTTTCGAAGAAGTCAGCTATAATAGTTTAATTTTCTTCCACAGAGATGTGTTTCAGTCCTTGGAGTCCTAGCCAGCAGTAAATTATTGAGGTAGCGAAATTCGTAATTTATGTGCTTTCTAATTTCAGACACAAGATGTCATAATGTCAAAGGTTGACCGACGACGCAAGGGTGTTTTTGGGCCGTCGATGGGCAAAAAGGTAAACATAGGTATTTTCATCATTTCTTTAACCTTAAATATTTTAAAGTATAAACGTACGTGATATGGATCCACTTATGAACCTGTCATCAACAGCGCACATACGTTCGAGCCTACCCTAAATTAGGGCGATTAGGCCTTAGTCGACCACGCTGGCCTAGTGTGGGTTGGTCGACTTCACACGCAACCTTTGAATATCATAATAAGCATAATCATTTATTCCTTAAACAAATTACATTGTATTGGAAAATAATTATAATATAAATACATGCATTTACAACGATCGATTTACAATAATTAACTCTACCAAAATATAATCAAATTTTTTTTAAATGTCAAAATAATAAGAATTTAAGATAGTAATAATATGTCAAATCATGAAACGGAAATATCAAAATATAAAAAGTCATTTATATATCAATCTGAATAAAAACCTTCAATAAAAATGTTAATAAACAGCAATGGTGGTAACAACATGCAACAAGTCAAACAAATATACATCATTTATATTAAATAACATTATTCTGAAACTCTTCTATACTGTAATAACATTTCTGTAACAAAAAGTGTTCTTCGGAGGAGTGTGCAGGTTTCGTCACGATGATGCTTTCCTCCACCGTAAGAGCGTCGAATAAACGTACATATGAATTCTAAATTTGAAAACACATGGTGGGGATCGAAACCGCGTCTCCCGGACGGAAGGCAGCGGCCCTAACCACTAGACCACCGATATGAACCTGTACTGTACCTAAAATGGGAGGGAGCGCCGGACCCAATCATACAAATCGAATCAAATAAAAAACGAATACAAACAGAAAAAAAAAACATCGGACTAACTTTTACCTACAGGCGCTTTCATAAAAAAAAATGCTCTTTAGTCTGCCATATGATTGGTTGTTTTTCCTTTTTTCCTAGTGCGTGTTGTTCGTGGACGATTTGAGCATGCCCCAGAAGGAGACGTACGCAGCTCAACCGCCGCTCGAGCTCATCAGACAGTGGATCGACCACGGGCACTGGTACGACCTCAAGGACATGGTGCGCCAGGAGATTGTAGACGTGGTGAGTGCTGATGAAATATTGATAGCCCAGCAGCCGCCACAAGCTGCTGACCACCACACGAAGAGTGTTGTAGAGGCTTATGTGGCAATAACCAGGGCACAGTCCGAAAAAAAAAAGGTATTTATATATTATATAACTGTCAAGGAAAAATAGTAGAGAATAGTAGAAAAGCTTTTGGAATGTACTATCGGAGATCAGGACATGAAGTGAAGATTTTAGCAGAAAAAAGACAAAATCGAAACGTAAGAAATCTAAATTTGAAAATGAATTTAAAATGAAAGATAAAACTGCCAGCAAGAAAAGTTGCCAGTCATAAAACAGGAAAAAGGACGAATGCCTCGTAACAAGACTTGGCCAGTCCAACTGGCATTGTGGGCAGATATCCTTTGACTCAACGACGACGTGTGAGAGCAACTGACTTTAAAAGGAAAACCTTATGGTTTCTAATCAACCAATATCAAGACCTGGTTAAGTTGCCTCGTAATCTTATCTCAAACAGGTATACTCGTATTTAGTTAAATCAAGTGATATCACAGATGCAAGGGTCGCCACAGACTATAAATCCATTTAGAGGGTAGTTGATAAAACTGCTAAGAAGGTCTGTCTTGACGGGCTATTGTTAGCATCTGACAATGGGGACGTGTCTTCGTTTTATTTTTTTTATTTTAGTTTATTGAAGTGTTTAGTGTATAATTTCGATAGTGCATTATCCAGTGAATGTTTCGGGACTATAAACTTTAATAAATCAATTGAATCGTATACACTTTGCTGACATTTTTAGATGATGCCAAGAGGCCTCGTGGTGGCTTCAGTAATTGTACTATCACATTACTGAGCCCAAATAACTGAACAATCATCCAAGGATATATCTTAAACCTACAAATATCACTCGACACTGGCGAAATACGTATCTATGTAAGATGTGTCGCCATTAGTTAGGAAGAAGAAAAAAAAAGTCTGTCAATTAGTAGAACATAATACTTTTGCACCTCCCTAACTCTGACACCAGGGTTTGTAAGATCGTCTGTCGACCTTATAACCACACGACAAATGGGAATATATTCAACTAATATAACATTCTTGTATGTAGTTATTCGTGTCGGCCATGTTGCCCCCGGGCGGCGGATCCAACCTGATCACCTCGCGTCTGACGCGCCACATGGTGTTGATCGGGCTCGACTCCTTCGAAGACAACACCCTCAACAAGATCTTCGGTACCATCATGGACTGGCACTTCGCTAAGGGCTTCCCTGAAGTACTGACGAGAATGAGCAAGGTATATGACAGCTCTTTCTGCCTCTATCTCTGGACAATACCTGGTGAAACTGTATAGTTCTGCGACTGTCTGATATCATAAGTACTTTGAAAAACACCTTAAACAAGATTTTTAGTCATAATAAGGCCTCTTATTTGCTTCCATCCAGTTATATTTATTAAAAAAAAACTGACCGAGCACATGTCGGGCCTCGTAAAGTGTAGGGTTCCATAGTTGTCTAATATTACTCAGTTTATTATGTTTTTTGTATATTACTTAGGTACCTGCTTAAGACAGTTAACATTCATCAAAATATTTTCTATGATATTTTTGATGGCTCCGTAGCCCAGGTGGTAGTGTATCTGCTTCCGACGCACAGGGTCACGGGTTCGAATCCCGCCCGGGGCAAACATTCGTGTGATGAGCACTTATGTTTGCCTTGTGTCTGGTTCTTGTTTATCTATATAAGTATGTATTTATTTATTTATGTAATGTATGTGTATCAGCTGTCTGGTACCCATAGTACAAGCTCTGCTTAGTTTGGGATCAGATGGCCGTGTGTGAAGATGTCCCCACATATTTATTTATTATTATGTTTATTTATATTTGTAGTACCAAATTTCTTACTTATACAAGTACATTTTATAAGTTGGTCTATTATTCGATAACCTGTAAAGCCTACTTGATGTTGATACTTTTCCTTTTAAATTCATCATATACACTACTACCGTGAATTTTTTCTCATTTCCAAATACAATGGTTTCGCTGGTAGGGGGCGGGACACTTGACTCTAACAAACATAAACACTTTAAAACGAAATATTTCTGAAACGTACACTAGCATCGAAAAATAGTTTTAGCAAACCCTCATTATTTTTAAAAACCTATCCAACGATACCTCACACTATAAGGTAATCGTGAATAAAAAAAATAACCCCCACTTCACGTGTACCAGAGGAACCCTAAGATTTTTTCTTCAGCTTTGTCGGCATGATTAATATTTATCTATATCCATGCCAAATTACAGCTTTCTAGTACTAAGAGTCTCTGAGCTAAGCCGCGGACGGACATGGTGAAACTATAAGAGTTCCTTTTTGACTACGGAACCCTAAAAATGAAAGTATTAAGGAGTCGTGCGCATTTAACTAATTCGTTTTGTTTTGGTAATCAGGCCTTCTCCTTGCTAGTTATAGCAGTTTATGTCCTTCGGCTGAGAATTGAGACGATGCAATACAGGACACCAAAGATTCACAAAACACAAAAAATAATTGCTTCCTTATTGACACGATGCCCGCTATGCACCTACTACGTAGGTGAAGCGTGCTTAGGCTGCGGTGCGCGTAAACCCGCCTCGTAGGTGCAATAATTTCCTGCGCGTGACTGCGCGGCCCCTACGTCGTAGGTGCGCTGTTACCAAACGCGTATGCGGCCACCTATACGATGTATCTCCTTAGGTATCTTATTTGGTAAACAAACCACTTATCTCGACAAAATCTCAAGTTTACGGGCTGATCACACTATAGAACTAGCCCAAAATATTAATACACCTGAAACAAACACTTATCAAGCATTCACTCACAAATTCTGTTAGAATTAATCATCGAAAACTTAAGTTTTTCGCAAAATTATCAATAAATCGTTCTAACCTCAAACCATATTTCGATCGGGTATCTCTACATTATCTTTGGATTTTAGAGATGAGGTATATCACGCACTCATACACAATTCAATTATTTAATCGGAATAGACTGGTTGAATCTTTAAAAATATAAGTAGACGGACGTGACATCTCTATCCATTGCAATTAAAAAATGTATGTTATATGTTATAATGAATGAATCACGGGCGCGTTCCGAATAGTTCCGATACACGCTTAAGTGACTTTCGAATCAAACTGTCAGCGCCGTCAGCGATCAGATTGTATGGGTTTCGCCTGCTGACAGTAATTCGGTACGCGCTTTGAGTGCGCTAAAATCGATTTCAGCGCGTCTCGGAACGCAGGGCACATCGATTCCTTTATTTGCGCGACCCCTTATATCAGGGCTGCCAGAAGAAATTTTAGTGTGCAAACTATGTTCTTGTAATTACAAGACAAGTATGTGGGCAACATAACAACAATCATAATTTGGTATCTTGTTTAAAGCTGATCTGATGATGGAATTGCGTTGCGAATATGCGCAGTGTGATTGGCTCATTATTTCGTCGAGTCGACTCGGCGTAGATATTTTGTCTTGATTCGATCGAAATCGAATAACGTGCGCGCGCACTTCTAGCAACCCTGCGTTCCGAGACGCACTGAAATCGATTTAAGCACCCGTAATCGCGTTCCGAATTACTGTCAGCTGTCATAACTCATACTTTTTTGCTTTTCTGATCGCTGACAGTGCTGAAAGTCTGATTCGGAATGCGCCCCAAGTCGCACTCACGCGCCGCGCCGCCGCCGCCGCCCGCCTCGAGTTGCGACTCGAGTTGGCTACCATTTCAACTCGACCTACTCTAGACAAAGCGAGTTAACCCATCACTAAAATAAATACGTCAATGATGACAAATTAGAGTAAGAGATATATACGACGTAGGATATTCCGAAATGCTTGTAATTACCAATTACAATTAATCACCAATTCAATTACATTCAATTAAATCAATGAAATCTATTATTTGGAAGCACTATTTTGTGTCTATGGTCACCTTATCGCCATGTTTGTTTACCAAATAAGACACCTAAGGAGATACATCGTATACAGAAGCGGGTAGGGGGTGCATGGCTGTATTATTGCGTTTTTTTTTCAGCAGCCAAAGTGACTAGCAATTCTGCTTATGATTTTAATGCGCAATATTTGGATATTGTCATATTTTATGTTGACTATGTTAAAGCAAAGATTACTTACTGTCAGGATGCTAGTGACTTAACGACCAATGGTGGAATACACTAATATTTATCTGTCAATTCATGTGTAATCCCGCAGGTCGTAGTGAGCGCAACAATGGAGGTATATCGCGCGGTGACGACGCAGTTCCTCCCGACGCCATCCAAATGCCACTACTTATTCAACCTGCGAGACTTCGGCCGCGTGATCAAGGGCGTCCTACTGGTGCCCTCTACCCATATGAAGGACCTCAACAAACTCGTCATCCTGTGGATACACGAGACCTATAGGGTCTTCTACGACAGGCTTGCTGACGATAAGGACAGGTAAAACAATAGGGGACCAGACTACTTTTTTTCTTTTATAAATCCAAACTTCTTAGTTTCTGCTATCTAACACTAAAATAATTTTTGCTTTATCTTTAAAATTTACCGAGTTATAAAGGTTTGAAATTCAAGATTAGACAGAGAGGCACACACCCACATGTGACGTCATTTGTTAGTAACGCCATATAATATCCATACAAAAAATTGATATTATATGGCGTTACTAACCAATTCTGTTTTTTTCTTCGCGAATCGTCTGCTACTAATCTATATTTTAAAAATAATTCATAAAATGTAGTGAATTTAGGAACAGTCCGATCCCCTATTTAGGATCCAATACTCTGGTTGATTTTGACAACATGTCGTCCAAATATTTTTTGAGCAACTTGTCCCATTTGAGAGACACGTCCAATCGATGAAAAAAAGTGTGGACAGGTTAGTAAGTGTAGCAAAGAATAGTAAAATAATTTGTTAAATAAGATCTTTTCGATTTGCCGGAGCGCAAAACCCATTTGGCCTTTGTCACACAATAGAAATAAAAGAAAACAGATAATCAATGCGTTCTTTTTGTGCAAGCTGAGCCTGTTTTACTAATACATAAAAAATGCGTAGTCAATGACACTAAAACATTGTTGGCTACGCAATGTTCATTTTTTCCTTATAAATTCTAGTCTCTAGACTTCATCTACAGCCCGTGAAACCAAGGTTTGCGAGGTCGGTCGTGAACTTACAATCCCCAAATGCCCCCAATAAAAACTCATACGATAAGAAGAAGATCTACAGACTGCACGTTGTTTTTACAGAGTAAAGCTGTTTGAAATAGTTTACCGTGCCGTGTACGGTAATTACCGCGTCCATGCCGACCAGGTGCTCAAGGATCTGAACTATCTGCCGGAGGACGAGAAGTGCGCCAACAAACACTTCGCCAACATCTTCTTCGGGAACTACATGGAACCAGACGCCGACCCCAAGATATACGACCAGGTGAATTTAGCTTCAGATTATGTTGGTTTCGCTGCGGATTATATAGGTCATCATCATCATCATCATCTCAGCCGGAAGTCGTCCACTGCTGACCATAGGCCTCCCCCATAGGTTTCCACCGTGAACGGTCCTGCGCTACTTGCATCCACCGGCGGCCAGCAACTTTCACCAAGTCATCTGTCCACCTTGTGGGAGGCCGTCCAACACTACGCCTTCCGGCCCGCGGTCGCCATTCGAGAACCTTTCTTCCCCATCGGTTATCAGTTCATCGAGCTATATGGCCTGCCCATTGCCACTTCAACATACTTATCCTGAAATATATGTCGATGACATTGGTCTTTCTACGTATCTCCTCATTTCTTATTCGATCTCGGAGTCCTCCATCGCACGCTCATAGATTCTATTGGTGTAGCTAAGGATTCTGATAGTTCTGTTTGTTCTCGTGTCGATGAAGGCTAATCGGAGCTACCACCTTTACATTGGTTTCGTAGTGCTAGAAGCAGAGCAGTCAATATCAGTATTCTATTAATTGGACGGCAAATCCTTTCAATTTTGTTGCGGTTTCTTTAGGTTTTAGAAATGGATTATACTTCTGTAGCTGCAGATTATTTTGGTGTAGCTGCGGGTTCTGTTGAAGCTGCTTTAGGTTATAAAAATTTCGCATAAAGAAATAAGTAAGCGTATTTGCTGGTGGCATTTAATTTCCAACATTATAATTAACCTAAGGGTCATTATTTGTAGGTGTTAGACTTGGAAAATATGGGCGTGAAGATGCAGTACTACCTGGACGAATACAACGTGGTGACGTCGTCGCCAATGGCGCTCGTCATGTTCCGCTACGCGCTCGAGCACATCTCGCGCAGCACGCGCGTGCTTCTGCAGGATAACGGTCAGTGCAGTGCTGGGGCTCTAAGTAGAATACACCTACTGACGATACAATCAAAAAGCGGTTCATCATTGCGCACATTGTAATGTCTATTAAACTTCGCGAAACAGAATTGTATTTTGTATTTATCCAAGGGATAGTGCAACTCTGTCGTACGCACCCAGATGGGTGGGCTACAATAACCACGAAATAAATGGCCTTGAGATAAGATTTAGACAGATTTTTCAGTGGCTGGTTGTGGAGGCTAGGAATCGAGATGGTTGGCGAAACCGAAAAGAAGCCTCTGCCCAGTAATGGGGCATAAATATGATAAATGCTACATAAAAATTAAACTGTTTTAGAGGTCCAAGACGTCAAACACTGTCTTTTTTGCTGATTGATAATAAAGAAACAAAAACCCAGATTCCGCAAGTTTGCTTTGATAGCGACCCTTATAACCCGAGCAGATAAAGAATAGATCTGAAAATGGCGTCTGCTCGCATGCTAACTCGCTCACAATTTATCGCTGTCTATACTTACACAGTGAAGTACGCGCTGCAAAAAAATAATAACAAAAATCAGTGTTCGCATAAAATGATAATTGTCATTGACGTTGATTACATTCTTCGGGAAATAGTACGTAATAATGTAAAATAAATAATTTTAAACTTATCCCGTGTTGTTTTTTCTTATATGCTCCTTGCTCGTTATTTATTTTATTAATATTTTTTGTCATTATTATTAGTATCATTAATTAATAACAATAATCCCGTCCCGTCCCGTTTTAAATCATAATAATAAAAAAATAATAATTAATAACAAAAAAAGTCAGTAGGAAAAATAAAAATAGATTTTTTATAACTTGTTTTGCCAACCGTACCATAAGTACCCGCCGCCATTTTTAGATCTATTCTTTATCTACACTGCTTATACGCATTAATAATATACCACACCCCTATCGCTAATATGTGATTGCAGGTAACCTGCTATTGGTGGGTGTGGGCGGCAGCGGGCGATCCAGCGCCGTCAAACTTGCTGCCAGCATCCTCGAGATGAACGTTATACAGGTAATATCATACTAATATTATTAATGCAAAAGTTTGGATGTTTGTTGACCACTGGACGGATCGGGATGAAACTTGGCACACATTTAGGGGTAGGCCCTGGAATAGGACATAGGCTATTTTTTACCGCGGTAAAACACTTAATTTCCACGGGAAAATTCATTTAACGCGGGTGAAACTGCGAGCGGAAAGCTAGCACCTACATAAATACATTACTAACAATAAATAGGAAAGGGTGAGTAGGATGAGTCAAACAAGGACAAAGTGAAGAGTGTGGAACGTCCACGTTGTACCTACTCAAAGTTTGTAGGTGAAATACGCTTGCAGTTGTAGATTAATATGTCTACCAAAGACGGCTGAGTAAGGAGGAACTTGAAAAGAAAAACGTGAATAAAACTACCCAAACCATTTGACTGAGCAGCGTTAGGTATGACACAAAACTTGTTTTTGTCCCATACACCTTAATATTTTAGTGTACATTTGTTGAAATGCGATTTTATGAAAAAGGTTCCGTGTTTAAGGACCAATATTAGCTGGTCGTGTGGTGTTGTGTAGATCGAGATATCGCGAGTGTACGGTCAGAATGAGTGGCGCGACGACATCCGCAGGCTGCTGATGAAGGCCGGTATCATCGGGAAACCAATCGTGTTTCTCTTCGCTGACAACCAGGTACACTTATACTATACTATATTCTTAAGCTAGTACAGATCTAACTCTTTTACGGCATGAGCAGTCCCTCGAACTACAATAAAACTTAAACTTTTTAAATACAATCGAATGCAACGACAATAGGGTGTCAAACTATTCCTAAATTTACCATATTTTTAAAATATAGATTAGTAGCCGACGATTCGTGAAAAAAATAACAGAATCGGTTGAAAAACGAATTTACAGTGATTTTCTAAAGTTTCAATATGTCTGTCTCTTTCAAAAACGTTTTTTGTATGGAGATTATATGGCGTTACTAACAAATGATGTCACAAGTGGGTATGTGCCTCTCTGTCTAATTTTGAATTTCAAACCTTTATAACTCGGTCAATTTTAAAGAAGAGAAGAGAAAATTATTTTAGTGTTCGATAGCAGAAAGTAAGAAGTTTGGATTTATGAAATAAAAAAGTAGTCCGATCCCCTATTCGAAAAAAAAACATAAAACACAAAGAAAAAATACAAACAAAAAAAAACAATAACAACAAAAACATAAAAAACAACATAAAATCTTGTCTCTTTTCTTCTTCTTCTTCTTCTTTGATGTGTTCTTAAAACATATAATTTGGTTCGTTTGACTTTTTCTGCTATAAATTAACACAGATCAGTTTTACAACTATATTCTGTAAGTGAAGTGCGATGAGACCCTAATCCATAATAGAATTAAAAACATCATGTGCTCATATATACAGCTAGCGGCACGGGTCTTTAGCTCTGAGCGAGCGTTACCTCTCTCTCAGTCACTCCACCCTTACCCTATGCGAGAAAGAGAGTCACCGCTTGCTCAGATCTAATACGTGCCGCTAGCTATAATCACATTCTTTTCGTTCATGAAGCTCGCATAAAGAACGTATCATCCTCAGATAATGTACGAAGGCATGGTGGAAGATATCAACATGCTTCTGAACACCGGAGACATCCCCAACTTGTACGGCATGGACGAGAAGGTGGAAATCCTGGACAAGATGCAGACTGCTGTTAGGGAGTCCGTGAGTACTTAGTCCATTTCTTCCTTTAGCTGACCGAAAGTTCCTGAGACTTTTTCTTTCTTTCGCATTAGCTAACACAGATTATCTTTTTTAATAGCTGACTTAAAATCTCATTTGTTTATTCATTAACGGATTTCGAAAGGGATCATCATCAATCATCAACAGCTCATATACGTCCCCACCTAGGGGCTCGAGCCTACCCTGAATTAGGGTGATTAGGCTTTAGTCGACCACGCTGGCCCAGTGCGGGTTGGTCGACTTCACACACAACCTTAGAATTTCTTCACAGGAGTGTGCAGGTTTCATCACGAGGTTTTCCTTCACCGTAAGAGCGTCGAATAAACGTACATATTAATTCGAAATTCGAAAACACATTGGTACGTGTTGGGGATCGAACCCACGTCTCCCGGACGGGAGGCAGCGGCCCTAGCCACTAGACCACCGACGCTCTAAGGAAACGATAGAGAGGTATAGAGGTAAGGTCAGTTTCATGTCCATTTTGTATAATATGTTGTCAAACAAATACAGTTTTAAAAGTAAAACAAGGAGGAGTTACCGCGTCAATAATACGAGTACTAGTACGATTTTTTAAATTATTTGGGATATGTACGAATCGATAAAGTTATCATCACATTCTCAATTTGAATCTCAGGGTCGGAAAATGGAGACGACTCCGTTGGCGATGTTCGGTTTCTACGTGGAGCGAGTGAAAGCCAGTCTGCGTATCGTGATGGCCATGTCCCCCATTGGAGACTCGTTCAGGAACCGACTGCGGATGTTCCCCTCGCTCATTAACTGCTGCACCATTGATTGGTGAGTGAAATCAACATTTAGGTGGTGGTGGCAGGGCGCGTCGGCGCGGCGATTGATTGGTGAACTACCTACCTATCCAGTAGGTAGGTAGGTAGTGGATTGGTGTATGTTTATTTATTTATGTTATTATACAAATCAATTAATATTACTATTTATTTATGCTTTATTTATTTATTTCAATATTATATACATAACAATAATATGAGTAGGTATATGATGTTCGTCCGTGCCGCGTTTCTGCAGGGCTCACGGAAGATCAGCGCCGTAGTCTACCTTGCTAGGCTACGGCTTTTGCTGAGAGAGGTCCTGTTTGTCTGGGTGTCGCAACACAGGGGCAATTTTGTAAGTATGTTGTTTTTGTATTTTCATTTCATTTCTGTTGCATTATGTACTATTCTTTATGTATGTGTTTTGTTTTGTGATGTCCTACAAATAAATGTTTCTGATTTCTCATTTAGACGATGAAAATCTGTTTGATCTGTTCTGTTTGATTGAATCCAAGTAAGCCATGGTAAGTTAATCCAGGTGGCAGACTCTTTGAGTGTGGGACCTAAAGGGTTGGAAGGTCTATACTCTCTCGATACAATTTTTACAGCTTGGCAAAAAAGAGTTTGGTGCGGTGACAGGTGGAACTAAATATTTAGTTTGCTGCCATTCAAGCTGGGTTGCTTTTTATTATCCCATTTGAATGCCAGAGAGGCTCTGTTCGCCTTGCAGGTTTTGGTTCAGAAATGCAAAGATATGCAGCAAGATGTTTACCTTTGCTTCATCGATTATGAAAAAGCCTTTGATAGGGTATTGCACGACCGTCTGATTGCAATATTGAACAATATCGGCTAAGATGGCAAAGATTTACGAATCATCCAAAATCTGTATTGGAACCAGAAGTCTACAGTCCGTGTAGATGGAGACGAAACCGAAGAAGTGGAGATAAAAAGGGGGGTTCGACAAGGGTGTGTGCTCTCGCCTACTCTTTTAAATCTGTATTCGGAAGTAATTATCGCAGAAGCTCTAGAAGAGCTAGACTGTGGCGTCAGGATTAACGGGCGAGTCATTAATAATCTCAGATACGCCTACGACACAGTCCTAATAGCCTCTACGGAAGTGGAATTACAACGCATAGTTGACAGGGTAAATGAGTGCAGTTTGGCGGCAGGTCTTCGAATGAATGTTTCTAAAATCAAGGTCATGGTCGTAACCAAGAAGAGCAATACAAACCCAATGATATCTGTAGCAGGTAAAGCGCTGGAACGGGTGCGTCAATATTTAGGTACATGGGTAAATGAAGACTGGGTCAGTGATCTTGAGATAAAAACCCGTATCGAAATTGCCCGTAGTGCCTTTAATAGCATGAAGAAAGTCCTCTGCAGTCGCAGCTTAAAAATATATTTGCGCACTCGTCTACTGCAGTGTTATATCTGGCCCATTGTTCTATACGGATGCGAGGCCTGGACACTCAAAGAGGACCTCCGAAAACGTATAGAAGCTTTCGAAATGTGGACCTACAGACGCATGCTGGCCATCAGCTGGACACAACGTGTGACTAACGTTGAAGTACTACGCCGCGCTGGGAAGCAACGTCAATTAATGCAGACCGTCAAGAAAAGAAAAGTTGCTTATCTTGGTCACGTGGTTAGGCACGAAAGATACGGACTCTTACAACTGATTATGATGGGCAAAGTGGCGGGCAAAAGAGCCGTTGGTCGGAGGAAGAAATCCTGGTTGCGAAACATCCGTGAGTGGACCGGGATCGCTAGTGCCTCAGAGCTTTTACACCTGGCAAGGGACCGAGGAAGATATGAGGAGCTGACTGCCAACCTTCACTAGTTGGAGGGGCACCCGAAGAAGAAGAAGATTTGAATGCCATGTTGATTGTTATTCGTTAATTTTACAATATTTTATAAATTATTAATTTTTCCTTTCTTATTTGACTACGAGATGGCCACAAGTGCGATAGAAGCGCCCTCATTTTTCAACTGATTTTTGCCAAGCTGTATCTCCTATCACCGAGCACGGTCCTGCGAATCTCTGGAGTCGTTATTGGAATTAACATTGAACAAAACTATGATATCAACAGCTCATATACGTCCCCACCGAGGGGCTCGACCCTACCCTGAATTAAGGCGATTAGGGCCTTAGTCGACCACGCTGGCCCAGTGCGGATTAGTTGACTTCACACACAATCTTTGAATTTCTTCGCAGGAGTGTGCAGGTTTCATCACGACACGAGGTTTTCCTTCACCGTAAGTGCGTTGAATAAAATTACAATGAATTCTAATTTCGAAAACACATTGGTACGTGGTGGGGTAAGGTCGACAACCGGCCTCACAAACCCTGGTGTCAGTGTTATAGAGCCGCCAAAGGCCACTGACTTGGCTCATGTAACGACTAGATAGTAGCCGGGACCAACGGCTTAACGTGCCTTCCGAAGCACGGAATCATCTGAATGACAATGGAATAATTATAAACCTAAGTAAAACTAAATGTATGCATGTGTATTCACCGTATAATAAAACAATAGTAGATAAACCGGTTTTAATCGGTCATTCATATGATTGTCTCCACCTGAGTGGAACAGGTCGTTATCGATATTGTCATTGTAACAAATTAGAATTAGTAAGTAATTATAAATACCTCGGTTTAATAGTGGATCAACATTTATCGTGGAAATTACAAGTAGAGAATGTATGTTCAAAGTTGAGGTTGGCATTAGATAAATTCATCCATTTAAAGTTTGTTGCAGACAGAGCTACTATGTATACAATATATCATACCCTTGTTGAATCTATCCTTTCGTATGGTTTAAGTAGCTATGGCCGTACATTTAGCTCATACTTAGAGGATATTAAGCAACTACAAATTAGATTTCTCAAACTATTAGTTGATAAAAAAGTAAAGGAAAATTGTCAAAAAAACTACATCAATTTGTTCCATGTTTGTAAGGTTTTGCCTGTTCATGAAAAAGTAAAGTTGTTAATAGCCTTAGAAGAATACCGAAAATTAGATTTTAAAAAGACTCTTACACACTCACATATAACAAGAGCTGTTAGTAAAAATAAGTATGATGTTCCTAGAACTATTAATTATTATGGTCAGAGGACCAAAGCCTACCTAGTACCAAAAATTTGTAATGAATTGTTATCCGTAAAAGAAGATGAATTGTCAAAGTATGCATTCAAGCGAAAAATTCAACAATTGTTATTGTCTAAAGTCCATTAAAATAACACTATACAACTAAAACTATGTAATAGATTAATATAGATAGTATAACTTGGCATGTATGTACCTATGTATATTGAGAGTATCGTGTCTCCGCCAACAAACTGCTGTGCAGTTTGGCGGGCTCTTTGTGTGAAATGCCTGATATTTTTGTCGGAATAAAACAATTTTCATTTCATTTTTCATTTCATCTTTCTTTTCGGACAATCGGGTGATTCAGCCTGCAATGTCTTAACCAAACTGGGGAAAGTCTCACTAAGAGAATTTTACTAGACAGTGTTCCCACCGGGAATCGAACCCGGAACCTCCGGAATGGGCGTCGAAATCTCGACCACTCGGCCACGGAGGCTGTTAGGATTCAATTCATGTTCGATGGTACATTGACCTGTGTTTGCAGGTTCACGGCGTGGCCACCGGAAGCCCTGGAGAAGGTGGCGTTTATGTTCATCTCGCGGATGGCCAACGTGGACGAGGATCTATGCACGTCGTGTGTCTTCGTCTGCCAGCTGTTCCACATGAGCATCGTGCAGCTCAGCGACAGGTATACCAAAGGCACAGAGTTTATATACAACGTGTTAGCAAAATACTTGGGTGGTAGGTCAGCCCATGGGCGCGCATGCGCATAGCCAGTTTTATGAAACTGAACAACTTTTGTTTCACAACTTTTTAAAATACACAAATTTATCTCTCACTGTTACTAGTGGCTCTGTGGGCTGTAGACCTCGCGAGTATATATTTTTTTAAATGGCTGATTTACGATTTTTTTACGTTTTCAACCCTCATAACATAACTCCGTTATTTTTAAAAATTTCCAAAAACCGATTCGACAAAATAATCAAATTATTTATCGAACCTGCTCACAAAATTTCACGAGAATCGGTTGAAAAACGTGACCTGTACAGTGGAACAAACAGACAGATGGACAGACAGACAACTAAACCAATCAAACTAAAGCTGAAACGGAGACGCTTCGCGCTCGCTCGGTCAATTATTGTTATTCTATCAGAGATAATGATCTCTAGAGTCTGTTTCTATAGCGTCTCCATCACAGGGAATCGTAATAAACTGGATATAATTCGTATTTTTTGACCTTGTAATCTGTGTACCTACAGATTCTGGAAGGAGCAAAACCGCATGGTGTACGTGACCCCCACCAGCTACCTGGAGCTGATCAAGGCGTTCCAGTCGCTCTACGCCATGAAAGTCGATCAGATCACCAAGTCCATGATCCGGTAAAACTGTTATTTTTATTACACCAGGGTTTGTGAGGTCGGTTGTCGACCTTACAACCCACACGATGTTGATGATGATGATTACACTAATATTATAAATGTGAAAGTGTGTTTGGATATTTGGATGTTAGTTCCGCCTTCACGCCTAACGTATCATTATCAACAGCTCATGTACGTCCGCACCGAGGGGCTCGAGCCTACCCCGAAATAAGGCGATCAGGCCATATTTGACCACACTGACCCAGTGCGGGTTGGTCGACTTCACACACAACCTCACGCCTAAAGTACTAAATGGATTAGGACGAAATTTGGAATAAAGATAGTTTGTACTCTGGATTAACACATATGATACTTTTTCGGGAAAAAATCTTATTCCCGCGGGAAAATCTTACACAACGCGAACGTAGCCGCGGGTGGACAGCTAGTTGACTAGCTAGTGTTTGACTCATCATGGAGTTCAAATAAAAAGTTTAAACTGTTTTTTTTTACCGAACGTGGCAGGTCGCGCAATGGTAGGCCTGTGTTTTGTGGCTCGTTGCTACAGAGTGGCACATTTCGTGTACCTCTTGACTTAGGATAACTTGAGGCACTCTCGGACCATTAGCTAGATAGGTATTTCCTTGTTAAATGCATTTCCACAAAAACAATCTAATATCAATGTAAAGGTGTGGTTTTAACCTAAAAATTTAATCATGTTGCTAATGAAGTAGTCACTTACTCCTCCGCATAGCATTGTTGTACTAAATCCCATGACAGGTACGAGACAGGCCTGGAGCAGCTAGACTTTGCAGCAGGACAGGTGGCGGTGATGCAGCAGCAGCTCATAGACCTCCAACCACTGCTGGTGGAGACCAGCGACAAGACCGAGAAGCTCATGATCAAGATAGAGCAGGATACCGTCGTCGTGGAGAAGCAGAAGGAGGTATGATGATACTGGGTCACTAGAAGGCATGTCAGGCATGTCAGAAGCCTTCGCCGGATCTATAATTCTGACAACATGGTTTATAAGGTCGGTTGTCGACTCACAACTCACACGATGAATAGACTATAAGAAAGTAGGTGGATTTTTAACGTGTCACCTGGCTGACATAGTTCAAATAACCTCTTAAAGCCTCTTCCTCCTCCTCCAGCGTCAAGTTTCGAGCTTAGATGTCAAAATATTTTTGTTATAAATGGCTTTGGCCAGCAGTAGAACAGTTACAACTTTGGAAACTTAAATATTACCAGACGTTTACCTTTAAATTAACCTTTTTCCAATTAACATGTAGATCGTAGGAGCAGACGAGGCCTTAGCCAACGAAGCAGCGGCCGCGGCTCAAGCCATCAAAGACGACTGCGAGTCCGACCTGGCCGAAGCCGTTCCAGCTTTGGAAGCGGCTTTGGATGCCCTCAATACCCTCAAACCGGCAGATATCACCCTGGTGAAGAGTATGAAGAATCCGCCCGCTGCCGTCAAGCTGGTCATGGAAGCTGTCTGCGTGATGAAGGGCATCAAAGGGGACAGGAAGGTGGACGCCAATGGTGAGTGGAAATATCTTAAAAGATTTGAAGATATGCCATCATACATAATATATTAGATACCATATATTAAATACTAGCAAAAGTTGATGCTTGGTTAGTGGTAATGAGAGGGTCAATAACTTCAAACCAGCATAGAACGGATGTTTAGTTTAAAAACAATTAATCAATCAGCCTATTGCAGTCCACTGCTGGACTGCTGCCTCCCCAAGGGCACGCCAAAGCGCACGATCACCCGCTTTCCTCATCCAGCCACCACCAGCGACCTTCCTCAGGTCATCAGTCCACCTGGCAGGGGGGCGTCCCACACTATGTTTCCTGAGACAATAATTCCTAAATGTTGTGTAATTTAGGAAAACATGAATATACTTCTCGGATTATCTCCACTTATGAGTTTTGGGGTTTGACAATGTTTTATTTAAAAAAGAAACGCAAAAGATGCGACGACTGTGGAGCTCTTCTCTTCTCTTCGGTGAGCTCTTCTCCACAGATTCCGCCATTGTGTTAGTGAACTCACCCAAAAAAATGTAATGACGGATCTAAGTGATGTAATAACATCCTATGGAAATAAATAATTTTGACTTAGACATAATAAAAATCATGAAAAAGTATAATCTCCAATTTGTGACATTGGTTCGCCTTATGTTCCGTGGTATCGCATATGAACTAACCTGAATTAACCAACCCGCACTGGGCCAGTAGTAGACTAAAGCTTGGTCACTTTCAAAGTAGTTATGAGCCCTTCAGTGAACGTATATGAGCTGATAACTGGCGGTCTATTTAATTAATTTCTACAAGTTGAGGTTTGTTAAATAGGGTGATTGCCAATTTTATTTTTTTATTTCATAAATCCTAAATTGTTAGTTTCTGCCATCGAATAGTAAAATAATTTTTGCTCTATCTTTAAAATTGACCGAGTTGTAAAGGTTTGAAATTCAAGATTAAACAGAGAGGCCCATACTTGCTTGTGACGTCATACAAAAAATCGTTTTTGAAAGAGAGACATATAGTGTTTGGGCTTATTGTTTTCTTACAATGTGGCAAATACTAACGCCACCTATGGAGCACGGCTGCAACTATGAGCTCTATAGACATTACAAACCAGCCACGGTTTGTTCCTTGACGGTCCGCGTGGCGGCGCTCTCTTGCTCGCTGCTCGCGCGCGTCTCGGTCGCCAGACGGCGGGAGACCGAGTTAAGATTCGGGTGTGTGCGTGTCGGCCGTAAAAATCACAAAACTTAACTGCATTTTCCTATAAGTGTAAAACATCTAAATCTTTTCGGTGTTGTGTTAGTGCTGTGCGTGGTGTGATTCGTTTGTGCGAACAGACGGTCATAAAAGCACAATTTGGATTCCGGAACCCTGAACGGCGGCGGCGGCCTAAAAGGTATTTATTTGCTCATTGTGGTTTAACATTAAGCCCACATGTAGATATCTGGGATAATTAGACTTTACAGACAGACCAGCGACCTACCTACAGTCCTTCCTTACTTCAACATATAGAAACTTTAAAAAATCACAGTAAAATCGTTTTCCAACCGATTCTGATTTTTTCCTTCGCAAATCAATATTTTTAAATTAATTCATAAAATATGGTAAATTTAGGAATAGTAAAATACCTTATTGAGGTACTGCTTTGCGCCATCTGTTAGCACCTTTAGGTCTCCACAACTTTACAAGTGCCTTCTGTGGTGAACAGGGCGGCCGTTCGACGACTACTGGAGCGCGGCGCAGAAGATGCTCGGCGACATGAAGTTCCTCGAGAGCCTGAAGACCTACGACAAGGACAACATCAGCCCCGTTATCATGAAGAAAATACGAGATAAGTACGACCTTTCGTTTCATACTGTAAATATTCAAAGGGATAAGAAATACACTAAAACACAGTCGGACAGATGGACACGCGAGTGATCTTATAAGGGTTTCGACCCAACGAATTATCTATAAGGTTGTCTGAACGCTTCAAACTTGACCCCAGCAGAAGCAAAACTATACCATATGACTCGGTTTGTAAGATCGTCGAAAGTCGTCGTCGTCTATCAAAATTAATCAGGTGCCGTGCCATGTTTTAGCGGGCTTTAGACTATAAATAAAATTTGTTGACAAAACCCTAAAAACTGCCGCTGGTGGAAATATTGTTCGATTCCTCTACTCACTGTATTAGAGTTCGTCCATTTAACACTGTATTAGGAACTAGAATATATCGCTCTCCCGATACTCTGATGCAACCAAATTTATCTTATGAGTACGTACGTGTTTATTACCAGATAAACGAGAATATTTGGGTAAAAATAGATTATCTACTCAGGTGAGGCTACTTACGTCTAAAGCCTAAGTCACATAGAGCGGGAGCGGCGCGGTTCGGAGCCGGGACAAGCGGGACGGCGCTATGCCGCGCCATAGCACCGTCCCGCTTGTCCCGGCCCCGAACCGCCCACGGCACGGCTCTGTGTGACTTGGGCTTAAATCACCAATAATTCACTTTCCTTATGTAATCGATTCTAGCTCTAAACTTGTTGTACCTGTATATTATTCGTTGTACAGGTACATCCCGGACCGCGATTTTGACCCCGTAGTGATAGCGAAAGTATCGTCAGCTTGCGAGGGTCTGTGCCGCTGGGTGCGCGCCATGGACGTGTACGACCGCGTCATCAAGGTCAGTGTGAAACTGCTACGGAGGGTGTGAATGAGATCATATATGTTTTAAGATTTCGTGGTTGTTCACTTCACTAAAATTGACATAATTTTCGGCATTGTTACCACTGTTATACATATATAGTATTAGTGATTCAAACAATCAACGTGTGGGTAGTCGCCGAATCCGAAAGAGGGTAGACAGCTATGTGTGTCCTTAGGAGCTGTCCACTCGCCACATCAGCCTACTCGTGACCATGGAGCGTGCAACCGTTCCGAAATATCGAGGTAACAAAAATAAATATAACCGTGGTAACAAACACGAAAATTGTGACAATTTTAATGAAAGAGATCATGTTGAACAAGCAAGAGCTTTAATTCATCTTTTGTTATGCGCTCGGCCAGGATGTGGAATTGTCTGCCGGCGCGTCATAACCTGGATCTTTTTAAGGCAAGAGTAAACAGGCACTTTTTGGGCGGGCTCCACCCTCGGTCTTATCTCGTCTGCCAGTCAGGCCTGATTGTGGTCAAGAGAAAATCCATTTATAATTAAAAAAAGAGATTTAATAAGGAAAATAGCAAGGCGTGATGTCACTCCGTGCTAATTAGCTGCATACTTGGTTTATAGAAATAATTTTAGATTTTTTTTTACTCACAATAAGTCAAATTTAAGTTTTTATTATGACATTGCCGCTCCTTTGCTGGGTCGATAGCCAATAGCCATGGCATTCGCTCTACACGATGCTTCTTCATCTTATGTAGATTTGCTTGTTTAACATGATAGTTTTATGTGCTGCGAGTTATATTCTACCCAATTTCATACTACTTCATAGTGTGTTGTTGTGTTAGGTGGTGGCGCCGAAGAAGGCTCGTCTAGCCGAAGCGGAGAACGAGCTGATGGCGCAGATGACCACACTCAACGCCAAGCGCGCCGAACTGCAGGGCGTACTCGACAAACTGCAGGTCAGTACCACAGAATTAATAAATGACTACGTACAGAACGGCTACGTACCGCCCCCCGCCAATCTATGCTTCCTCCCTCCGCCCCACAGTAGAAAGGCCGCGCGCAGTCACACGTACGTTCAGTGTACTGTAGCATCGGGCCTCGTTGGTCTTCGTGCCATATGGTTTGGTGCTGGCGGTGTGATTCTTTTTGGAATATATTTGCTCTCTTTTTAATTACCTTATTTGAAAAGAGAGCGATTGAAACTTCATCCTGGCTCGGGAGTTTTGACGTGCTTACCTGCCGTCCGCCGTCGAGTGCTAACGATAATATTATGTTTCCCTACGCAAAGCTGTAAAGTCGAATAAAGAAGAAGTTATTTATTTAATAGTGAGTTTTCCTTTAAGTAGCGAATTGTAGCCAAAGTGGCTACGGTCGCTACAGTACCTAGCATCCTAGTAGCTTCGCGCGCATTTAGTTGCGAATGGAGTAGTAGGCCTTAAAACGCGACGTTTGTATGGTGTCACTAGCTTACCCAGGAGCAATAAACTTTAAAGAGCTTAACCAACTCAAGAGCCTGTCACTCAGCATTTACCTGTAACAGCGGTAAATAATGCATATCAGGCTTTGGAAAGAATGTTATTGTGAAATGCAGTGCTACGTGCGAGAGAGACGGCGCTCTACATAACCGAACACTCGATGTGCATTATATTTGGGTGATAACTATAATTCTAAAGTATAAAAGCTCTCACCAGTGAGTTTAACAATTTATGCAATTTTTTCAGGTGTGATTATTTATCAACATTTTTAATTCACTTGTATTCGCCAAATTTTAGTGTTCGATAGCAGAAACTAAGAAGTTTGGATTTATAAAATTAAAAAAAAGTAGTCCGATCCCCTATTGTGCATTTTCACCGCTTTGGTCCTCTTTTAACTAAACAAGATTTTTTACTATTTTATACCTTCAAAGCTACATACAGCATCAGACAGCAGTTCAGACCATCATAAGCAACAACTTTTCCCAAGGAACATGGGTTGAAAACCCCCAAAAAATATTGACTTTTCATAAAAAATGTGTATTTTTTTTGGAGTTTTCAACCCATGTTCCTTGGGAAAAGTTGTTGCTTATTATGGTCTGAACATCATATTTAAATTTTGCTAGGGATTACAAAACCATGCTGTATAATTGTAATAGCGAAATCTAATTCTGCTCTTTAAACCTATAGACGTTGAACGATGAGTTCGCCGAGATGACTCGCAAGAAGAAAGGTTTAGAAGACGAGATAGATCTGTGCTCCACCAAGCTCAACCGCGCCGAACAGCTGATCGGAGGTCTCGGAGGAGAGAAGACCAGGTGGACGCAACTTGCTAGGGATCTTAAGGCTTCACTTGGCATGATCATTGGTAAGACTGTGGCCTTTAAAGGAGTCTACAGGATTATATAGAAGGAACAGCTGATCGGGCGCAGACCAGGTGGATGCAACTCGCTAAAGACCTCAAGGCTTCGCTCGGCATGATCATTGGTAAGACTGCGGCCTTTAAAGGAGTCTACAGGATTATATAGAAGGAACAGCTGATCGGGCGCAGACCAGGTGGATGCAACTCGCTAAAGACCTCAAGGCTTCGCTCGGCATGATCATTGGTAAGACTGCGACCTTTAAAGGAGTCTACAGGATTATATAGAAGGAACAGCTGATCGGGCGCAGACCAGGTGGATGCAACTCGCTAAAGACCTCAAGGCTTCGCTCGGCATGATCATTGGTAAGACTGCGGCCTTTAAAGGAGTCTACAGGATTATATAGAAGGAACAGCTGATCGGGCGAAGACCAGGTGGATGCAACTCGCTAAGGAACTCAAGGCTTCACTCGGCATGATCATTGGTAAGACTTTGTATGAGTCTACAGGTCTAATAAACTTGAGCTGCATCAAGCTCATTCAAACAGTGTACGAACAGTAATAAATTTAAAAATAAGATATGAGTCCTGCGGAGTTTCTTCTGGCCGTTCTCCTATAGTGAGCATGTACTTTAGTAAACTTTCTAATCATGGACTTTCGTCTTTGATATTGATATACTAGTTAGCTTTGATAGAAAACTTATAGTTAAATTTTACTTCGAATAAAGACATATTATTGTCAAAACTTCCCTTTCTTCGAATGCGCGAAGTGATCATACTAATATTATAAATGTGAAAATATATTTGGATGTTTAGATGTTTGTTCCGCCTTCACGCTTAAAGTACTCAACGGATTTGAATGAAATTTGGAATGAAGCTAGTTTGTAACGTGGATTGACACATAGGATAATTTTTACGGGATAAAGCTTATTCCCACGGGAAAATCTTACACAACGCGAGCGAAGCCGCGGGCGGACCGCTAGTAAGATAATATTAACAATACAAAATACTCATTATTTAGTACAACGCCACCTATCGTGATCCATCTGAATTACTAACTAGTTGTATCGTTTGTTAAAGGCGATGTGCTGCTATCGGCGGGCTGCATCGCTTACCTTGGCCCCTACACCGTCCAATATCGCAAGGAACTCCTTGAAGTATGGAACGAAAAAACTACAGAGCTCAGTGAGTTGTTTTATTACCAGCTTATATACGTCCACGTGTCAAGAGCTTCGATACCCAGTGTAGTCAGTGGCTAAGGCCGCTCCGGGAGACGCGGGTTCGATCCCTACTACGTACCAGTGTGTTTTCGAGTTCATATTACTTTAATTCGACGCTCTTACAATGCTCTTATGGAGATTTTTTTTCTTAATAGCTGTTCACTTTTAGACCTGATATTATCACTTAGTTTCTGTTTTATATTAATATTTGTATCGATTTTCTCCGAATAATGTACTAAAATAAATAAATGATGTCCTGTATGTTTGTTACACAGAGATTCCTTGCTCGACGGCGTTTTCTCTGATCCATACGTTAGGCGAGCCGGTCGTTATCCGCGCCTGGAACATCGCCGGGTTGCCAGTCGACTTCTTCTCCATAGAGAACGGCATCATCGTGGAGAAGTCGCGCCGCTGGCCCCTGATGATCGACCCGCAAGGTGACTATTATGTCATCATCATTATCACTATCATACCATTCGACTTCTTCTCCATAGAGAAAGGCATCATCGTGGAGAAGTCTCGCCGCTGGCCCCTGATGATTGACCCGCAAGGTGACTGTCATATTATCATCATTATCACTATCATACCATTATACTTCTTCTCCATAGAGAAGGGCTTCATCGTGGAGAAGTCGCGCCGCTGGCCCCTGATGATCGACCCGCAAGGTGACTATTATGTCATCATCATTATAACTATCATACCATTCGACTTCTTCTCCATAGAGAAAGGCATCATATCGTGGAGAAGTCGCGCCCCTGGCCCCTGATGATCGGCCCGCAAGGTGACTATTATGTCATCATCATGATCACTATCATACCATTCGACTTCTTCTCCATAGAGAAGGGCATCATCGTGGAGAAGTCGCGCCGCTGGCCCCTGATGATCGACCCGCAATGTGACTATCATATTATCATCATCATCGCCAGTCGACTTTTTCATATAGATAAATCCGAAAGATATTATTACCGACAAGGTTATTGCAAGAAAGGAGTTTAAAATTAGAGACGCACATTATTTTATTCGTTACATCATCATCCTCCAAATATTTTTAACTTGATAGGTACTTCAAATTTCTTCAAACGGTTTACATATCTGTGATTGATGATGTTACCCGGGAAAGTAAATGATTTAACTTTTTGAAGTTGAGGTCCTTGCGTAATTTCTGTGTTACCAGGAACTCCAGGGAGTCCAGATAAATCAGATTCTCTATAAAACTTCTTAAGAGCGGTTTTTGAAAAGTCGTTCATGATGTTGCGGATCGCAGTCGTTTGGTTGGCCATGTCGCTCACTTTGTCTTCCACCACCTTTCTCTCGAGCTCGAATCGTGACAGAGTGCTCAGCATTTCGTTCAGCTGGTTTATCAACACGAGCTTGTCGGCGTGGAACCGCGTCACGGACTCCGTGATCTGATCGAGCTGATGCTCCATCTCCTGGCTTCTCCTCGCGTAAGTAGTGAACTTCTTCAACAAACCTTCTAACCTCTCCTCGATGGCAGGTTTCACTTTTTCATACATTTGGTTGGTTAGAACGTGATTAGGAGTTTTAATGTACGTAACTAAAGATTTTAAAAACAGTATCAAATGCCAGAACTGATTCGCTTTCGTAATGTCAGTCTGCTCCCACAGCACGAAGTCGAAAGTGTAGGAAATATCGGAGCCGTAGTAGTACCACCACCAAAAGCACGCATGTTCCCATATATTATCAGGAATTTTCTTTTTACCGTAGCAATGATTAGGATACGGCCTCATCACGTTCGTGCGTCGCCTGGCGTCGTGCAGACAATCCACTGGAGAGCTGGACTTCTCCGGGCTCAGTCTGCTGATGCGGTCGGTCAGGTCCGTGCCGGCTCGCCGGAAGCTGTCGGAGCTATTGTCAGACACATTAGATATCTCCTCACACCACTTTCCTTCTGAATTGACTCCGTTTTCAGCTTCCAATGAAGTGTTTTTCTTGGTCCTTGAACATGAAGTCGAGAGTCGTATAGGCGCGTCAGACGAGCCAAAAGATTCCCATTCCTGGCCATTGTACTGATATCGCAGATTGTTTGAAGATTGTGATAAGTTCTTAGTTTCCAGGCGCTTGCGCGGTTGTCTGGCCATAGTTTTGGTCACGCTTAGGATTAAAACTACTGTAGTTAATGACATATTTCTGTTGCCAATTAAAAGAACCATTATAGTGTGTTTAAATGTTACCTTTTGTTCGTCGATGTTCGTAATGCGTCTGTTGTGTAATAAGCTGTTGTTTGAGTTTTGATTTAACAAGTGTGAGTTCATGATACGGGTCTTTATGGAACATAATTAGTTGTTTTCTGTTTAAGTTAAACAAAATGTTGCTGCTGGTGTAGATCAGAATATAGTAACTTTACAATCTTACAATAGTCTAATATGGTCGTTATTTTAACGTATAAAAAATAGAAAGAAAGAAATGAAAATTATTAATAAGAATTATTAAATTTTAAAGAAAAAAAAAACAGGAAAGAAACACTAAATAAAAAAAAAACTAAAAATAAAAAAAAATAAACTAATTCTAATCTATCTATTTATCTTTATCTTTCAAAAAGTTACCTACTTGAATAAAAATATATGTTGACTAGCGGTCCGCCCCCCGCGGCTACGCTCGCGCTATGTAAGATTTACCCGTAGAAATAAGACTTCTCCCGGTAAAAAGTATCCTATGTGTTAATCCAGGATACAAACTACCTTCTTTCCGAATTTCGTCCGAATCCGTCCAGTAGTTTAGGCGTGAAAGCGAAACAAACATCCAAATATATTTTTACATTTATAAATGTGATTACGCAACGATTCTGGTGGCGCCAGGATCCTTCGATAGCTAAAGCTGGTTCATACAAAAAAACAACGGGTTCGATTCTCGTCAATTCCAAAACAGTTATTAAAGGGAGATGCTTACCTGCGCACAATGCCGGGCCGGTTTCCCGAGGCCTCGGGGATGAGATGCTGCGGATGCGGGCGGAGGGTCCTGAAGGCTTCTTGCTATGTGATATTGGGCGGAGCACGACACGACAGTTTTAATTTCAAAAGCAGAATGGTGGCGGGCGGGGCGTCGTCGTCAGAGCAAATCTCGCAAGGGCAGCGAAAATTTGCCAATCAGGAAGCACTTCCGGTGTTGCCAACATTGTACACAGGAAGAGCATCTACCCTCTTTAACTTAGAAATGACGAGCGCGAAAAATTTGAACCATAATAATCTACCCTCTAAACTGGCGAAACCATCCCCCCGGCCTTGAAAGGCTTGCCTTTTAAAAAAGATAGAAACTGCACTGAAGCGCTTACCACCTTATTGCTTATAATATAAAAAAAAAATATAAAAGAAAAGAAATACTAAAAATTCCTCTTTTCTGAGGCAGTGTCAATAATAAAAATCTTTAAGTATAATAGGAATAAACCTTAATCACTAATACTTATTAACTAGAGTATCTTGTTGCATTTGCATGTCATTACTGCGATGGTAAAGGACACAACTTTACAGTTGGTCGTTTAAAAAGACCATGTTTGGTTTTTACTTGAACTATTCGGGTTACACCGTCTGATCCGGGATATGTTTTAACTACCACTCCTAAGGGCCAATGAAATGGCATGACGTTGTCCTTGACAATAAGTACCACTGTCCCTTCAACGACAGGATTGGAGTTAGTATTCCATTTCCTACGTCCTTGTAAAGTATGCAAATATTCTCTACGCCATCTATCCCAAAAAGACCTAACTATTTTGTCAAGCAGCTCATGTCGTTTTAGTAAGCGATCAGAAAGGTTTCCTGCTTCTGAAGCAGGGACATACTTAAGGGGAACAACATTCAAAAAATGAGCTGGTGTTAAGGCAGTTGGTTCGGACGGATCGGCACTAAGAGTGTAGAGCGGTCGAGAGTTAAGGATCGCCTCCACTTGTGTTAGAACAGTTATAAGTTCCTCGAGAGATAGAATCTGATGACCTATAGTACGAAACAACAACGTCTTCACGGATTTGACTACACTTTCCCAGCATCCGCCATGGTGGGGAGCGTTGGGACATATAGTTTTCCAAGTGATACGATTTCCGGCTAGTTCCAGTTCCCAATAGTCCTTATAATCCTTAGCTAGAAACTCGTGTAACTCTCGCAAGTAGGATTTCGCGCCAATGAAATTTGTACCGTTATCAGAATACATAAATTTAACCGGACCGCGACGAGAAAGAAATCTCTTAAAAGCCGCGAGAAAACTAGCTGTGCTGAGGTCGGTTGCCACTTCTATATGTACAGCACGTGTCGTCAAACAAGTAAAAAGGCAGATATACGCCTTCTGGCTTCTTACACCGCGGCGACGTTGCGGAGTGTATTGCAATGGACCTGCGTAGTCGCATCCTGTATGGGTAAAAGGCTTCTCTACCAAATTTACTCGAGCAGGCGGTAAGTCGGCCATTATAGGAAAAGTTGGCTGTGGTCTAGTCCGATAGCAAAAATTGCAATTGTGAATTCTTTGCCTTATTATCCGTCGGGCTGAGATTATCCAGAAACGCTGACGCAGCAAGGACATAAGAGTTTCAGGGCCGACGTGACAATTCTTTCTATGGTAATGATCGATAAGCATGTCTATTATATGATCGCGCCGTGGCATCAAAATCGGGTGTTTATAATCATAAGTTTCACCAGACTTGACCAATCGACCTCCAACTCGGATTAATCGGTTGTCTAAAAACGGTTTAAGTGGTTTCAAGCTATTGGTACAAATGTTACCCCTATTCAAATTAACCACGTCTTCTCTAAAATATTCATGTTGGAGAGCAACGAGAATTTCATTTTCAGCGGTTTCCAAATCGGTAGCAACGATTGGTCCCTGAGGAAGCTTCCTGATGAATTTAAGTACATAAGCCACAGACCGTACATATTTAGACCAAGACGAAAATCTTTTGGACATGGCAAAAATAACATTGTCACCTTGATTTTCTATAGTTACGAAAGCTTTCGCCTCGGGAGCGACGGCGCTCTTGTCCGGCACGAACGGTTGAATAGGCCATGACTTCTTTGGCAGCTTCATCCAAGGTGGACCAGTGAGCCAAAGTGGGTGGTCTATCAACTGGGCAGGGGTCAACCCACGGGACAGGCAGTCACTAGGGTTGTCATTTCCCTTGACATGAAAAAAGTGGCTGCTTGGCAAAAGTTCTTGTATTTTTGCCACTCGGTTGCCCACATAAGTCTGCCAACGATGTGGTTCAGAGTGAACCCAACATAAAGCCACAGTAGAATCAGAAAAAGCCAGTACTGAATCTATGGGGTATCTGGATGAATAGTTCTGAATAACCTTATTCATAAGTTGAGCCAAGACTAACAAGGCGCAAAGCTCCAAACGCGCCAAAGACACATTCTTCAAAGGAGCTACCTTCGACTTGGCACAAACCAAATTAATCAAAGGTCCATTCTGGGGTGTATTTATGTAGGTATAAACCATTCCGCCGTATGCTTTTTCGCTGGCGTCCGCGAATCCAAGAATCATTAAAGAACATCCCTCTACCACTCCAAGATGACGTGGAAACTTGAGTTTACAAATTAATGGCAACTCGGCTTGGAATTGACGCCATTTTCGAGTGATGTGAGTAGGAGGTGTGTCGTCCCAGTCGATTTTCGCAATCCACAATTCCTTGATCAAGAGTTTAGCAAAAACAATTATGGGTGCCACGAGTCCCAAAACGTCAAACAAGCGCGCGATAGAAGATAAAATATTTCGCTTAGTACAGGGCCGCTCATCAGGTCTTACTTCAAAGGCAAACACGTCTTCAGATGGATACCATCGAAGGCCCAAAATTTTCAGTGTTTCCTCGTCATCGAAAGACACGCTTTGCGACAGCCGGAGCTCCTCCGGGATCTGCTCTAGAACACGAGCTGAGTTAGACGACCATTTAGCAAGCTGGAAACCTCCCGATCGGAACATTTCGCTCAGCTCCCGTACAGCAGTCACCGCAGACGACTCGTCAACAACGGAACTAGCTATAGCCATGTAAACATCTCTGGACACAATGTCTTTGGCTGTAGGGTAATTATTGCCTTCGTCCATGGCCAGCTGTTTAATAGTACGCAAGGCAAGGAAGGGACTGCTACGCAAACCAAAGGCAACACGGTTATATTGGTAGGCTTTAAGAGGCTCCAGAGTATTAAATCGGTACAGAATTCTCTGATACGCTCGATCCGTCTCCCTGACCTCGATCGCCAAATACATCTGTCGAACGTCTGCAGATAAAGCTATAGGAAAAAATCGCAAGTTCAACAGAATGCAGAAAAGATCGGCTTGCAAGCTGGGTCCAGCATGTAATAAATCATTTAGTGACATGCCATTATCGGTAGCCGCGCTAGCATCCAGTACGACTCGGAGTTTGGTGGTGATTTTGTCTTCACGAAGTATGCCATGATGTGGTATATAATAGGCCCTTTCTTCTGGGTTTATTTCAGTAGGAGACAAAAATCCTTTTTCAATGTGTTCCTTGATCACGTCATCATACATAGACTTCAATTGAGGCTGCGACTTAAACCTTTTCTCCAAACTTAATTGCCTTCTCTCCGCGCCAAGGAGTGAATTCCCAAGATGACTTGGGTCCAGTTTAAATGGAAGGGCAACTTCATAGCGTCCAGTCTTGGATCGTTTAAAGGTCTTCTGGTATTGCTCCTCAGCCTGCCTGTCGTCCAAACTGGATACCTGGGCCGTTCCCAAGTCGTCGATCTCCCAAAAACGTTTAATCAGATTTCCTATTTCGTAGGTGGCATGAAATGCTACCGGGGTACCAATACCAGACTTGACCGGAGCATCTCCAACAACGATATACCCAAGCACAGTTTCCAATGCATCGGGCAAACCAGGTCCAGTCATAACTTTTCCCGGCAGCAGCACCTCAGCAAACAACTGCACCCCCAGAAGAACATCAATAGGTCCTGGAGAAGCCCATGTTTCATCTGCAAATGACAAGCCCTGGAAATGTTCCAGCGATGCTGCATCTACTTGACAGGTAGGTAAAGATCCTGTTATATTTTCCAACACCAATGCTTCTATGGTGTATTGTTGGTCATAGTTAACTTTAGAGCGGAATGACAATTGCACTCTACCCTTCACAGGTTGCGAAGCACCACCAATCCCCCTCACAGAAGCTGAACAACCTCGATGCACAGGCAACCCCAAAGTGTGACAGCACTTTGCTGTTATGTAATGTTTTTGGGACCCCGGATCTAACAAGCACCGCATCAACACGTCCCTTCCATTACGACCCCTGGCTATTACTCTTGCCGTAGCAAGAATCTCCGTAGTGGCCGATTTTGCAGTGATAGCACCTGCTGACATCGTACATAATGACACTTCAGTGTCCTCAGGCTCCTCCTCAGATTGGTTAAAAACCTCCACTTCCGGAGTGTCACCCTGCACATCATCCTCCGTTTCAATAGCCAAAGCTGTTTGATTTGGTGGTGGGCTCGTGAAGTGTAAAAGTGAATGATGCTTGTTGTTGCACTTTCGACATGTTCGATTTGAATTACATTTTGATGCCGTATGCTGTGCCCCCAAAAAATTAATGCACCAACCCTTTTCCTTGATGAACTTGTACCTTTCGCTAGGTTTTAGTTGCAAGAATTTATCACACTCATACAACCGAGCATGAGAGTGGCTGCTGCAACCCGGGCATCTCGAACCAGGTTCCGAAGTAACGTGGGCAAGTGTGGCTCTATCCCTTCTAGGTCGGGCAGTATTTGTGCGTTCCAAAATCTTTACTTGTTCTCGAATAAATTTAATAAACTCATCATAAGATGGCATGTTTTGCTTTGAATCACGAATAGACATTTCAAAATGTTTTGCAGTTTCAGAATCTAATAAATTAAGTCCAATGTGAATAAAAATAAATTCGCTCAAATCATCAATTTTCAACTGATTTAAAGCTGCTACGGTAGAAGAAAATTGATCGACTAGCTTTTCCAAGTTTGCCGGTGTTGCATTACCAATGGGTTTTAAACTTAACAATTGATTTAAATAAGAAGTGCCTAAGGCTCTCTTATCTTCATATTTAGCTTTCAGTGTATTCCACAAATCATTATAATTTTCCCCGGAAGGAACTACACCCACACAAATTGACCTCGCCCTTCCCGTCAAGTGACTCAACAAATAGTGAACTCTATCCGAATCTGTTAGATTTGAATTATCATGAATCAATTTTTTGAAGGTTTCATAAAAGAAAGGGAAGTTCTGAATGTTCCCATCAAAGAACGGTAACTCAATCCGTGGTATTTTTATGTGTTCATGGTCATTATGAGATTTAGGAATTGGCTTTCTAATATTATCTAATGCCAGTAATATTTCCCCATACAAATCCTCAAAAGTATTTAAAATTTTAAAATCGGGCATGAAACTATCATCTGCCGTTAACTTGAGCATATTAAGATTATCAATTTCTTGTTGAAAATTAAATTTTAAATCATCCACCGTCCTAGACTTTCCTAGAAAATGTTGTTTTATCTGTTCATCAGCAGTATTTGGAATTGCACAATGAATTTCTTGGATTCTAGACAAGTACTGTTTTATTTTTGATTCAGACAACAAGATCTTTCTTTTTAAGTCCAACTCAGACATGATTGAAAATTAAAAAAAACTTCAAGGAAACTATTCCAACTTGATATTTGACAGGAAAACAACAAACTCGTAAACAAGATTATATTCGCCTGTTAACTTCTCTATAACTATAAACAATGGTTGGAATTTGTGTTTTATCAAAGCAAATCAGATGCTCACCGTGTAAATCAGCTTACCAAGCCAGAAAATCCATGAAATTCGTGAACACTACACACAAAAACAACACTAACACCGCTCAGTCCTTCAACACACACAATACCGTTATTTTACGTAGGTAAGTACACAATTTTTGCACAACTTAAACGGATGAGCTAACACGGTACGTAACTTAGCTATCACTTTACTTAGCTTGTTTAGGTATAATAAAAACTGAAATCTAATCCAACAATAACGGTTTGAATCCGAATTTTTGACAACCGAAATTTTAGGTTATTATGCGAGTGAATGGTACAAAATAAAGAGTAGCGCACAAAAGAAAAAACGGCCGAACTTGAAAGCCGTAACTAACGAGTTAAAATTAACGAAAGCAAATTATTTCGTACGTGATTAGCAAAACAAAAAAGAAAATTCCTGATTTAATTTGTACGCGCAAAAATGACACAGTTTAACACGAAACAAACTAAAGAGGCGCGCGGTACCTATAGCGAGCGGACCGACCGTGACCGTGACCGTTGAGCTATAGGCGCGAAGAGTATCAAAATACCCTACCACAAAAAAACGTAATATTTTAAGAAATACCTGCAATTAATTAACGAAATGCACTATTTCTATTCCTAATCTAGTATGCAAAGACTAAGCTGGCGCGAGAAAGGCATGAAACCACGAAATGAGTAATAACCAAACTCGGACTTTGCAACTAAACAGGCGCGAACAAAGTGCTACTGATGCACTTATAACAATAAAATCCTATCCGTTTCCACTGACCAAACTGGTGCGATAATGCGGTAAAGAGAAACCACGAAAAATAATACGAATATTAATCCAAATTTAGTCAGTTTTCACGGTATAGTCGCGAAGTAAATAAAGTAAGTACTAGTTATCACCCGGGTCTATGACCGACACGGGTTCGCGAATTCGATGCAAATGCACCAAAATAATTAAAAATACTAGTAAATGCGAATTGATTCTGCTTGATAGTCGTGCTCACAAGATAAAGAGACGATTAAACAAATACGTGAATATACAGTAAATAGCATAGAATTTAGATTACCTCCAGGGAGGGTAGGAATGTACCTATTTATAAGCAATAAGGCCGCAATCCGCTAGTACAATAAAAATAATTTACTTGCATCTGTATCTAGGATTGAAAAGAACACTAGAAATGTAGGCTAAGAGGGCCAAGAATAAACTGTATCCTCGGCTCGGAGGGCCAAAAATAATATGGTGGCGCCAGGATCCTTCGATAGCTAAAGCTGGTTCATACAAAAAAACAACGGGTTCGATTCTCGTCAATTCCAAAACAGTTATTAAAGGGAGATGCTTACCTGCGCACAATGCCGGGCCGGTTTCCCGAGGCCTCGGGGATGAGATGCTGCGGATGCGGGCGGAGGGTCCTGAAGGCTTCTTGCTATGTGATATTGGGCGGAGCACGACACGACAGTTTTAATTTCAAAAGCAGAATGGTGGCGGGCGGGGCGTCGTCGTCAGAGCAAATCTCGCAAGGGCAGCGAAAATTTGCCAATCAGGAAGCACTTCCGGTGTTGCCAACATTGTACACAGGAAGAGCATCTACCCTCTTTAACTTAGAAATGACGAGCGCGAAAAATTTGAACCATAATAATCTACCCTCTAAACTGGCGAAACCAGATTCAAAAAACGTTTTTTTTTATCAAGCCTTTTATATTAATTTGTTAACCAGAAAATGTTAGTACCTACCAGTTAGTAGAAAGTAAGTTTATTCTATTCTACTCATATTTGGCCTCCCTCGTGTGTGAGACAGCAGAGGGTATGAAAAAATGGTTTTAATTATTCCTAATTTTATACGCTGATAAAATAATAAGTAACAGTTCAACAGCGAATGATGAGTGCCATAGACACCTAATAGCTTTCTGACTCATTGTTTAGAGTTGGCTAATGTAAATTGCGAATCCTACTTAGTAGGAACAATTTAATTAAAAACAACATTAAGGTTTTTTTTTTTTCAATCAGGTCGGTTGCTACCTACTGCTGGATAGGGAAACTTAAAAATGTAAGTTAACTAAATTAACTAGGTAGTTTTGACATTGTAGTTGAAACACCCGATATAATTGCTTAACTACTACTTGTTGAGTTGATTTCGCAACCAACACCAAACGCATTTATGCTTCGTGAAAAAAAAGAACATTAATAAGAGTTTTGTAATTGTTCTTTTTACTGGAAACAATCAATGTCGAGTGCTGAGTGCATACTAAACATTATTTAAAATATTGTATGATAGTATAATTTTTATCGATATCAAAAATATGTTATTAACAACAGTCACTTTAATTCTGAATGTGCTTACTAAGACTCTGGCCAGGCAGCCTCACGGTCGACTAATCGTACAACCTACGAACCTTACACAAAATCATCACAATCAATTTCACAAATGGGAATCTTTTGGCTCGTCTGACGCGCCTATACGACTCTCGACTTCATGTTCAAGAACCAAGAAAAACACTTCATTGGAAGCTGAAGCAAACGGAGTCAATTCAGAAGGGAAGTGGTGTGAGGAGATATCAAATGTGTCTGACAATAGCTCCGATAGCTTCCGGCGAGCCGGCACGGACCTGACCGACCGCATCAGCAGACCGAGCCCGGAGAAGTCCAGCTCTCCAGTGGATTGTCTGCACGACGCCAGGGGACGCACGAACGTGATGAGGCCGTATCCTAATCATTGCTACGGTAAAAAGAAAATTCCTGATAATATATGGGAACATGCGTGCTTTTGGTGGTGGTACTACTACGGCTCCGATATTTCCTACACTTTCGACTTTGTGCTGTGGGAGCAGACTGACATTACGAAAGCGAATCAGTTCTGGCATTTGATACTGTTTTTAAAATCTTTAGTTACGTACATTAAAACTCCTAATCACGTTCTAACCAACCAAATGTATGAAAAAGTGAAACCTGCCATCGAGGAGAGGTTAGAAGGTTTGTTGAAGAAGTTCACTACTTACGCGAGGAGAAGCCAGGAGATGGAGCATCAGCTCGATCAGATCACGGAGTCCGTGACGCGGTTCCACGCCGACAAGCTCGTGTTGATAAACCAGCTGAACGAAATGCTGAGCACTCTGTCACGATTCGAGCTCGAGAGAAAGGTGGTGGAAGACAAAGTGAGCGACATGGCCAACCAAACGACTGCGATCCGCAACATCATGAACGACTTTTCAAAAACCGCTCTTAAGAAGTTTTATGGAGAATCAGGCGTACCTGGAGTCTCCGGAGCACCTGGGGTTCCCGGAACTTATGGTATTCATGATATGAGATATTACCACGGACCTAAGGTCCAGAAAATAAAACAAGTAAAATTCCCATCCCACGTAGTAAGTCATTTATATGATACCACTCTGACGAAGATTCTAGTTCCCTTTGAAATAAATATTGGTAAAAAATAAATGTTTATATTTGTTACTGTTTGTTATTTAAGAATTTGACTGACTGTCCCTGTTTTATTGAACGAAATATACCTACTATCTGGTGTCCTATCGAAAATAAATCATATTCAGCATGTTTAAAGACGTATCAATATGATAGATTTTCGATACGTATTAATAATAATAATTCTTAAAACAACAACAAAAAACAAGCCAAAACACATCTAAAAGCATAAAACAAAAAAACTGCATCCAAAGCGGTTGAGCCGTTTAAGAGCTACGGTGCCACAGACAGACACACAGATACACAGACACACAGACACACATAGCGGTCAAACTTATAACACCACTCTTTTTTGCGTCGGGGATTAAAAAACAAACAAACAACAACAAAAAAACGACAAAAATGAAATGAAATGAAATTTGTATCTAGTTTGTTTTTCGATCAATTTCGATTCTGTTTTGACTGTCATTATTCTATTTTCGTATACTTTCAGATGAACTATGAAAAAATCTAATATTTTTATTATGCATATTCCCTATTAGATGAAACTAGAAATATGCATAATTTGAATATAACACCATTCCAATACATTTAGTTTGACGTGGTTTGATGTTCGTAAAAACGCTTTACGTATATCCATTCGAATCAAAATTGATGGATAAGTAATCATGACATGTGAAGGTAACAACAATGAATGAATCTCAATTCACCATAACGGTTATTATACTACTAGACCTCTTAAAGTAGGTAAATTAACTAAAGCCTCAACGTATTTATACGTACACGTATTTGTAAAACGTATAACAGCTTCCGTGGCCGAATGGTCGAGATTTAGACACCCATTACGGAGGTTCCGGGTTCGATTCCCACACACAGTTATAAGCAAAATCTCTTTGTGAGACTTTCCCCAGTTTGGTTAGGATATTTCAGGCTGAATCACCTGATTGTCCGAAAAGAAAGATGATTCCGTGCTTCGGCAGGCATGTTAAGCCGTTGGTCCCGGCTAATATCTAGTCGTTACACGAGCCAAGTCAGTGGCGGCTCTATAACACTGACACCAGGGTTTGTGAGGTCGGTTGTCGACCTTACAACCCACACGATGATGATGATGATGATGAACGTATTTATGTGCATTTATACAGAACAAGCCAACAGATGGGTGAAGAATATGGAGCGCGAGAATTCCCTGAAGGTGATCAAGCTGACGGATTCGAACTACGTGAGGATTCTGGAGATGTCCATCCAGATGGGGTTTCCCGTGATCCTGGAGAACATTCGCGAGGCAATCGACGCAGTGCTCGAGCCGGTTCTGCTGAGGAACATATACAGGTAGCTAAAGGTGCTCGAGCTGATGACGTCACCCAGATGGGGCTGCCCGTCGCGTCTTCCTGGAGCTCTTCCCTCAGATTCCGCCATTGTGTTAGTGAACTCACCCAAAAAAATGTAATGACGGATCTAAGTGATGTAATAACATCCTATGGAAATAAAATAATTTTGACTTTGACTTTGCAATTCGAGCCCGTTCTGCTGAGGATACAGGTTCACTGAAAGAAGAATAACTAACTTGTGTTAGTTATTCTTCCGTGATCTGATTGTTCAGATCACGGCGTCAAAATATAACGTAATTTTATCACTAAGGGTAGCTACACACATAAGCGGGCCGGCGTAGTCGGTTCGGCAGTATTTGTCGAACAACAAAGCCGACTCGAAGTAATTACTGCACTTGTTCGGCTTGTGCCGATCGGGGTAGTTCATTCGGGTCAACAAATCATTCGATTCGGCAGTACTTGTGGAACGAAAAAGCCGACCCGTAGCTACTACTGTATACGTTCGGCTTAGTGTTGTTGCGATAGCGATAGTTTCGATAGCGATAGTTCCGATAGCGGTAGTTGACCTTGAATTCAGTTACTATTTACTTACTTCGATAGGACTTTTAGCTGAACTAAAATTTGCCGAGCGGTTTGTGATTCCCGAATATTCATCTACATATATTAGATTTACCGCCCGGCTTTGCCGATTAATGCCGGCACGCTGTTTTTGCCCGCCTAGTGAAAGCCGAGCGGTTTTTTCTCGAACACTCATCTACATTATTCGATTTTACCGCCCAGCTGTGCCGATGAATGCCGGCCCGCTTATGTGTGTAGCTACCCGTTTTTGAAGGTTGTTTTGTCGTTTGCAGGTCGGGCGGCATGGACTGCCTGAAATTAGGCGACAATGTTCTAGAATACAACTACAACTTCCGCTTCTACATCACCACGCGGTTGAGCAACCCGCACTACCTGCCTGAAGTTGCCGTCAAAGTAATTATTCTATGTCCATCCTCTTTAATCTTTACTTCCTCATTAATATTATAAACGTGGAAGTTGTAAGTATGGTTCCGGATCCCTTTATCCCGCTTTCTGAGAGTCTACCGGCTGGACATAGAATTACCATGGCAGATCTGGAAGTCTTTAAATCGACTTCGGACTCAGGTCGGCCGGTGTTCGGAAAACCCGAACATAGACTGTGTGTGTGGAGCGGTGCAGTCCGTGGTTCATTTAGTGTCCTGTCCTGCCTGTCCTGTTACCTGTTCGCAGCAGGACTTAATGGACGCCACAAATAGAGCAGTCGAAGTGGCTAAGTTCTGGGCCAGCAAGATTTAATTAATTTTGTCATCGACACGCAAAGAAGAAGTATTGTTGTATGGATGGATGTTTGTTACTCTTCCACGCAAAAGCTACTGAACAGATTGAGATGAAATTTAGAATAGAGATAATTTGTACCCTGAAATAACACATAGGATACTTTTTACAGGAAAAAGTCTTATTCCCACGGAAAAATCTTACACAACGCGAGCGTAGCCGGGTGGACATCTCACACACAGACATCTGATCCCAAAAGGTGGAGCCGATACTATATAGGTATCCAGACAGCTGATGTACATAGAAAAAGAACATTCAGACAAAGCAAACACAAATGCTTTTCACAAGATTGTTTGCCTGAGCGGGGTTCGAGCCCGCGACTTTATGCTTACTGGCAGACGAACTACCAACTAGTCTTCACAGCCGTCTCTTCTTACGGTTCTTCTATTTATCGTGTGGCTTGTAATATCAAGAAAAATTGTCATTAACAGTTCATATACGTCCCCACCGAGGGGCTCGAGCCTCCCCTGAATTAGGGTGATTAGGCCTTAGCCGACCACGCTGGCCCAGAGCGGGTTGGTCGACTTCACACACAACCTTTTTGAATTTCTTCGCAGGAGTGTGCAGGTTTCATCAGGATGTTTTCCTTCAGTAAAATTGAAGAGCGTCGGTGGTGTACTGGTTAGTGTCTCTGCCTCCCGTTCGGGAGACGATGGTTCGATTTTCACCAATGTGTTTTCTAATTTCGAATTGATATGTAAGTTTAGTCGATAACAGCGACCTTACAAATCTCGGTATCAGAGCTATTGAGCATGACAATAATGAAGATTTTTGCCTTATAGGTGACGCTTCTAAACTTCATGATCACCCCGCAAGGGCTGGGAGACCAGCTGCTGGGGATAGTGGTGGCGCAGGACCGGCCGGAGCTGGAGCTGAAGAAGAACCAGTTAATCGTGGAGGGCGCCAACAATAAGCGGATGCTCAAGGAGATAGAGGACCAGATCTTAGAGGTATGGCGACACTCATACCTTAAAATCAAACCAATATAAAAATACTCAAATATTAGATAGCGTTTTGACATTATTACAAAAAGACAATTCTATTCATATTGAATAACAACTAAAACCAAAACCATGTAATCCCAGGTCCTTTCTTCCGCCGGGAACATCCTAGAAGACGAGCACGCGACCAAGATCTTGGCTTCGTCCAAGGTCCTCTCCATCGAGATCAACGCGAAGCAAGCCGCGGCCGCCATCACCGAGAAAGAGATAGACGACGCTCGCCTGCTCTACGTGCCGGTCGCCGACCACGGCTCGGTGCTGTTCTTCTGCATATCTGACCTGTCGAACATAGACCCTATGTACCAGTACTCTTTGGGGTGGTAAGTGGTGTAATTTCATCGTTAGCTGGTCTACTGGAGGCTGATATTTGTACGATGCGTTGTATATCTAAATAACATGTTTCTCTGCTCTGCACTTTCGGGAACTTTCTGAGAAGAAGAATAAGGAGGAGAAGGTCGTTAACGAACCTTCGAAACCCTGGAGCCAGAGCTGGAGCTACCCAAAGCCTCTTACATGGCTCATGCAACGATTATTTTCCGTAGATAATAGCCATGACCAACGGATTAACATGCCTTCCGAAGTTCCGGAGCATGCAATTTAGTTTTCAACCTGCAACGTCCAATCCAAACTGGAGACCGTCTCATAAAGTAATTTTCGTTTGACCATGGTGTTCTCACCGAGATTTGAACCCAGAATCTCCGTAATAAGGACCAAACTTTCTACCTCTAAGAAAACTGTTAAACAATGAATGAAATCATTGAAATGTGATTTATCTCCACCAGGTTCATCAACCTGTACAACCAGGCGATCTTAAACTCGGAAAAGAGCGATATTCTGGATGAGCGGCTGGCTTTTCTCAACTCCTACTTCACTAAGAGTATTTACGAGAACGTCTGCCGCTCGCTGTTCGAGAAGGACAAGCTCATCTTCTCTCTCGTTCTGACGCTGGGTATACTGCGAGCCAAGGTAAGGCAAGAGGAGTAGGCAAGTGTCTTCTGGGCGTGTTCCACCATCATTGTCACTTTTTATTAAGGCGGGGGTTATGCGAAAATATCGCCCATAGTCGCTACTTTGACGATCAAATACTAGCACTTCTGCTGATGCTATAAATGTAAAAATAAAAGTTCTAACAGAATATATGCATTAAATTTTAAATCGAGTAGAATTTTAAAATATATTATTATAATTTAGAAATAAGGAGCACAAGTTTTTTTTAAGTTTTTTAATATAACTTGCCTATTATTGACTTAGATCTTAAATCGATTTTATTTTTCATAAACTCTTGTTTGTGAAAAATGTAATCGATTTAAGATCTATTATATCATTTTTCATAAACGAGAGTTTATAACATTTTTCATAAACGAGAGTTAAAGAAAAAGTAATCGAAACGGACGACCGTTTTCTGTTAATAAGCAAAAGAGTTCCAGAAAAATAAGTTTTTCGCACGATTCCTGCGCAGTGTCGGACGTAACCACCGTGAAGCATCGCACGCTAATATGATATTTCAGTAGTGCGTCGGTTGAACTTTCAACTAAAGCGCGTTGAGTTGCTAATTTTGGGCATAACCCGGCTTTAAGTAAAACTGAGGGCAAACGTTAGTTCCATTTGGATTTTAATATATTAATTTTTCTGCGATTGCAATAAATAATTATATTCCCTTTATGAAATGGACCGTTTAAAATTATCCGTATAAATAAACCATGTCGCCTATATAGTACAGTGCTATAGTTATATATTTACACATTTCTTCATTAGTTATTTATTACAAATCCAACTAAAAAGTACAGATAAGACCATAGCACTGTGTGACGTCACGCCTTGTTATTTGCTTCGATTTTCCATATTATAAGTGACTGTTTTGACGCTTAATAAAAGGAAGCTGATTTGATTGACCAATCAACTACTCCATAATATCACCGCACTTTGACAGCATTCAAACAGTCATTTGCATATCTAGAATGCAGTTGATAATCAGTTCCTCTTAAACCCTAACATTCTGCGTTTTTCCCTTCCCCAGGGCAACCTAGACGAGGAGCAGTTGGTGTTCCTGCTGACGGGAGGTATTGCCCTGGAGAACCCGATCCCCAACCCCGCGCCCATCTGGCTCTCAGAGAAGTCCTGGTCTGAAGTCGTGCGCTCCAGCAACCTCCATGAGTGAGTACTAGTCCCTGTTACTGCTGGAAGTAGCTGGTTACTGCTGGAGAAGTAGTTGCTTCACCCCGCACCCAGCTAAATAAAGGCATACTCGAGCTCTCCAGCAACCTTAAACAATGAGTCCAAGTACCTGTTACGGTTGGATAACGGTAGTTACTGCTGGAGAAGTAGTTCCTTCACCACGCGCTTAGCTGAAGGAATGGTCGAGCACTCCAGCAACCTTAAACTGTGAATCCAGGTCCCTGTTAGTGCTGGCAGCCGCTGGTTACTGCTGGAGAACTAGTTACCTTACTCTTTGCCAAGCTGGTTACTGTTTTTAGTCATCAACTAATGCCGTGGTTATCGCTAGTAGTCTGGCTACATTACAGCTGGAAGTTGTCACATAGAAATCAGTCTTTTAAATTTAGTTTAGGTATTTTTAGGGATTACTGCGCTATTAAACAAAACTGTAGACTACACTTACAAAACGCTGGTTATATTAGAACAAAGGATATCTTAAAAGGTTACGTAATTAATGCGTTAACAAAGGCTAGTGAGTAAAAAATAATAGAAGAAATTTTGAATATAAAAATAAATTGGTCTGTTTACAAAGATAGCTAAAGAAAAGTGTACAAAGACAGTTATTAAAAATAAATAAATAAATAAAATAAAATGAAAAGTAAGCCCTTACTGGACCATGTTCTTAACAAAATTTAAATGTAATTGCCTCCGCATCGAAGACACGAAGTTATAGCAGCGCCGAAATATAGGGTCTCCTCAACAAAAATATTATCGCGGTAAGCCCGTAAAATGTCTCATAAATGTTATCACATAGGGTGTGTTTCAAATCAAACTGTCAGCGCCGTCAGTGATCAGAAAAGCAAAAAATTGTATTGGTTTCGCCAGTACAGTAATTCGGTATGCGCTATGAATGAGAGCGCTGAAATCGATTTCAACGTGCATCGGAATGCAGAGAATGTTTAAAGGATTTATTAAGCGGATAGTGTACTTTGCAGGCTGGGTGAGTTCCAGAAAACGTTTGAAGAGAGTATCCACGAGTGGAAGGCGTTCTACGACCTGACCTCACCACACGAACATAACTTCCCGGCACCCTTCGAGCACATCGAGGGCATCGCCAAGCTCGTCATTCTCAGGTATTTACTCTTCTTCTTTCTCTTTCTTTTGTAGCAACCAGGCCTAAACCGCCCTTACTCTCCCCACTCAAGCCCAAAAAGAAGGCGGTTGGGGCAAGACAGCAAGTGCTCCGTAGTTAGTGATGCCCCGCAGACACACTGATGTATTTGAAAAAGTATTACCTGAATGTATTTTTCGTAGCAATCAGGCTACCGCCTTGACCTCACAAATACAACCTTTGAATATATCCGCAGATGTTTCTCACGGTATTTTTCATTATTGTAAAAGCTACGTTTTGTCCGACCAACGTCTCTCGGTCGGGAGGCAGCGGCCCTAACCACACCGTCGACGCTCCACCAACGCATACATATTTCCAGGTGCATTCGCCCCGACAAGCTGATCCCTTTAGTCCAGCAGTACGTGATCAAAGAAATGGGTCGGCCCTACATCGAGCCCCCGCCCTTCGACCTGGAGAAGTCCTACAACGACAGCAACTGCTGCTCGCCGCTCATCTTCATCCTGTCGCCCGGCTCCGACCCCATGTCGGGGCTCGTCAAGTTCTCCATGGAGAAGAAGGTCGTCAGCTTCGAGACTATTTCGCTTGGGCAGGGGCAGGTTAGTGGAGAATGTCGGAATGATAAATATGAAGAAATATTTTAGGGTCGTCTTTATATTTTTATGTAAAATGTTACCATAAAGTAAAGATGAGTCACGCTTACCCAGAAGATGCTTATTTACTCTTGGCATGAAAACACCAAAGGTTGTATAATTTCGGGACTACATAAGCAGGGAACACATTTAACGGTTAATTTTCTAGAAAATGTAAATTAATTTTGTTTTTAAAACAGACATTATAACCACCTATAACTAAACTAATACTTTATCTCAACTCTAAGACCTCCAAAAGTCAAAAATTCTAAATTTTTATTCTTCCATAGGATATTTTACATCACTAAGATTCGTCATTAAATTGTGTCCCAGGGTCCGATCGCAGCGAACATGATCGCGAGCGCGATCCAGACCGGCGGCTGGGTGGTGCTGCAGAACTGCCACGTCATGGACTCCTGGATGGGCGAGCTGGAGAGAATCTGCGCAGAGGTCATCATCCCGCAGACCACGCACCAGAACTTCCGCTGCTGGCTGACCTCGTACCCCAGCCGCGCCTTCCCCGTCACCGTGCTGCAGAACGGTATACCACCAGTGTACCGGTGTAAAAGCCGTGCAGATAAAGAATAGATCTGAAAATGGCGGCGGGTACTTATGGTACGACTGGCAAAACAAGTTCTCGAAGATACATTTTTATTTTTCCTACTGACTTTTTTTTGTTATTAATTATTCTTTTTTATTATTATGATTTAAAATGGGACGGGTTTATTATTATTAATTAATGATACTAATAATATTAAAAATTATATTAATGAAATAAATAAGGAGCAAGGGTAAATATAAGAAAAAACAACATGGATAACTTTAAAATTATATATTTTACATTATTATGTATGATTTCCGGAAGAACATCATCAACATTAATGGTTTTTTTCTTTTTTTGCGAACACTGGTTTTTGTCAATATTTTTTTGCAGCGCGTACTTCACTGTGTGAGTATAGACAGCGATATATTTTGAGCGAGATAGCATGCGAGCGGACGCCATTTTCAGATCTATTCTTTATCTGCATGGGTTATACCATCCAATACCTGACCATGACACATCACCCCGCAGCCCTAAAGCTTTCGTTACTGGGTCATATTCCTACCCTGTACCATTAGAACGGTACATATCTTACGCTAATGGCGGGTTGGGCTTAATTGTGTGTACATGTAATTTATTTTTGTGTGCGTTAGCTCACCCGACTGTTATATATACAGCAGTGGTGAAAGCCGATTCCCATCGGCTTACCTTTCGAAAATCCGCTCCAACAGCCTCTAACGCTGATAGTAATTTACGTACACGCGAGCGCAAGATACATTGCTTTTTTTAATACAAGTCGAGGTGGATGGCGCTCTACAAGCACGTCAATGTACTATATTCGATCACGCACGAGTTCGTGAATTGCCAGTATACTCTGTCTCTAGTGCTCCAAGGGTTTACTTCCATATTTGCCTTCTCACTCGCATGTTGCCGGCCGGTTTGATTTGAAACACACCCATAAAATGGCGCCATAGAAGCCGAGTCGGGTCGGCTTCCCATAATTTCTTTCTCTTTCTTATGCATAACGCATACGCGAGAGAGTAATTGTTAAGATAGCAAAATTGAAAAAGAAGAGTTGCAGTAAGAAAATACATCGCGGGGTCGAAATTTTTATTTAATTTTGAAGTGTGATGTTGTGTGATTGGTTAATTATTATTTATATGGGGAAGTAAAGTGATACAATAAATTTAATTAGTACATGTCCGCCAATTTAGTGTGTGCTTGTTTGTAAACAGTGAAATTGTTGTTTTTACTGTGTTTTCGCGATCTGTTCAATACGGTAAGTTGTTGAGTGAGTGTTGTGTGTTCTGCTATTATGGCATTAATTCATATGGATTGCTAATCAACTGACTATTTGACTACTTGTGTAGCAATTAATTCCATTTTCCGAACTCACAGTTTTGAAAACAAAAAGCATGTCATTTAGTTAGGTAGGCCGCGCTCTTCCGGCTTACCTTTGTCAAAATTTCACCCTTCGCCACTGATATACAGTCAGCTGCAAAAGTACATAAGACTACATACATTGATATAGATTGAAGTTTTCTTCAAAGTGCATGATTCTTTGTAAAATATTTATTTAGTATCTCTTAAATAGTCCTATAAATATCCTGAAACTATTATATGAAAAGGATGCACTTATGCAGCTGACTGTACATAGTTTCCTCTAATTTCTGCAGGCAAACCTGGAAACATATCCTTTAGTCCTGTCCATTCCATCATTTGAAGAAACAGACGGACATATCTGATTTTAAGAGCTAGCAAACATTTTGGACCCAACACAAAAACACTTGACGTAATATTAAAATGATCTCAATAACTTCTCCAGGAGTGAAAATGACGAACGAAGCGCCCAAAGGCTTGAAGAACAACATATACCGCTCGTACATCTCGGACCCGATCTGCGACCCCGAGTTCTACATTTCGTGTCCGCGCACCGAGGAGTGGCGGCGGCTGCTGTTCGCCCTGTGCTTCTTCCACGCCATCGTGCAGGTGGGGTTCTTCCTCTTCTTCCCCAGGGTACAGCGAGGAGTAGCGGCGGCTGCTGTTCGCCCTGTGCTTCTTCCACGCCATCGTGCAGGTGCGGTTCTTCCTCTTCTTCCCCAGGGTTCACCGAGGAGTAGCGGCGGCTGCTGTTCGCCCTGTGCTTCTTCCACGCCATCGTGCAGGTGGGGTTCTTCCTCTTCTTCCCCAGGGTACAGCGAGGAGTGGCGGCGGCTGCTGTTCGCCATGTGCTTCTTCCACGCCATCGTGCAGGTGGGGTTCTTCCTCTTCTTCCCCAGGGTTCGCCGAGGAGTGGCGGCGGCTGCTGTTCGCCCTGTGCTTCTTTCAAGCCATCGTGCAGGTGGTGTTCTTCCTCTTCTTCCCCAGGGTTCACCGAGGAGTGGCTGCGGCTGCTGTTCGCCCTGTGCTTCTTCCACGCCATCGTGCAGGTGGGGATCTTCCTCTTCTTCCCCAGGGTACAGCGAGGAGTGGCGACGACGCCGCGCCTGCTGTTCGCTCTGTGCTTCACCCTTTTCTCTTTCTGTAGCCGAAAGATTCCGTCTTTCAGATAGAAGACTCACTCGTGTATCAACACACTCTTCGGAATTACAGGAACATTTAAAAATCTTATTAATATGATCAGTTTTATTTTTACTCAGTTTTTGATATGTGATACGTCTACAACAGGTATTTCAATTTAATGTATAATAAGACTGTATATAAAGGCTTGTTAAAAAACCAACACCACTTGTAAAAATAGGTTATTTTTGTAGGTGTGTGGTACCCCTCAAAAGTGTCTTTATAAATTGTTTGGTACGTATTGCAGGAGCGGCGCGCATTCGGTCCCCTCGGCTGGAATATTCAGTACGAGTTTAATGAGAGCGACCTGCGCATCTGCATCCTACAGCTTCAGGTAATACTTATTATACCTAGTTCATTGATTGATTGATATATACTTTATTGCACCAAAAAAGGGGTGTACAAAGGCGAACTTAATGCTATATAGCATTTTCTACCAGCTTACCTTTGGTGGTTAAGAGCAGGTTCATTGTTTGTTGCTTTGTATTTTTTTATCAATCAGCTAATAGGGGATCGGACTGTTCCTTAATTTACCATATTTTATGAATTATTTTTAAAATACAGATTAGTAGCAGACGATTCGCGAAGAAAAAAACGGAATCGATTGAAAAACTAATTTACAGTGATTTTTTAAAGTTTCAATATGTCTGTCTCTTTCAAAAACCGATTTTTTGTATGGAGATTATATGGCATTACTAACAAATGACGTCACAAGTGGGTATGTGCTTCTCTTTCTAATTTTGAATTTCAAACCTTTATAACTCGGTCAATTTTAAAGATAGAGCAAAAATTATTTTAGTGTTCGATAGCAGAAACTAAGAAGTTTGGATTTACAAAATAAAAAAAAACTAGTCCGATCCCCTATTGTCTCCCGCTGAGAGTGTGGGACGCGCTTTAAATATTCGGTCATACAAAGCTTTGCTTGTCTTTTTTGTGAATGTATTTTTGAGACTTTCCCCTGTTAGGATATTTCAGGCTGAATCACTTGATTATCCAAAAAGAAAGATGATTCCGTGCTTCGGAAGGCACCATTGATTCCGGCTGCTATCTACGAAATATGTTCATTACACGAGCCAAGTGCCTTTTGGCAGCTCTATAACATAGAGACCAGGGGGCCGTTTCACGAAGCAACAAGCTACTAGTAACAAGTTACAATTTGATATACATTGCGTAGCCAATTTGCCTAAACTGTAAGCCCTTATCGTTTTATCTAATCGTCTACGCAATGTACGTCGAATTATACTTGTAATTTGTAGCTTCGTGAAACGGCCCCCAGGAGTTGTGAAGTTAGTTGTTGACTTTACAACCCAGACGACGAAGAAGCTCCTGACTCCGTAACTTGCAGATGTTCCTAAGCGAGTACGCCGAGACGCCGTTCGACGCTCTGAACTACCTCGCCGGCGAGTGCAACTACGGGGGGCGCGTCACGGACGACAAGGACAGGCGACTGCTCATGTCGCTCCTCTCTATCTACTACAACACGGAGGTCACTGATGACCCCAAGTGAGTATCGTCATCAACAGCTCATATACTGAAACTGTTGAGAAGTATCTGCGTCGCCTTGACGTGTCTAAGGGTTGCGGACCTGATGGGATCCCTCCCGTATTTTTAAGACGTTGTAGCAAAGAACTAGCCTATCCTATAAGTATTCTTTTTAAGCTTTCTTTATTGAACGGTATAATGCCAGCTATTTGGAAACGCTCCCTCGTCTTACCTATATTTAAAAGTGGGAATAAACATGATATGCGTAATTATCGAAGCATCTCAAAATTGTCTACAATTCCGAAACTTTTTGAAGAAGTGGTATATGGCATGTTATTTCCGGTGGTAAGGCCGCTTCTAATTACCCAACAGCACGGTTTCGTTAATAGGTGTTCGACAGAGTCTAATCTTTGCGAGTATTTGGACAAAATTCTGGTGGCCATGGATGGGGGTCACCGGGTTGACGCTGTGTATACCGATTTCTCCAAATGTTTTGATAAAATCTCCCATTGTTTATTAATTAGGAAATTGGAAGAAATCGGTATACACGGTGACTTGCTCCGATGGCTCGAGTCCTATCTTAGGAACAGAACCCAGGCTGTTGCCGTGAAGGGTTTTACCTCCGCATTCATACCTGTGACCTCAGGGGTTCCCCAAGGCTCGCATCTCGGGCCCCTGCTTTTTAATATTTTTATTAATGATGTTTTAAAATGTTTCCATTTCTCCAATGCCTTATTATTCGCAGACGATACTAAGTGCTTCCAAATTATTAGATCTAATCAGGATAGCATTAATTTACAAAAGGACTTGGATCGGTTTGGCGAATACTGTTTGCACAATAAATTAGTTCTTAATGTTGATAAATGTTGTACTATTTCTTTTAGCAGAAAAAAGAACCAAACTTCTTATAACTATACACTGTATAACAAACAGCTCATAAGAGTAAACGAGGTGCGAGATCTGGGTGTGCACTTGGATGACCAATTATTGTTTAAATCGCACATTGAAAAAATTGCATCCAAGGCCTTCAGGATGTTAGGTTTTGTCTTTAGACAAAGTACTGAATTTAAAAAAGTAGAAACTTTGCTTGTACTTTATAATTCTTTTGTAAGATCTCATCTTGATTATGCATCTACGGTTTGGAATCCACAATATTCTGTTCATAGAACTGCGTTGGAGAAAATCCAGAATAAATTTCTGAAGCGTCTAAAGTACAAATTTAAAAATATTCCCCTTAACTTGCTGCATAGCTTTAAAGTGCGTCGTGAGCACAGGGATGTCGTTTTTCTTTATAAAATCTTACATAACTTAGTTGAATCTCCTTACCTCCTCAGCATGGTCTCTCTTAACTGTCCAAGAGCCAACCTTCGTCTATCAACTCGAGCAACCTTCGCATTGCCGCGTTCGCGTACCAACTACGCTAAAAACCGCTTCATCCGACGAGCATGCAATTCTTATAACACTAAATTCAAAGATGTTGATATCTTCCATCTTAAGTTTCCTAAATTTGTTTCCACCATCAAACAAATCAAGTAGTATATCGATTACAGATAGGTAGCATCTTTATTTTAAAATTTTAAAATTATCAGGCGTAAAATTCTTCTAAATTTTTATAATTTCATTTTGTATCCTTCATTGTTTTTTACCCAATGTCTTGTATCAATAATTAGTGAAAACTTAATTGGCTAATGTAATGTTTCAAATGTTATTGTCTTATGTGTCATGTAAGCTGTATGTTTTCCGTAAATAAATAAATAAATATACGTCCCCACCGAGGGGCTCGAGCCTACCCTGACTTATATTAGAACTAGCTTTTCGCCCGTGGTTTCACCCGGGTCAAATGAGTTTTCCTCCCTTCCTACACCTACCCTACCCTACCCTACCCTACGCTACACCTACCCTACACCTACCTTACACCTACCCTACACCTACCCTAAACCTACCATTAGTGTGATAGTGTCATCAAGTGCCTAAATACAAAGCTTCAGGATGTTATCCTCGAAAATGACGAACTTACATACAAACTTTCATCCCCTATCTCAGCCCCTCCAAGCTTTTTTATCGCGACAAAAGGTAGCCTATGTCCTATGTCCTTTCCCAAGCTCTAGTCTATCTCTGTGCTAAATTTCATCAAAATCAGTTCATTGGTTTAGGCGTGAAAGCGTAACAGACAGACACACACACACACACACACACACACACACACACACACCCACACACAGACTGACAGACTAATATTAGTAAGGATTGAAATCCAAGAATTCTAAGAATCTTTTATCCAGGTACTCGTTCTCTCCTTCGGGCAACTACTGCATGCCTCCGAGCATGGACTACAACTCGGTGGTGGAGCACATACGCGGCTTCCCGCTCATCGCCAAGCCGGAGGTGTTCGGCTTGCACGACAACGCGGACATCACCAAGGACAACAAAGAAGCCAACGCGGTGAGACAAACACACAGACACACACATATACACACACACACACACCTACCACAAAATAGTCAACTACTTACCTATATAGCATTAAAATATATTTATTTATTTATCAATTTTTTATCTTAGCTAAATCAGAGGTCTTTTAAAGCTCAAAAAGTCCGGAATTATGAAGTCTGACATCGAGCTTATGAGTGATTTTCTGATAGCTCTTTAAAAAGTAAAAATAATAGTTCTAATTAAGACGATAGATGGCGCCAGGTGTACTTCGTGGATTCTTTTTTTTTTTTATCATTTTATGGCCCTAGGTGACTCGCCGGATTTCTTCGGATCCACGAATCGTCAGTGCAATCTACCGAAGTTTTACAAACTTTTTTTTTAATTGGGGTCGATGAAACCCCCATTAATTGTCTAATTTGCTATACAATCTCGTATAGTGATGATAGGTGCCACTGAAAAACTCTTTTAGACACTGCAAGCTGAATAACCTGTCTATCACCTGATTATCCGAAGAAATAAGATGATTTTGTGCTTCTGCAAGCACGATTAGCCGGAACCGAGGCTGATGAGAAACCATTGGTGGAAATCCTGATACCAAGGCTGGTGGGATCTGTCAATTATCGACCCTAAAACTCTCATGATGTCATCATCATCAACATAACAGCTCATACAGGTCCCCACATGATACGATAGTGAATGATTTTGCACAGATTATCTTACTACATTTGTCTCTCACAGTTGTTATTCGGCACTCTGCTGACGCAGACGACGCTGGTGAGCGGCGGGGGCGGCGGAGAAGAAGCGGGGGGCACCATTGTTGACCTCACTAAAGACCTCATGGGCCGAATGCCCGATCTCTACGACATCTACGGGATCTCACTCAAATACCCCGTCGAGTACTACAACTCTATGAACACTGTGCTCAAACAGGTAATGCACGAGGCATCGTCGACCTCACGCGAGACCTCATGGGTCGAATGCCCAAACTCTACGACATCTAGGCGATCTCACTCAAATACCCCGTCGAGTACTTCATGAACACTGTGCTCAAACAAGTAATGTAGGGCATGAGGCATCGTCGACCCCACGCGAGACCTTTTGGGTCGAATGCCCGAACACTACGACATCTACGCGATCTCACTCAAATACCGTGTCGAGTATTCCATGAACACTGTGCTCAGACAAGTAATGTAGGGCATGAGGCATCGTCGACCCCACGCGAGACCTTATGGGTCGAATGCCCGAACACTACGACATCTCCCTCAAATACCCCGTCGAGTACTACAACTCCATGAATACTGTGCTGCTCTAACAGGTAATGTAGGGCATGAGGCATCGTCGACCCCACGCGAGACCTTATGGGTCGAATGCCCGAACACTACGAAATCTACGCGATCTCACTCAAATACCGTGTCGAGTATTCCATGAACACTGTGCTCAGACAAGTAATGTAGGGCATGAGGCATCGTCGACCCCACGCGAGACCTTATGGGTCGAATGCCCGAACACTACGACATCTACGCGATCTCACTCAAATACCGTGTCGAGTACTCCATGAACACTGTGCTCAAACAAGTAATGTAGGGCATGAGGCATCGTCGACCCCACGCGAGACCTTATGGGTCGAATGCCCGAACACTACGACATCTACGCGATCTCACTCAAATACCGTGTCGAGTACTTCATGAACACTGTGCTCAAACAAGTAATGTAGGGCATGAGGCATCGTCGACCCCACGCGAGACCTTATGGGTCGAATGCCCGAACACTACGACATCTACGCGATCTCACTCAAATACCGTGTGGAGTACTCCATGAACACTGTGCTCAAACAAGTAATGTAAGGCATGAGGCATCGTCGACCCCACACGAGACCTTATGGGTTCTACGACATCTCCCTCAAATACCCCGTCGAGTACTACAACTCCATGAATACTGTGCTGCTCTAACAGGTAATGTAGGGCATGAGGCATCGTCGACCCCACGCGCGACCTCATCATGATCATCATCATTATCAGCTATTGGCCTCATATATATTTCTGTTGCAACTGTCTTATAATAATAATAACTACTAAAAATTCCAGTTGTTTCTGCTAAAATTCATCCAGATTCTGCTAAAACTGAAATTACAGGATCATGCTAAAGATCATGTTATTAAGAAAATTGTTACTTATATTTTTATGGACTCTGGTCTCATAATAAACTTATTATTATTAAATCTTGTGCTAAATAAAAATACCAAAACTGGTTCACTATTATGAGCTCTACAATGCTACAGGTTTTTCATTGTCTTCACTATATTATGTACCACTATTGACCCGCCCGCGGCTACACTCGCGTTATGTAACATTTTTCCCGTGGGAATAAGACTTTTCTTCGTTAAAAGAATCCTGTGTGTTAATCCAGGGCAGAAACAAATTCAAATTTAGCACCAGCAAAAAATCTTATTCCCACGGGAAAATCTTACATAACGCGAGCGTAGCCGCGGGCCGACCGCTAGTTTATAATATCAGTATTATGTGATGTGATAGTATAATCACATTTATAATAATAGTGTGATATGAATTGTACAGGAAGCCATCCGCTACAACCGCTTGATAGCAGTAGTGAAGCGGACTCTATACGGCGTCCACATGGCGTCCCAGGGTCTGGCCATCATGAGCGCCGAGCTGGAGACATGCAACAACGCCTTCATCAAAGGCATCGTCCCCGCAGTCTGGATGTCCAAGTCATACCCCTCCATGAAGCCACTAGGATCCTATATGGCTGATCTCCTGGCCAGGTGAGGCTTAGAGCTTCTGAATTTGTAGGTTTTTTTTTTTTGACATGGACCTAATGCTTGTGTCGCAAAATCGACGTATCAAGCGTAACCGGACTTTAAAAAATTTGTAAGGTACCAAAAGCATTGTCCTCCCAGCCTGGATATTTAGGATTTTATTCAATACGACCGGGTTCGATTGCCGAACTTAGTACGTTTTTTAAATCTATGAATGCAGTTTTATGCAGTGGGGGCGCAGACAAAGAAAATCCTAGATTGAAGAAATGATGTAAAAATAAATATTAGAGATCACATCCCGTATTGTTGGATTTCACAAGCCAGCCTTCAAGCCTGTTAGTTTCTTAGGTCTTCAGAAGATAGTGCTGTACGCTAAGAAGGTGAGCAGTTCAATTCATGTTTAAAGAGGTTGATTGACGAACACAGTTGCTCAGAAGATTTCGCGCGTCGCAAGCTATGGAGCTCGTCAGAATTACAGATTATCAGCGAACGACGGCCCTTCCAAGGGGGGGCAGCTGCCCCGCCCTGCCCGTACCTCGCTACGCCCATGTTCTGGGCTACAACATTATAAAGCTCGACTTGCCCTCGCCTCGCTAAGAAGAAGTTTCAGAGTTATCCACACTGACCCATCTAAATGGGTCTAAAAAAACCTATTTTCTAAAGTGTAGGTTTTCATCAAAGGATCTATAACTCAATTATTTTAACTGTGCGCCTCGAGCTGTCAAAGTCGTCATGTTGGTGGCATTGAATTCACCCGCCCGCTTACTTCCTCACCTCCTCCGACGCCTATCAAAACGGATACCAAACCTACCAACATGCAAATATTATGACGTTGTCAGGCGCACAGTTATAAAAATTGAGTTATAACGTTATATTGAAAATTAAACACCGGTAGGTTTAGTAAATCAATAATTTACTAGTCATCTTTATCACAACACAACTATTAATAAATCTAAAGCCCATAAAATTTTGTACTCAGTCTGTTGATACACCATATACTTATTGTTATTATTCCTAGTATTTCATTCATTATTCCATCAATAGTTGACCAGCTATTGCTTTTCCATGTTCTCTTCTTCTTTCTAGGCCGTGCTTAGATAACTCGTGAGTTTTTGGCTTCTTAACAATTTTACTCTAAAGCTAGGGTTTACAAAAGTTTTATTAGGAAAATTCTTAGGCAACCTACCACTTATAGGTGCGTATCTAAGCACAACAATTTTTTCATCGTGGTTTAGTGCAGTGCAGGCTACCGTCAGCTAACTAAAGCTGTGCTCAATCGTGAGACAAGCGTGGTTTTGTGTATGTATTATTCGCCATGGCCGAAATCGGTCGGATAGATCATCAACATCATCATCATGTATTATTCGGTGTCTTTGTTGTAGGGTATTTGACTATTTCTTTTCCAAGTTCGCAAATCAAGCAAGGTAATGCGTACATTATCTAAGCTTTTTTTGCATTCGTATAGACAAGTTTTTTTTTATAGCAATAAAATAGTTACCTAATAGAGGTTTTCATTTCATTTAAAAAAGAAGTAGTGAAGTACCCCATTGATAACACAATAGGTCCTTACCAGCTACCTATATACTACCGGCGTAACAGAAATTGCCAAATTATAATAACTAAGTAACTTCACATTTTAGTCTCACCTACCCGAAATTCAAAACATAACTAATGCAAATTGAAAACGTTTCACAAATTTTTAGACGGTTTTTAGTTGATTAAAACCAAACAATTTTCCCAAAGGAACATAGGCTATAGGAAACAACATTTCGTTGATTGATTTTGGGAAATCATGCTGTAAAAGGCCCCTTTACGGGGACCCCGAGCTGGGCAACCCTTCCCCTTACCCTTTTCCTTACCATTTTGGGCTATTTTTGGGCCAGACCAGTCTAAAAAATAAGTGTACCAAATTTGGCCCTTTGAACATTTATAGCAAAGTTGATATCTATAGGCCAGTCAATATCCACACAAAAAAGGACAAACATCGCAAACGCGCATGTAACTACGATTTTTTTATATATTGTTAGGTCCCTTGAGAGTAGTTAACACCCAAGTTTGCAACCCTGAAACCTTGTGCTACCCAAAAACCTCGAAAAACCGCGAAAAACGCTGACCCAGGACAAAGTGAAGACCTTGGCAGTTTTTCGAGCACTATGGGGGTAGCACAGGGTTTTCAGGGTTACAAACTTGGGTGTAAACTACTCTCAAGGAACCTAACAACATATAAAAAAATCGTAGATACATGCGCGTTTGCGATGTTTGATGTCGATATTGACTGGCCTACACTACCTATATTATTTTTATTTTCTGTTCTGCTTGCGATTGCAAGTCATCCACGGGTGACGGCTGAAAATCAGTGTTGCCCTTTGGGCTAATTACACTGAGCCCTTTCAATCACTGCAGCACACATGTGCATGCATAGGTACTTCTTTTTTTTGTTATTTCCTTTATGTGTATCTTTTTTCTTAAATGTATGTACATGCGTTATGTAGATTTTTGAATAAAACTTTTTCATCTATCTATCTATATCCTCCGGACTATTTAGTAGTAAGGAAAATTAATATTTTTATCTATACATACATAGGTATTTATAAGTAAACTTTTTTTTTAAATGTTGTTCATTTGATAAACTAAATACTCGTAAAATTTGTTGAACGTTTTCGATTGTACAGAATAAGTTAAAATTTTTGTCATATTTACCAAGTGTGACATCTATTGATATGTGCTTACTTTACACAAATTACAGTCATGGAAAAAATCGAGAGAGGTCTATCCTATTTTGTCCAAACAAATTTTCTCATTAAAATATATGAAAATTTTGTTATCTTTATCTATATCCAATTAAACATAAATTTGATTTCCTGTTCTATCCTAGATCTGGTCTAAAAAGCAATACCGCTAAAATGGTGCTTTGGAATCCAGGCTAAAAAACGTATACACCAATGACCAAAACCAAGTGCAAAGGGTTCTGGATTCTAAGTGACCTAGTTTGAACAGGATGCTATTTTTTTTTTAATGTTGTATCTGAATTTTAATTCAAACCGGGTATTCAAGCCCTGTTTGGCATTTTGGATAAGGTCCACTAAGTTGGTACAATGGCCTCGATTCGGGATGTCATGCTCTAATTCTAATTTTAAAATCCAGCTATCTTTTTCGTTTTTATGACCAATGAAAGAGAGGTGATGAACGAATGATATTCATTTGAACGAATGATAACCTAAAATAAGGGCATAGCTGTCAGTTTAAGAGATTTTTAAGTCGCATGTTTTAAGTGCTTTCTAAAATTGTGCAATCGACACGGCCGTAAGGTTCAAATTCGATGTTTGACAGCTCTAATATTAGGATGGCCATCTCCTGTCCTTTTCCAATTTTAAAAGGTAAAAAGGACGGACTAACTTAAATTGAGGATTAGAGCGTGACATCCTGAATCGAGGCTAATATCTAGCTATAGCTACATTAAATCGAAACTAAATATTAAAAATACACTCATACTTAATATCTTCGTAAAAAGTTTATTTGAAAGATTGTTTCTCTACACATCGACGTCTAATATTTTTTAAATATACAAAATCCCTTCCTAAAATAGCTGTTAAAAAAGCTTATAAGCTTAGGTAATTTAGATTTAGATAACCCAACAATTAAGCCGACTGACCAATCTTTTGCTTCACACACTGACAAACAATAATTAATAATTACTTAATTTCTTTACCATATTTTTTTATAGATTTTTAGATGCCATCATACTTTTTGAGAAACTGATAGTGATGAAATCAAGATAATATATGAAAATATAAAATTTATCTATAAAATATGGATAGAAAAAGTTATTCAAGCTCGCGTTTCTACTAACCGTTTAAATTTAAACCTAAAGAAACTAACCGGTTAAAGGTTTCACAAAACTTACCAACGCACAATTATATTTTTCTATCTCTTTCTAACACATGCTTGTTTAAACGATAGAAATAAAAATAATGCAGCGACGATAATTTTGGTGAAATCTCTAAAATACGTACATTTCGAATCCTTCCTGCAATACAACATAAACATTTACCCTTCTTTCTTCGCTAGGTCCAGCAGCTTGCTCATCAGCTCCCCACCAAAGGACTCCTTATATTTCTTACTGATTACATTCAACAGCGAGTATGGCGTCTCGTACGTCGTACTTTCGTCGTCATGACATGATGTTCCGAATGTTATATCGTCGTGGAACTTTCCGACCACCTTAAAGCCAGCCGCGGACATTTCTATGCAGAATGGGGCGCCCTCTAGCGTAGTGAGGTTGATGTAGATGCGGTCGTTGGTGTTCTTGACTGCGGTAGAGACGGCGGCGTATTTGACGTGTTTCTTTATGTCGTTGATGGCTGCTTCAGCTTCTAACTGCCAGTTTTCTTCGTCTAAAACCCGCTCTTGGCTTTCCGTCATTGTGGGTCTGAAAAGAAAGAGATTAAGTGTAGTTATAAATACAATTCTGGAGGTTTGAGTCTCGTTGGGAACATTTTCAATCAATCAAATTCAAAATCAAGAATAATGGCCGGTTAGGTTAGGACTATGAATCAGTTGATTCACTGAAAAGTTAGATGATTTCGTGTTTTGGGAAAACTAGTGGCCACTTTTAACAGTTACAACTTAAATAACTTATTGATTATATTTAGGACTATAAAACAATAACTAAAATATATTTGTAACCCTTCTATTGTCGTTAAATACATCTGGGGGCACGGCAGTGCCCCCGCCAAGTCGAGCAAAAAAGCGGCACGGCCGTACCATACTTTTCTCGAAGCAGTTCAGGCCATTTTCGACCCCCCTATAACTTCGTTGTGGATAAAACTAGAAGCCTGAGTTTTCAGTAACCAAGCAGGCATTGTATAAATACGGTGTATTTCAAATTTCAATCAATTTGAACCAGTAGTTTATGAATTATAACTAGTCAAAGTTTCTTTATTTTGTCACTCACTGACTGACTGACTGACCGATCATCAAAACTCTAAGGCACTTCTAGCAGACATAGAAGCTTCAAATTTAGAATGGAATTAGTGTTTAGTATATAAACCAAGGAAAAACTAAAACATTTTGCAATTTCGGCCCAGTTTTCTAGATACATCATCTGCTAGATAATTTTGTAATCCCATATAAATCTTGGGGCATTATATAGGATTACAAAGTTACATTTGCAGTAAATGAATCAGTGTACCTGTATAATGGAATATAATGAATAAGGTGCTGGGTAGGTGTAGGGTAGGTGTAGGGTAGGTGTAGGGTAGGTGTAGGGTAGATTTAGGGTAGGTGTAGGGTAGGTGTAGGGTAGGTGTAGGGTAGGTGTTGGATAGGTGTTGGATAGGTGTTGGATAGGTGTAGGGTAGGTGTAGAGTAGGTGTAGGTTAGGTGTAGGGTAGGTGTAGGTAGGTGTAGGGTAGGTGTAGGGTAGGTGTAGGGTAGGTGTAGGGTAGGTGTAAGGTAGGTGTAGGGTAGGTGTAGGGTAGGTGTAGGGTAGGTGTAGGGTAGGTGTAGGGTAGGTGTAGGTTAGGTGTATGTAGGTGTAGGGTAGGTATAGGGTAGGTGTAGGGTAAGTGTAGAGTAGGTGTAGGGTAGGTGTAGGGTAGGTGTAGGGTAGGTGGAGCGTAGGTGTGCATTTTTACATTGTGTTTTCATGCGATCTACAAAAAAAATGAGATGCCATCAAAAACATAACTTGTAAAAAAACCAAGTCTCGCACGCAACTTAGTCTACCGTAAAAAGTTGTGAGATCCATGTAATACCAAATCGGTTAATTTATTCAGTCCCTACTTAAGAGTCCTTCTGTCTTAAGTTATTACGTAATTAGGTCACCTAACAACATCTTATAGTGACCAGATCAATATTAAAAATCTCTTATGTTTTAAATAAATACATAGATTGACTTGGCAATCGCACTAAACAATCAAATTTAATATAATAATGTATTAATTGTGAGATACATTGTGTTTTCATGCGATAAATACATAGATTGACTTGGCAATCGCACTAAACAATCAAATTTAATATAATAATGTATTACTTGTGAGATACATTGTGTTTTCATGCGATTGCCAGGTCAATCTATGTATTTATTTAAAACATAAGAGATTTTTAATATTGATCTGGTCACTATAAGATGTTGTTAGGTGACCTAATTACGTAATAACTTAAGACAGAAGGACTCTTAAGTAGGGACTGAATAAATTAACCGACTTGGTATTACATGGATCTCACAACTTTTTACGGTAGACTAAGTTGCGTGCGAGACTTGGTTTTTTTACAAGTTATGTTTTTGATGGCATAATAATTTCAATCGAAGTCACTAACAATGAGTAAATAATTTATTTCAATTGGTGGCGCCACTGCAGCTGATGTTTAACCTTAAGCCGTTTGTAGAAGTAGTTATTTGGTGATCTAATAATAACTCCAAACCTAATGGGTTACCTAACTAGGAACTTCAACACTGTACTTGTTGAGCTAAATCATCAGGGTTTCTCTGGTCGATCCCGTTCGGCCGTCAAGGAAACCGGGGTTTCGTAACTAATTGATCATTGACCTTACAACCCTCGTGATATTATGATTCAAGATACAATTTATCGAAAGTGTTAGCATGTTATCTTTCACTAGAACTATTACGCAATCGCAGCAAGCAAGTATAGGTTGATAGTTAATAATGGTGTCGATTCGGCATACGCCCAACTAAACTAAAATTAGTCCTGTCACTTTCTATCATTTTTAATTGAAAAGGGACCGAAGATCATCGGTTTTGTTTTTGTCTTTGACTTCACGACTGCACCTTCCTGACTTTGAACGATTGTTTCCAGACTGAAGTTCCTCCAGGACTGGGTGGACGAGGGTCCGCCGAACGTGTTCTGGATATCAGGATTCTACTTCACACAGTCCTTCCTCACCGGCGTCTTGCAGAACTACTCAAGGCACGACGGCATCCCAATAGATCAGGTTAAATATACTTCTGATTCATCAACAGCTCATATACGTCCCCACCGAGGGGCTCGAGCCTACCCTGACTGAATTAGAGCGATTAGGCCTTAGTCGACCACGCTGGCCCAGTGCGGATTCACACACAACCTTTGAATTTCTTCGCAGGAGTGTGCAGGTTTCATCACGATGTTTTCCTTCACCGTAAGAGCGTTCAATAAACGTACATATATGCATATTCGAAATTCGAAAACACATTGGTACGTGGTGGGGATCGAACCCGCCAGACAGGAGGCAGCGGCCCTAACTACTAGACCACCGACGCTCTGATTAACCCTGAAAAAGAAGTTCATTGTAATATTGTAGAAATCGCACAACCTATATTTTGTGGGCTGCTACGTGTTGTGCCTATCGTAAATGTATGTCTGTATGTTTGTCCACGCATTTCTCGAAAATTAGAAATCGGAAATTGTTCTTTTTTGTTGCATTAAGTATTTTCCACTTTGAATCCAACAACATAAAAATCTATCACATCACACTAATATTATAAATGTGAAAATATATTTGGATGTTTGTTCCGCCTTCACGCTTAAAGTACTCAATGGATTTGGATTGGAATGGAGATAGTTTGAAACTATTTAAAAAAATTATGTAGCGCGAGCGGAGCCGCGGGCGAAACGCTAGTTTATAATTAAAAAAGTCAGTGTTTCGTTTTCCGTGCTTCGGAAAACACGTTAAGCTGTCTCGGTTAGTGTCGATTATTATCGATTATTACTGTCGATTATTACTGAAATAGTCGTTACTGAACTATGTCAGAATCCATTTTGGCGGCTTAATAAAACTGACACCAGGGTTTGTGGGGTGGGTCGTCTACCTTACTACAGTGGATAATTATGTATATAATAATGACTTTGTATTCAGGTGCACTTTGAGTTCTCGATAACCGAGTTCGAGACAGACGACATAGAGGAACCAGAGACCGGTGTGTACACCAGGGTGAGTAGCATGCACTGACCGCTTTAAGACTGTTCTTACAAAACTTATAAAATAATATAAATGTACAGACAGAACTACATCAAGTCCGATTTCTCGAGATAAATAATTTACAGCATAAAAAATATGTAATAAAATAACCGGGGCTGTCAATAATTATCCTGTGCAAACTTCACTCTAATCTCGTATTGTATGGTCACAGATAAAAAAGCCCATTGTTTACCATACAAGATTCGAGTGAAGTTCGCACAAGTCACAGGAATTGTTATTTTAATTTCATTGTATGGATGTGTGCATGATTATTTATCTACGACGTTTTGTTCGCAGTTATCCGATAAAGCGTATTGCCAATAAGTTGTCGATATAAGTAATCAAATGATCACTCTTGCACGAATTTTGTCAGTGTGCTTGGCTGAAATACCTTTTTACAAAGGTTCTAAGGATTTCTTTTTTTTTTGGTCCTGGCACTAGTTAACTTTGTGCCAGTTTTCAATCCTGATTAACTCTGAATGCTAGCTTTCAAATAAAACGAACCTCTTTGAAATCGGTTAATCTGTACTATAATCAAGAAACTTTTCACTGATAAATAAACTGGTCTTCCGATTCTATTACTGAAGGATGACGCAAGCATGGTTTTTTTTTTAAAGGTCTATCCACAGAGCTCAGTGCCGTAACGTGGCAAATGTCATAGAAAATGTATGTACCGTTTTTTTTTTAGACTCGTGACGATGACGATTTTCTATGACATTTGCCACGTTCCGGCCCCGTCCGTGACACGGCACTGAGCTGGGTGGATAGACCTTTATGCGTAAAACTCGCAGGTTCGATTCATGGTCAGGCAGATATTTTAATGCTGTATTCAAATATCGATTTCATCTTCATCTGTGTATCAAAAAGTGTGGGAAACATTAAGTGTGACGCATTTATTATGCTGGCATACAAAGCTATCAATAATAGTATTATCGCGAGACCAGTTTAGACTGGTTTACGAGTAATAACCAGTTTAGATTTAAACTAGTAGATGTACAATGTATGTGCAAGCAGCCAGATTTCCCAGTGGATAAGAAGGATCAGGAACACAGTGTCTTCATGTGGGTGAGTTGGGTGAAGGGAGGCACAATTCTGCATGCTATTTTTTTATGCATGACAACCAATAATTATACAGTTTATCACCATCAAGTAGCAATATCAATAACCGGCCAAGCATGTCTTGGGCCACGCAAAGTATAGGGTTCCATAGTTGTCCAATACTACTTAGCTGTTTAAGACAGTTACAATACAATACAAAACAATAGCCCTTTGATCGATCAAAGGGCTTTAAGACAGTTAACATTCATCAAAATACTTTTCTATTATATTTGTAGTACCAATTACTGCCAAAACATTTGCTTAGTTTTTATTTGCCCATTCTTTTTCCAGCAAAAGGCACTCTCTGTGCCCAGCAACATTGCTTGATGAATACAGCCCAAGTATCTGTTTATAAGCCTTAAACTTGTATATCAACTCCTTCCCAGGGCCTGTTTTTGGAAGGCGCGCGGTGGAACCGAGAGACAATGATGCTAGACGAGTCTTTCCCGAAGATCCTGTTCGACACAATCCCCGTGATTTGGTTCAAGCCAGCCCTGATCATAGACTTCGACCCGCCGCCATGTTACTTCTGCCCGATATACAAGACTAGTGAGAGGAAAGGGGTTCTAGCAACAACAGGGCATTCTAGTAACTTTGTCATGTATGTAACTTTAGCGAGTAACATACCTCAGAAGCACTGGATCAACCGTGGCGTGGCTAGCCTTACGCAGCTTGACGATTAGATTAGATAGACTATATCATGGTGATGAATGATAAGTAGTTGAGAAGAGTTTTTTAAGATGTTCAAGGTTCCACAGCCAAATAGGAATGTATCTTTTTAATATTTTATGCTACATTTTACAAGTTATAATATTTAGGAATGAATACATACTTCATTTACAAAAAGAAGTATATTTATTTCTGTACTGAATTATTTCTCTGCATTGCAATATTTTTCTAAATATGACACACAATTTGAATGTTCCTTTAAGTGTGATTGATGCTTCTAAAAGATGTAGTTTTTTTTAGTAGGTTATCTGCAGAACCCTTAATTTTATTAATGTGTGCTCAAATTATTGCTATTTTTCTGAGAAAAGTGATTCAACCTTAAATAAATTTGTTTTCTGTATTAAGACTATAATATGTTCCCTGTATTTAGGGTAGGCTCAAGCCTCTTGGTAGGCATGTATGAGCTGTTGATGATGATCTACTCTACATTATAATATTTCTATTTAAATGTATTATATCAGGTCTATAGCTAACTGGAATTACTATAATCAAAAGTTTTAATTTATTCTTTGTGAAATATGACAGGTAGTTGACTTGTCTATTTATTATGCTATTCATTTTACTTATTTCTAATCCCTGGAATCATGTTCTTGGTAAGTAATTTATAATTATTCTGTTTCTGCATCTTGCAATTCAGTTTATTTATTTATTATGTGAAGTTATATTGTACACTAAAGATCAATTTGTGGTTTGTTTTATAGCCTTATTCTTAGTCTGTAACTGTGACCTTATCTAGTCTTATTTAAACTGGTACCTGTTCAATAAAATATTTTTATTCTTATTACATGTTTTATTCATGACCTAGCCTGTCTAACCCTAAAATAATGTAAACAATTTTTAGATTATTTTTGCTCCAATTTGGAGTATTTTGGAGCATGATTCAGCAACTGCCTATTCTCAGATCAGGGGGGGTCCAATCTTAAAATCTTAGACCAAATATATATTTGTTATTGATATGTTTGAAACAGTAAATACGAATAAACGATTGTGAAAGCGATAAGTATTTTATGCGTCGTGTTTTATATACATAACGGGTTTTTACAAGTGTAATTTAGATAAATGAAATCAAAATATAGTTTGAATTTGGCGCAGTTAATAACTATCGCTTACCTGTTTCCTCGGCTTGCAATGAAATATATCGTTTTATTTGTACCTAACTATTCTAAAAGGTAATGTGACTTTATATTCAATAAAACAACTTAATTTTGAAGAAGAAAATATAAATATTTTCGCACAAAAACGCAAAACGATCACAAAACTGACAGATGTTGTGAATGACAGTATTTTTTTATGTTGTTTTACGACTGGGTTCATAGCCATTTTTAGTCGGTCAGTTATAGATTGAGATAGACAGTGCTGCCAGAACAACCTAGCTGAAAAATACTAAAAATAAATAATACGACTTATCAGACGACGACGCGACGGACGTTCGTAAGAATATATAATATATTTCGCTTTATAAAATTATTAGATATTTCGTTAACGGACGTAATCTATAACAATAATAAACTATGTTCGTAAGAATAGTTTATACCATAGTCTAATATTATTATACCATGGTTTATACATGTCACCGTAAGATTGTGAACGGCGTTAGTTTATAATCTTACTCGCGATATTATAAACATACGGAAAATTGAGAACTGAAACCAACCATTTACAATTTAACGTATTATTTCTCGTTAGTTTATAATATTACGATGTTCACCCGTAAAATTGTGAATCGTGTTCCTGATTGGTCGGTTTTTACAGAATGACAGCCAAGAATAGCCGCGCTAGATACGTCAAACGTTAAACCAATCAGCGTGCAAGGTGCGTTCTGTCGCTTGCCAATTTTTAATCAGTTCACAATTTGACGGTTTGACATCGTAAGATTATAAACTAAACGAGAAATAAATTGTAAATGGTTGGTTTACAATTTTCCGTATGTTTATAATATCGCGAGTAAGATTATAAACTAACGGCGTTCACAATCTTACGGTGACATACATAAGCATACATGTAACCTTTGTGAATCGGTTAAGTGAGCTCCTGGAGTGAGAATGTGTTCGGAACTATGAAAAAGCCTTCTTTAAAGATGTGCTGGCTACGGTCTCGGAGGAATTCATCCGAGGCTACTCGGGCTGGAACCGCATTTGACGGTATGTTCTTGATGGCGCTGAATACGGACTCAAAAATATTTTTCTACAAAGTTTATAACAAAATATACTTATATAGTTTTGGTTGTAAAACTAGTGCCATAACGAAAAAAAAAAGTATGAATGAATGAAGAATGTAGTGTTGCTCAATAATCGATACAATCAATAGCTAATCTATATTTTCGATTATTTTCAAGGCCATAATCGATTGATTGATAATCGATTACTGACAACACTAGAAGTGGAAGAACTTTTTTTGTTTATGGAACGAAAAGCTACTCCCCGTACAGCCAAGCTATAACTGAATCCATCAAAGAGCTAAGAACAAGTACTTGTTCTTAGTCAAAGAGTGAATTACTATGACACTCTCCTTGACATGACAGCCAATATACGGATGATAAATAAATAATAATGTCGTTTCAGAACATATTTTATTCATAAATGCCTGTTATTTCTAGCTAAAGAATATGACAGGAGGTATGAATAGAACCCATAGCAAGAAATTACGTTGCGACTAGCAGTGTCTTTATTTTCCCAAATTAATTTGAGGTAAAGAATGCATTATATTCACAACTTTTATTAAACTATTATTTTGACTATTTCCGTAGATATAACCGGGGTCAATGGCTTATTGTGCCTTCCGAGGTACAGAAGAATCATTTTACTTTTCGGACAAATCGGCAATGCAACGAAAATGTATAGTCTCACAGTAATTTTGTATTGACCTACTGGGATTCGAACCCAGAACCCTCGGAACGACAGGCAAACGTTCCATCACTGCTCGGCCAAGGAATTTATCTAAATGTTTAGTCCCTGTATTTATCATGTGAATATGTTGCAAAGCAGATTCCAAATGTCGCCTAACCATGATCCCACCACGAGACATGACAGTAGAACAAGTCCGTCAGATCCTGTCAGAGGTGGCCGAGGCCCTGGAAGCTCCGGACACCTTTTCAAGACTAGACCAGGCGAAGGTCATAGCCGGACATGACGTAGTAAAGAAACTGAAGATCGTATATCCTATTATAAGACAGGTCCAGTTGACTGTTATCGAAAGGCATGGCTTTGACAATACTACGGAAGGTTAGGATTGAGATCATAATACCTATAATATGCAACATTATGTATTTGTATTTATTTAATTACTTATCTTTTTCTACCTACATACATACATACAGGTTTTATTAAAAGCTGTTACATGAAGTAGGTACTTACTTATCTCTTCTCCTGATAAGACCAGCTTTGTGATAATGATGATGAAATTATAGAAAATTTTCTCAATAACACTTTAACACTAGACTTATTCACAAACTTTGCAATGTTAGGTACAAAACATAGTAACACTGAATTAAAGTGCTAATGCCCTAATATTATTTTCACAGGCTTAGTGCAATTCACGGAGCGAGTTCGCGAAGTTGAAGGTCGGGACACAGAAGTGGCTCGTCTGCATCTGCTAATCCGCAACCATTACTTGTCTCCTGACTCCATCAGCTCCATGGTCGACATGCTAACACGTGCTTGACTCCTTGGATTACTGTCTTGTTTACCTTACCATAATAAAATAAATCAGTGTGTATACTGCATCTTTCCTTATTCTTGTCTAAAGCATTATAAATAGTGCTGTTGTATTATGTTACCGGCAATCTATACAGATTGGCATTCTATAGCATTCAAAGTTGATTGATTAGCACCGCACCCAAAAGAGCCCTGGGGGCCGTTTCACGAAGCTACAAGTTACAAATTACAAGTACAATTCGACGTACATTGCGTAGAAGATTAGAGAAAACGATAAGGGTTTACAGTTTAGGCGAATTGGCTACGCAATGTAATCTAATTGTAACTTGTTGCTTTGTGAAACGGGGCCCTGGTATAATACAATGTGGTACAGTCAGCATCAAACGTAGCTAAGCAACTCATGAGTCCACACTACACATTCAAACTGACCATGATCATCGATACAACAAAAAAATCTGATTGTTGTCAGCACCCAGCATTTCAAATATATCTGACTGAGCACACTCATTGCACAGATATTTCGTAGCACAGTACTCGTAAAGAAACTATTGCTTCCGCTCCGAGTTTCAACATTTTGCGTTTTTATCGTAAGCTTGAATTATCAAATGTTTATATTTATTTATTTATTAATTATCAACAACTGTTTCATTTACTGTGCTAAGAAATATTTGCCAATGTGTGTTGCTCAGATAATATTTGAAACAGTGGGTGCTCACAACAATCAGACCTCAACCCCTACACGTACCCTACACGTAAGATAAAAAAAAAATATGCCAGACTAAACTTTGCTAATATTTTCGTTTAGGTGCTAGCATTTTCTTTATTGTCATAAAATTTAAGTAGAAAGAAATAGCTACTTGCATTTCAAAACGGGGTTAAACAAGATAAGTTCAAGTGCATGTGTTTAGTACAATCTATTGATTTTACTTCCGAGTGAAAATTATTCACGGAAGCGCCCGTTTGATATTGGTCCGCTGGGGAACATGCTCTACAGCAGGACCATTTTGAAATTTTAGTACTCGTAAACTAATAAGGTACTTAAATTGCACCCATTGTGTACATTTTTTTCAATTTTAAAAACTACTAAAATTGATATGTGTCCTGCCACAGAGCATGACTTCACCACGTGGATACATGAGTTGATTCGAGTTGTTTAGCTGCTTTTGATGCTGATTGTACAACCAAAATACGACACAAGAGTAGACAAATGGCTGTACAGAATTAATTGACAACACTATTAATTTTTAAACCAATCATTGCTACTTCCGGTAGCGGGTTTATAATTATAATACTGCTTCCCTTGAATGTGCTTTGAATACTGCCGTTAACCCATGTTCCATCATTATTTCATTTCTTTCTATTATTTTATGCCGCAATATACAATTGAACCATCGTGCGTGTGCCATCGATTGAAGAACCTATCGGCTGAGTCAGAGCAGACGACAAAAATAACAAGCTTCTTTTTATTTAACGGACCTAATTACTATTTTGTAGCAGGGACGGATTTGATTAATAACAATTTCAGCGCGTTTTTTCCGTCATATTTTTAACCGTTATTAGAATAACTTTCATTCGTTCATGACATGACCGACCGGTTTTTATTTACTCATTCACTCATTGTGTGACGTCAACTTTTGTGTGTGTGTTGCTGATGGTTACTTTTTGCAAATTTTTGGTTTTATTAAATATTTGCATTAATTCTCCAAGTATTTTGTTTAAATCCAACACTTGTTTGTAATTAGTGATTCACTTGCAGATCACACTGCGACATATTTCGTATAATAACTAGGTATATAAGGTAAGGAAGTTTCTCTTCAGAAAAAATACTTTTCCCAATCTATTTTTAGAATAGGACCGGCCGGACGAGCATAAATGGTTTAAATTGATAAAGAAGTAGCCTTCCAATTTTTCAAAAGCCTGGCTCTGATGGTCAGAGGGTCATCTTCAGTTGATATTTACAATATTTGTCGCCCATCAGTGTAACCAATGCTCTTTGTTTCAATCGTCAGCATGGGTCTTCTTAAAATGCAATCATGTTTATTTTAATTTTGCCTGATGGACTCCGAGATCGAGGATGTAGCGTACTTACCTAATAGAAACAGTTTTTACATGTGAATGAAGACAAGATATTTTTACACACATTCAGATGGTTAAAATCATAAGCCACTTTAGATTTAAAACTCAGACCTGTAGTGTCGTTTTTATTTTGTACTTTTGTGTTATTGTCATTTACTTGTTCATTGTGTGCAATAGATAGTTAAATAAATAAATAAGAACAAGATTTTAGGCTGAATAAAGATTTATACTTATATACAAAGTCACACTCTTAAGGAAAAGAGACTAAGGGGCTTATTCCAAGCAGCACAGTGAGCATGCACTAAAACTAGGTACTCATACAATTTTATGCTGAATAAAGATTTTTTATAATTAAATTTTTTATTATTATAGGTTCTAAATGCCATATCCGAACGATGTCATCACCATCGAACATGTCAGTTGACCAAGTCCGTGAGATTCTGTCCGAAGTGATTGACGCCTTGGAGTCTCCAGACTATTCCCCAAAGCTGGACGAGGCTAAAGAAGCTGCCGGCAATGAGATGCTCAAGATGATGCAGGTTGTCTTTCCAATGGTTGTCCAAATTGAAATGGAAATTATTAAAAGACATGGATTTAGTAATTCTAGGGAAGGTTAGTAGTTACTGATTTAATTTTATTTCTCAATTTAAACTCCTATTTAAAACAACAGTCCTTTAATTAATTTGAAAAAGGTTGTGTGGAATAAAATACTATGAAACTGGACACTTCTCCTTGTTCTTACTTTTATTTCTGTGTCTTTGTGTACAATAAAATATATTCATTTCTAAGTGGTTTATTGTGTTAATAATATGAATGTACTAAAAACTAAGTGTAATGTCCTTTAAATCTAAGAGATTTTATTTGTATTAAAAAACTAAATCATCCTATATATGTAGGCACCCTATATATGTATGTTTTATCACATTACTTAATGATATTGTATAGTTGACAACAACATCGATTGAATCCGGCATCAAGACAAACCTACAATGGTTTAAATAATGCTTTTATTTAAATTGTATTTTGTTCTTGTATTATAAATAAATAAATAAAAAAAAAATATGAACTAGGTAGGTATCAATAAAAACACATTTGTAATTTGTCACAGGAATTGTCCAGTTCACCCAGGTAGTGCGTGAGATGGAGGCCTTGGATTCGGAGGTGGCTCGTCTGCACGCGCACATCCGCAGCCACTACCTGCCCCCTGTGTCCATCAGCTCTTCCGTTGATACCTCCTTGTAGGTGAGTACTGATGGCCTCGGGATTGGCTTGACAAACTTCATTCATAAATTATCATATCCTGAATGTTAATTTTGATCATTGAGCACAGACATAGAGGAACTGCCGCAATACATAATAAATAATGTTAGGAATTAAATTTATTATGAATGAAGTAATTTCTTTATTCTTTACCAATAGCAAAACCACTTGCTAGCTTTATGAAGTGGCAAATTAGAAATATTTATAACACATACCTACAACAACTAGTATTCTAATAATTTATTTTCCTTTAATGTTATCAAAACACCACTTCACTTGCTTTTAGTTTCATTATGCAGAGTTATTTGTATAAGTGTGTATAACAAAAATACTTTTGTCCATACGGACTGTATGTATATAGTAGTATTGAAAGTTGCATGAAACATGTCAGTCAAGCAATTAATAAAAGTATTGAAATAGTTGAAGGAAACCAGAGCTGAAGTCTGGTAAGTTTCTACTATGAAATGATAAACTATTAAATGTAGATGAGGGTGATTCTGCCAATAAAATGTAGATGAGGTGATTCTGCCAATAAAATTTAGATGAGGTGATTCTGCCAATAAAATTTGGATGAGGTGATTCTGCCAATAAAATGTAGATGAGGGTGATTCTGCCAATAAAATGTAGATGAGGTGATTCTGCCAATAAAATGTAGATGAGGTGATTCTGCCAATAAAATGTAGATGAGGTGATTCGGCCAATAAAATGTAGATGAGGGTGATTCTGCCAATAAAATGTAGATGAGGTGATTCTGCCAATAAAATTTAGATGAGGTGATTCTGCCAATAAAATGTAGATGAGGGTGATTCTGCCAATAAAATGTAGATGAGGGTGATTCTGCCAATAAAATGTAGATGAGGGTGATTCTGCCAATAAAATGTAGATGAGGTGATTCTGCCAATAAAATGTAGATAAGGTGATTCTGCCAATAAAATGTAGATGAGGTGATTCTGCCAATAAAATGTAGATGAGGGTGATTCTGCCAATAAAATTTAGTATTTACTAGCGGTCCGCCCGCGGCTACGTTCACGTTATGTAAGATTTTTCCGTGGGAATAAGACTTTTCCCGGTAAAAAGTATCCTATGTGTTAATCCAGGGTACAAACTATCTCTATTCCAAATTTCATCCCAATCCGTCCAGTAGTTAAGGCGTGAAAGCGGAACAAACATCTAAACATCCAAATATATTTTCACATTTATAGGTATAATATTAGTGTGATGTGATGATTGATGCTGAGTGAAAGCAAAGAGACATAACATGAGAAAGGTCTTTAGATTTTTTATTTCACAGTTTTAGTAAGCCTTTGGTATAATAAGATAAATAAAATAACATATCATATATTTTACTTTGTTTTAGGTACCTACTTAAATTACACACATCACTTAGCTGCTATTAAGAACCGAGAGTATTACTTATTTTTATATTTAGGTATCTGTCATGTTTATTATTTATTAATATAATTTATTAATCAATATTTTTAATGGTTTTTATTTACCGTTACACATACTCATAAACAAATTATGATAACTGGGGGCCGCCCGGCCGTTTCACGAAGCTACAAGTTACAAGTACAATTCGATATACATTGCGCAGACAAATATACAATACAGTTTAGGCGAATTGGCTACGCAATGAATATCAAATTGTAATTTGTTACTAGTAACTTACTGCTTCGTGAAACGAGGCCCTGGAGTAAAATAATATATAATTTAGTTTTTTCCTTAAATGTAGGTACTATTAATCATACTATGCAACAGAATGTAAATAAGAACAACACATTTTGTTGTTCTTTTTTTATCCACATATAAACGACCCCAAATAAAACATTAAGAATAAATCGACCATCAGCTATTTAATAGTAAACTTGGATTTGGCTCATACACATAAAATGCAATAAAACTTAAATGATATCATACAAAATCTGTAGCGAAGTAGGTACTTAATTGTAAACAAAATGCAGTATGTCGAGACTCAAGATAACACACTAAATAAGTATTTCAGATTTGTGCTGTTAGTGTGAGTTCGGACGCGGCCAAAGGAAATCACATACCTACCTATTTTAATTGAAATTATAAAATAAAAGATGGTTATTGATCAATTATTTTGACATAAAATATCGTATGCGTGCTATTCTCTTTCTTACAAACGACGTATTTAAGCAATAGAAAGAGACGGATAAACAAAAATACGTCTATGAATTTAGGTTATTCAGAAAAAGATATTCCTTAGTAGGTAATATTAAATAAACTGTGAATTTATTAAGAAATGTGTTTATTTACAGGTACTCCGAAATAAGGATGAATCTCAAAGACTTTTTATTAATATTATAAAGATACAAAAATATAGTGTTTTGTGTAAGTGTTACATAATTAGGACTTCAGTATGCCGAAAAGAAGGTGTTATAGATATTGTGCGGTAGTATTGGTGCTCCTACTATGCATGTACTACTTCGTCGGTATAGGTGACTACATCCACGCCAAGAGCTTTGATGAAGAATTTGATTATCCTTTGAACACAGATTTAAAGCCGATAATAAACGATATATTATCAGGTAAAAAATCCACAGTGGAACCAATAAATTACTACCCTTACAGGTTTCTAACAAACTCTGGGAAATGTAATACTATTGAGAAGCTAGATCTGTTTATTATAGTGAAGTCGGCAATGCATCACTTCGGCCATCGAGACGCGATAAGGCAGACTTATGGCCAAGAGAACTTGATACCGGGCACTATAGTCAAAATCCTGTTTTTCTTAGGCACTGATTACAAGTCACCCAAATCTGACACACAGAAATTGATCGAAGATGAAATGTCGAAGCACAAAGACATAATTCAGATGAACTTCTATGATAGCTATTTCAACAACACCATCAAAACTATGATGTCTTTCCGCTGGGTGTACGAACATTGCCCATCGGCAGATTCCTACTTATTCACAGACGATGACATGTACATTTCTGTAACGAATCTCTTAGATTATGTGCACGAACGTATGGACGGAAAAAGCACAGGAGACAACGAGACAGAACAAGACAAACATATGCTAGCAGGTTACGTCTTCAATTCTTCACCTCAAAGGTTTAAGAACGGCAAATGGCGGGTGTCTTTGGAAGAGTACCCTTGGGACAGATGGCCGACATATGTAACAGCTGGCGCTTACATAGTGTCGAACTTGTCAATGAAGCAATTATACATAGGGAGTTTCTATGTAAAACACTTCAGGTTTGACGATATTTACTTAGGGATTGTCGCTAAGAAAGTGGGGATTACGCCTACTTACTGTCCGGGGATACATTACTACAAGAAGTCGTATAGCAAAGAAGGGTACAGGGATGTGATCGCCTCTCATGGGTATTCGGACCACGATGAACTTACAAGGGTATGGAATGAAATGAATAGTATTTACGCGTAATAATGTTGAGTCCGTTAGATTGGCAGAGAAATGAAGCCTCTGCAGGCAGGCGGCAGGTTCTGACCATGTTTTTTAGTTATCTTATTTATAAGCGGCCCTATGGAAACGTTAAAAGACCGGCCAATTGCACGGCCATATTTTAAAGGCCCGACATCGAATTATGGAGAAAATGAGGATAAGAACTGGAAATAACGGCGCCATTGTTTATAGTTCCTAAGAGATTTTCATTGGGTAAACAAAATAAAAAAAAAAATGTGCGATGATCAAAGTAAACCGACGCATATTTATTTGGGGGCGGCTTGCGATTTTGAAAATGTGAAAAGCCGCAACGCTTGACATACACCAAGATGATTGAAATACCAAAAAATAAATATATGTATATATATATTTTTTTTTTAATGTCATACGGATTTTTTGACGTTTTACTGTCCAATCGCTCACATATTTTAGGAATATACCTATATATTTACTGTCCAAATTTATTTATCAAAACCATATTAAATTAGATATGTATTTATCTCCTCCTCAGCCTCAATTATTATTCCAAATTTAACTCTTCTTTTCCTTTCCTATCTTCATCCTGTATCCTCTCTCACAAAAGCCACAATTAAAAAAAACAACAGTGGCTCCATTATGTTTTTTCCCTAAGACTGAATCGGGCTTGGCCGGTATTTTACATTATGTTTTATGTATTGTATTGGTTTTAAACAAGATTAGTTTTACTTGGGTAAAAGTTCTGCTCGACTCTTATTATAATAGATTATTTATTTTCACTCAAGTACAATATAACAAAATTTTCAGGAAACCTCGTCTACAATAACAAATTGTAGTCGAGGTCGTAATATGCTGCGTTTGATGTTACCAGCTGTAACGACAAAGTGCTATAGACCCTAGCATAGATAGTCCAAAACTTGCAAACAAAAATCAGGCAAGACAGGGATTTTTGTTGATAAAAATCGACATTTGGCCCATCGAAGTCGCGCTCCAATCCTTAACTTAAAGTCCATCTTCATTTCATTTTCTTTTAATCGCAGAGTGGAAGATACCGCACAGCAGCCGGCGTGAGTCACTTAGGATTTCAATCGTAATTTCATTTTCAATTGATTTGGTACCCAAGACATTAGACAGAACTATACCAAGTGCTCATATAGCTGCACCAAACCAAGCTCTTTTTTATTTTTAGCTTCTGCTTGGTTTAACACCTCATTTAGTAGATGAGGTGTTAGTTCTTCAGATATTTTTAAATTTAGGTTTCCAGGGTTTTTTGCTTAGACCGTTTAAGAATATGCCATCCCTTGTAACATGGTTGCATTGGCAACTAATGCTGTTTTTTTATCCAAAATAATGTATTTTAAGGCTCCTTCGTTGCTAGGTCACCATTCAAAACTGACTCATACTGCGTCAAGGTGTCCATTTTAATTTTTGAGTGGAAATGTAAGAAAAAATGCATTATGGTCACAAGTACAAAAATCAACTAAACTATCTCACTGTAGTCACTAGTCACTACATAATATCAGAAATAGTACTTATAAAAATAAATTTAGATTCATTTATATGTTCCTATTTAGAATTTCACAATTTAGTCAACATTAATGTGAGATTTTACCAGATTTTGTTTGGCTTTTGATCTTATTAGTGTTTATTATTACCTATTAATTTTTAGTATTTGTTTATTTTTTATTATTTTTAGTGTTAGAGATGGCTTGTACAGCAGCTCATTAGTACGCTTTTTAGATTGTTGTAGTGTTTTTTGAGAAAAGGTTGAATTATGTTTTTAATTAAACCCGAATTAAAACCTTTGTCAAAAAAACACATAGGTGTAAGTATAATAATTAAGAGGGTTTTTTTAGTAGTTAAGATTTGGTGTTGATAAACTATAGGTATCGTGTAGTAAAATATACACTAGTGACAGGCGAATTAAGGATCTTGTCGCTAAAACTATTATTTTAGTAAAAGGGTTTCCACCAAATCCCATAGAAAAAAACCCCAGTCCCGGCGCAAAAGAATTGTATCTCAGATTTTAGATAATTATTAGAAGAAACAATATCAAGTGTCACTATTTCCTGATTTGGTGGCTAACATAACATGGTTATTTTGCCCAGAGAAGTTTCATAGGCGCTACATGCAAACATGACACTTTTTAGGAAAAACTTCATGTTACTGTACTAGTTGACAGTGAATTGGCAAAAAATGAATAAAACACACACATATACCCTAGTACATAATGTAGTTATTGAGTTTATTGTTGTTATGTTGTGTTGTTTGAGGGACATGTTTATATCGAATGTAATGAATATAAAAATACAAAAAATAATAAATCCTGCTAGTTTATCTTCTGATTAATTATCTTCTTATGTAATTGTGTGAGGTATATATAGGTCCTAATGTTATTATTTGGTGTACCAAGAGAGATAAAATAAAACCACTATCATTTTTTCAAGTGTTTATTGTATAAGGGTATTTTATACAAATCTCAATAAGAACAAGGAAGACAACATTATTTACATAGCGTCACGAGGTTTCTCCCTTTAACAAATTGAGTGTGAGCGAGAGCGCGCTCACTCACGTCACAAGCCCTTGTTGAATACTGAGAAACGATAATGAAGACCTATGTAATAGTATAATAGAGAAAGGTTAAACACCGGTTACTAAAGGCGGCAGGTATGCGCATATTCTTTTCCTTATAAAATAAAGATATCTACAAAATGTATATAATTATGATGCAGGCTATACATATCAGTGTGTACGCATATGTACCTATTATATTAATTTTTTGCAATTACCCACACGTTTGTGTTGTTAATGAGTGAATTAATACAGTAAAATTAAATTTAAAAAAAAATGGCATATGTATAGGTACATTATATTACATATGTGATAATGTGTTTATATCATGTGTTTTATTCATTTTTTGCCAATTCAATGTCAATTAGTACAGTGAAATGAAGTTTTTCCTAAAAAGTGTCATGTTTGCATGTAGCAATTATGAAACTTCTCTGGGCAAAAAAAAACATGTTAGCCACCAAATCAGAAAATAGCGACACCTGATATTGTTTATACTAATAATTATCTAAAATCTGAGATACAATTATTTTGCGCCGGGACTGGGGCAATTTTGGCGGATACCCTTTAGTTATTAGTTTCTAAACTGCTACGCCAACGATGCTTACCGTCTTCTGAAGTTTTCAAATTTAGAATTTGTGTTACAGTCGCCAAAAATTGGGTTGGCAAAATTATAGAATTATTCTTGTTTACAGATCAGATCGACTTTAGTCAGATACATTGAAATTTTCCTTAACTAATAATTATAAAGCAGAAAATTAAAAAAATTGTCGATCTTGAACAGGACTCGAACCTGCATCTCCTTGGCTATCCGAGCCAGAAACAGGCGCATTACCAATTATGCTACCAAGCTCTGTGCAAGGTCGATGAAATTTATCACTGCTTTTTACTTTTTCTTGATCCGTCTGTACTTTAGTATCGACTGATTTCATTATTCCTATAGTTGAAACCGTCAAAACAGTAATGCGTCAAACCGCAACAGTCATGTATGTTTAGGCGAATATCGATCTTCTTTTATTTGAATGTCAAATCAAATTGAACGATAGTACACCTTACTTTATCTATGATAGTACCTATATATTCGAAGCTCATTGCGTTAGTACCAACGAACTACAATAGTCAAGAAGAGTAACCGCCTAAAAAAAGCCCACTCGCACAATTAATTTTGACAGACGACGACGACGACAGACAGGCAGATGTTGTCGCTGCTGTACATTGAAGCTTACTTTCGACGTTCTTGCAAACCGAGTCATATAAAACATCATTGTACCGCGTATTCGAATGTCGTATGGCATAGTTTTGCTTCTTTGGTTTTCATTTGGTGGGGTCAAGTTTGAAGCGTAGTTACGTTTCTTGACTATAGATAATTCGTTGGTTAGTACTCAAAAGAAGATCAAATTAATATTACTTAATAAGCAAGTTAAATGATAAATGCATCGTAGTTAAGTAAGATTTAAAATAAAACAGCCTATTATAAAAATGAGTTTTATTTTTAACAAGTCATAAACTTCATACATTGAATACCGTTTCGTAAAAGAACTGATGTAAATATTTTAGCGAACTTTTTTAAAGGGACGCAGTGACTAATATGCTTAGTTTTTAAAAATGATCACCAAGCTTATTTGTATTGTATCTAACATAGTTTGCTGTGCATATAAAATAGATATAACAGAAAAAAAATGTACTACTTTATTATTGATATTAATAATAATAATAATTCTTTATTTACTAATGATTTTACAATTTTACTTATAATATAGCTAGCACAAAGTATACAAAATATATTTTCTCTGACACCTAAACTAGGAACAGCCCTGTATTTTAGATGTCAGTGATATCGCACGAAACGTTGTCAGGTAAGTACAAGCACAGAAGTACAATTTGGTTTGATACACTAGTAAATAAGAGTTTATGGTTACTGAAGGAGGAAAAGGTATGTTTGTGTAGATTATGTATGAAGAGTGTAAATGGTTGTGTAGTGTAGGTAAATGTGATGGGAAAGTGAGTGAAGATGAGGGTGTGAGGGTGTTAATATTCTCTATCTTGTCCACAAAACATGTCTACAAATAAGCTTAGTCATCAAAAAGCATACCTATTTGCCTCGAAGAAAAAACGAAGTAATAAAAAATATTAAAATACGTATAACACAGCAGTATCACAAATACTGGAAGCAAACATTTCTTTATAACGTTCTCACGCTTTTCTTTAATAAAAAAGTATCAGAAGAATGAATGAATGAATATACTTTATTGCACACACAGAAATAATAAATGACAGAGTGGAAGTAAGAACAGGTAGTCATGTACAGTTAGGCGGCCTTATTGCTTCATAGCAATTTCTTCCAGGCAACCTTTGGATGCAGGATAAGTATATTCATTCATTCAGTAGACAGCCATCAGATCAGTCTCTGCGCACAAAACTGTTTAAAGCTTGTTCACAAAATAAATAATTACGTCATTGTACAACACAGGTTACAGAGTTATACTGACTTTCTTTTTGTAAAGACATTAACAAATAAAGAATTTATTATTATTAGTTTCGCTGTTTTAGTAGATTTTACGTAGTTTAAGTAACAATGTGAAAAACTTAACATAGTTATACGTATCTAAACATTCCCAACATCACTTCGTCCAGCAACTGTTCCTACCAGGAAAACGAAAAACACGTGACATATTTTTTTAGATTATGTTCGCTGTACACTGTTAAAAAATAGGTACCTAAGTATAATATAATTACCTATATATCACCTAGTTAGAGTACGTAAAAATGTCATGGCACCTTTTCGAGAGAACATTAGCCTCGATTTGGGATGTCACGCTCTAATCCTTAATTTAAGTTAGACCGTCCTTTTTACCTTTTAAAGATTAAAAAGGGACAGGAGATGGCCATCCTAATATTGGAACTGTCAAACATCGCATTTGAACCTTATGGCCGTGTGATTGCACAATTTTAGAGAGCACTTAAAACATGCGACTTAAAAATCTCTTAAACTGACAGCTAGGCCCTTATTTTAAGTTATCATTCGTTCAAATTAATATCATTCGTTCATCACCTTTCTGTCATTGGTCATAAAAACGAAAAGGATAGCTGGATTTTAAAATTAGAATTAGAGCATGACATCCCGAATCGAGGCCATTTTCACCTAATTGTAAGTAAAAAATAGGTTTTATACTCGAAACCGAATGGACGAGACGACCAATTCGTTAGGACTAATGGTTATTAGTAGTTTTTAATTTTGACTAATAGTTCTATAGATATTCGGAAGCTAAAGTGTGACACAGAGTTAGGAGTAAATTGGCACACACTGTTAATTTTCAAGCCGATGCTACATCCTGTGGTTGTAGTTACCCGGGTATAGCTATCTGGAGGCCGTTTCACGAAGCTACAAGTTACAAATTACAAGTACAATTCGATGTACATTGCGCAGACAAAAAGATAAAACGATAAGGGCTTACAGTTTAGGCGAATTGGCTACGCAATGAATATCAAATTGTTACTTGTAAATTGTTGCTTCGTGAAACGGGGCCCTGATCTAACGTCTAGTTATTTCGCGTCAAGTTCCTTGAACACATACGTGATCTTCATGATGGCGCTCCACAGAGCCTCGTCGGAGACCTCCCGGTGGACCGTCAGCCGAACCGTCTTGCTGTTGAAGGCAATACACTTCACTATCACTCCCTGGTCATCCTCGGTCTTGCAGTCACCCTGGAACCGACAAACATCAGCTCTCATATGGCTCTAACAAGGGGCTCGAGCCTACCCTGAATTAGAGCTACCAGGCTATGCTGGCCCAGTGCGGGTTGGTCGATTTCACACACAATCTTTGAATTTTTTCGCAGGAGTGCAGGTTTTCTAACGATGTTTTTTTTCACCGTAAGAGCGTCGAATAAACGTACATATGAATTAGAAATTCGAAAACACATTGGAGCGTGGGGGGGATCGAACCCGCGTCTCCCGGACGGGAGGCAGCGACCCTAGCCACTAGACCACCACCACCGCCGCCACCGACCGCAGAGTGGGCGAGGTTGAAATGCCATAAATAAAAATAATATTAACTAGCGGTCGGCCCGCGGCTACGCTCGCGTTGTGTAAAATTTTCCCGTGGGAATAAGACATTTTCCCATAAAAAGTATCCTATGTGTTAATTCAGGGTACAGACTATGTCTATTCCAAATTTCATCCCAATCCGTTCAGTAATTTTTGCGTGAAAGAGTAACAAACATACGATAAGATATCGGACTACTTTTTTTTATTTTATAATAATAATAATAATAATAATAATTCTTTATTTACTAATGATTTTACAATTTTACTTATAAATAGCTAGCACAAAGTATACAAAATATATTTTCTCTGACACCTAAACTAGGAACAGCCCTGTATTTTAGATGTCAGTGATATCGCACGAAACGTTATAAATCCATATTTCTTGGTTTCTGCTATCGAACACTAAAAGAATTTTGGCTCTATCTTTAAAATTGACCGAGTTTAGGTTTGAAATTCAAAATTAGACAGAGAGGCATGTACCCACTAGTGACGTCATTTGTTAGTAACGCCTTTTTCGTAGATAACGACATATGATCTCCATACAAACAATCGTTTTTGAATGAGACAGACATATTGAAACTTTAAAAAATCGCTGTAAATTCGTTTTTCAACCGATTCTGTTTTTTTTTTCGCGAATCGTCTGCTATTAATCTATATTTTAAAAATAATTCCTAAAATATGGTAAGTTTAGAAACAGTCCGATCCCCTATTCGCGTTTATAATATTAATAAGTAAGGAAAGGATATTAGTAAAGATTAAGAGGTGTGTTATAACGTACGTCGGTCTCCGTCTTGCAGACCTGCGCCAGCCTCTGCTCCACGTCTCCGGCGGAGAGGCGGCTGGTCTCCGAGATCCTCACCAGCACTATGTTGGTGTGCTGGTTGTCCACATCCACCGTGAACGTCTTCAGGAGCAGGCCTTCTATCACTGGAAAAACATTTATAAATGGATAAAAGACGCTTGGTTCCGAGCTATCCAACAGCTTTTACTTTACTGTCAGTTTTACCGTGGGAATAAGATATTAAAAATATTAGCCTCTTTAATCCAGTGCTTGATCTTACTTCGCCGTGTGGTGACGGCAGAGTAGAATACATTTGTCACCAACCCCTACTCTTCCCGTGGGTGTCGTAAGAGGCGACTTAGGGACTACACATTGAACAGGGAACGGGCAGCAGCGCTCTCTGATACAGTAACCTTTTAATCTGCGATCTCCAACCCGCCTGCCAAGCGTGGAGATTATGGCAAAACCAAACACTTAAGTGGAGGAGGCTCATAGTCCAGCAGTGAACTGTAACGGGCCGTTGATTGATTTTTAACTAAACTTAACTTTCATCTAAATTCGTTTAGCTATTAAAGCGTGCAAACGTAACAAACATCCATATTTTGCATTTAATGTTACCAATAGGGAGATAAATATTTTCCATGTTGCTTATGTTATGTTTGACTTATTAGAACATACTTTATTGCACACAAGGATATAGCTATCTATCTTATCAGTTAAAATAAGCAAAATAAAAAAATATAAAATAAATAAGATTCTACAGAATCATTTATTAAATTCAAAGCTAGCTAGATAATGGCCCCAATTCACGCTAAAATCCTTAATTTAAGTTAATCCATCCTTTTCACCTTTTAAAGATTGAATAGGGACAGAAGATGGCCATCCTAATATTAGAGCTGTCAAACATCGAATTTGAATTTTTTGAGTTTTAAGTGCTCTCTAAAAGTGTCGAATGCACAATTTTAGAGAGCACTTAAAACATGCGACTTAAAAATCTCTACTGACAGCTGCCCTTATTTTAGGTTATCATTCGATCAAATTAATATCATTCGTTCATCACCTCTCTTTCATTGGTCATAAAAACGAAAAGGATAGCTGGATTTTAAAATTAGAATTAGAGCATGACATCCCGAATCGAGGCTAATGATATAAGTAGCTATAGTGTTTTAAATGTCAGTAGGAGCAAAGAGTGAGTTTATTTATACCTAGCGCTCTGCCTCCAACGCCAAGTTTTACGGTTTTACCTTCGATAAGCAATGAACTATTGACTATGAGTATACCTTTAGCGAGTCGGAAGGCCCGTTTGTGATCTAAGGCTAGCAAAGGCACCACCTCATCCAAGGCCACGATCGCGGCGGCCGCCAACACGCCCGCTTGCCTCATGCCGCCGCCCAACATCTTGCGCACGCGACGCGCTCTGGAACAATACTTACTATATTTAAATCACCATTATGAAAGTAATACGCATGGGCGTACCCAGCATTTGTTTAGGCAATAGTAAGAAAACCCGGGAAATAGGAGTTAAAAATGCTTTTCATAAGCCGACCTTCGCTTCCATATTTCAATAATTACTTGGAACTTGCGAGGGTTCTACCTTAATCTAGTTAAAATGTCAACAAGTCAGGGTGGCGGGTGGCGCAGGTGCCACGCCTTGCCCCACCCTGGGTATGCCAATACCTTCATGACAATCACGCTCCTATCCACAAAGTGGTGAGCAGAAGCACACACTAAAACATATATTTAAAATTCATAAAAAAAATATTAAATTTTCGGCTGTCTATTCAATTTGCTTGAAAAGTGAAATTAGTTGTAAATTTTTGGGAATCTTCCTGATTAGTTCCACGAAGGAATCTACCACCCGAGATATTTAATTAACGCCAGTTAAAAACAGTTAAACCTGTTTCAATGAATATTTTAGATTCATCGAAAAGAAAGAAAGAAAGAAAAGAAAGAAATACATTTTATTTAGTACAAGAGATGACGACACATACAGTACATCATTTGAAACTTAACCTAAGAAAATAAAACATAGTTGTCCGAAAAGTACATAAATAGTGCCATCACACTCGATACTAAAAAGGGCTACTAGCTCAGCTCATGCTGTAGCCAAGAGACTACAACGCTGGTTTTAGCTAGGCCCTGCAGGTACGGTGTTGAACCCAATGAGAACAACACGACATTTTGCTCCTGTTTCTTTGCGCATTCAACTCTTTGTTATTGGTACTAATTTCTACTTTGTATACCTAGAAACAAGAAAACAACCAAAAACATAAACCTTCCGGCGGGACTTGAACCCACGACCTTCGGCCTATACGCAGCCAACGTGCTTACCAACTACACCACGGTGGGCATAGTGGCAGCGCCGAAATTCGTTCTTGCTTGTTTTCTATGAAGTCATGACGTCACCCACAATGGGCAACCGCTTGGCACGTTACAGCGTGCATAGCGACATCTGTGGTAGTCGTTACGAACTATTTCCACTCGATCCCAGCACAAGATCGAACGATGCCGCCTACCTGTGATTTTTTAAAAAGTTGTTGTCGATGAATCTAAAATATTTTAATATCTTTCTATTGTTTGAATATAAACAACAAGTGAAATATACCGTGTTTCAATGATCTGTGGGTAGACCTATAAAATATTTATTTTATTATCGAGTTCATGTGCTAAAAATTCCCAAATCAGGCGCTGTCAATAGACAAAGCTTTAAATCCTAAGAGTTAAATTAAAAGTATTTTTCATTTTTATTTGATTGCTATCATATGGTATAGTATGGACTATGGTATGGTTTGGTATAAACTCACTGCTGTATGAAGTGCACTGATCCAACGAGCGCGGAGCCCACCGGGGCGGACAGGCCCTTACTGAAGCACACCGACACGCTCGCGCAGTCTCGCACAACGCGACTCGCCGGCTCCTGCAAAACACGATATTTAGGCCGCGTTCCGATTTGCGCTTACATCACTTTGAGTACCCAAAACCGCGTACCGAATCACTGTCATTGGGATTACGGCAGCCATTGTGACGTCACGGTTTGCGTCATGACCGCCGCCATCTTCCGCTAACGGCGCCCATGCTCCAGAGCGAAATTCACGTAAGCGTAATGTCAAATTCGACTGTGACATATTGTTTATTTATTTTTAAAAGTTAAATGTTTCAATGTAAAATTAACGTGTCTTATATTTATTTGGTTGAACAAAATTAAAAACACGTTATTCAATTATGAAATGGCGATAAATTACTGAAATATTTTAAATCAATCAGTTTTGTAGGTTAGGGTTGCCAGATGTTCGATAGTAAAAGTATCGAGTAGGTTATGTATATATTACGATAGTTTTGACTCAGGCACATACATACATAAGATAATATCATAGGCAATCTTTTATTTTTTATTTTATTTTAGAACGCCAACAGTACATGCATTGATACTCTTACAAATTTTAACTTAAGTCTAGGTCTGATGCATGTACCTATTACAGGCGAGCACAGCATTCTAGGTAAACACAATACTTAACAAGTAACATAAAAGTAAAATAACTAAAGAGGACTGCCAGAATTGGACCCAAAAAAAAAAACAATAACAAAACAATCTGATAAAATATAAATATCAAACATTCTTTTTTGTATTTTTTTTTAATTTCATGTGCCTATTTACATCTCCATTTTTAAAAATTCACATACCTTTTCTTATTTTGGGGTACTAGCCATGCGAAAAGTGCTGTTTTCACAGCTGTACGATACTTTTTGAATACGTATAATCATTTAGAATTTTGCCAGTTTTGGTATGGTAATCAACATCTGGCAAGACTTAGTTATAAGCAGTTTCAGCGCGCTCAAACGCCGTTCCGTTTTGATTTCGCTCATGAGCCGTATTATCGCGATTTCTGAATCGGTACGCGAGTAATCGCTGTCAGTACTTTGAGCCGTGAAATCTGATTCGGAATACACCCTTAAAATCAAAGCGAACCAGGGATGGGTCTGGCGTAAAATGGGGCATATTTTCACAGACACATAAAATGGGGGATCTTACGGCAGCCAATAAAAAAAAAAATCATAAAACTTCAGTAGATGGCGTCGACGATTCGTGGATCCGAAGAAATCCGGCGAGTCACCTGGCGCCATCTATCGTCTTAATTACAACTATTATTTAAAAAAAAAGAGCTGTCAAAAAATCCCTCATTAGTCATTATATAGACACAGACAACTTTACTCACACCCAATTTCTTCTTTTCGAATTTGAAAAATAAATTTTCATTAGTCTTAAAACTCTTTCTGGGAAAGATTCCTGGCTCGTCTGATCATCAATCTCCTCTTTACCCTTTTTTAGTGGAAGAATTTTCTAAAATTCTTTTGCTTGCCTGAGTCAATTTTACTTTGTTTCAATATTTATTTTACTTCCAAATATGTTTATTTCACAAGAATATTCATTAACATTTGGATAAATTACTGAGCTATAATTATGTCTCCCTTCTGACGCTATACCTTCAGATATTCGCAGGCGTTGAACAGTCTCGCGCCGTCCATGTGAATCGGTAAGGAATGTCGCTTACATACTTCCGCGAGTTCGTTCATCCATTTTAAGGGTAAGACCTGAAACGAAAATATGGATTTTATAATGCAATTTCTTGCAGCAACGCGTAATCTGATGATTGGATTAGTTACATTTTTAATCTTTTTTACTAGTAAAAAAATAATACTTTAATTGAACACTAGAAGAATCAGGCTCTTGATGCCCTCCTAAGGAAATAAAAAAATATAAAGATATATAGCCTGGACGCCAGAAGCCCCGAAATATAAATGGCAGAAGTTAGCAAGTAAGGGACCTCTCCCAGTGGAGAAGGTGGAGAAAGAGACTTTTTCCCTACAGTGAAATAAGTGCTTAATGGGCTAAACAATTAAAATGAAATAAAAAAATATTCAAATACACATGCACAAAAAGAAGGATTAAAAATTATAGAAATTTAAAAAGCAAAACACTCCATACACTACCTTACCACCACAATAGTTGTGTGTGTTTTCAATGCAGACCAGTGATGTGACTGGCTCGTGGATATCTGAACCCCGGACTCTCTTCGCCAACTCCTCTAGATTGAATGTGCCATCAGGATTGTTCTTCAAGGTGGTCACCATCACACCACCAAGGTGAGAAGCACCTCCTATGACCAAACATATTGATTTTTGTAAATATTAAAGGCAGGCTGTTGTCGCCTGTTGTGTCCTTTCTTTTGTGTTATTGTATTTTTAAATGTTAATTCACAATAAATGGTTAGCTTGTTTTATTATTTAATTTTCTATGAAATGTTAAACTATAGCAAAAATATGCTTATTTTATTAATAATCAGTAAAACAAATATACTAGTGCAAGGTACAAGTCTAGGTAAAATTCATAACCACATCATCTAATTAAAGGAACTAAGCTTTTTATTGTTATTGGAGTATAATTTGTTATTTATTATAAATTGCAAACAATAGAATATAAAACTAACAACAATTATTTAGCAAATAAACCTTGCTTATTAAAATAAAAACAATATGGGTCTAGTTTCTAGGCTAATAATTCAATTAGTAAATAAATTAATGATAATTGTCAGTGTAATTAATAATTGTAATTGTCAAAGTACAATAAAATGGCTAGTCAAATACTACATGATTGCTCTACAATAGGTACAGAAATAGAGAATTAGAGAGAAAAAGAAGAGAGATGAGATTGATCATGTGATTTTTTTTATCTTGGTGGTAGATAATTATGCAGAAAAACTTTAGCAGAGATGAAAAAATGTACCCACTTGCTCTTACACTGGTTTAGATTTACCTTGTTCATATTTGAAAATATGGGTACAATTTCCAACTATCACTTCAGAACCTCTTTTGCTGCAGTGAACCATGACTGGAAATAAAAATGCACAATAATATAATTTTCAACATTTTATAATAATATAATATTTTAAAATTTTGGTATTCATGTTTAGATAAAACATATTTAGTACAGTAGTTGTGCAGTTGTTTTCTTTCTTTCTTTCTTTCTTAGTTTTACGCATCATTTCAGTTACGAAATTGGTATAAGGCACTACTACCATAATAATAGTGTGTCAACATAAAACGAGAGAGTCTTCTATGAATAAAACTGATACCAGAAAAAGTTAAATAAGTAAGGACCTAAACAAACTTACATATTATTTCTTCTGTACTTGCCTGCAATAAGGTTAGCCATAGTTCCCGAAGGCACGAATAGAGCGGCCTGCTTGCCCAGCATCGCAGCGATTTTAGTCTCCAAAGCGTTTACTGTAGGATCTTCTCCATACACATCATCACCCAAAGCAGAGTTCACCATGGCATGTTTCATAGCTTTCGTGGGCTTTGTGACGGTGTCTGATCGCATATCAACTATATAAGCCATGATTACGACTACTTTAATTCAATAATTTAAATATACAACAAAAGGCACGAGGTTGACCACGCGAAGTAACCCGAGTGGAATGGTTACACAATACTTATCAACTGCGTTACAACTGTTCAGAAGTGAAGGCCGTATTCATCTAAGACTATCCACTTGAGATACATGAACGGGGTCACTCATTGATCACTCAATAAAACTATTATCTCCCACTCAATACCGGCTTTTATCACACTTGTTTACAACGAACTTGATAGCGAATAAGATAAACTTACAAATTTAAAAGGTGCTTGTTTTTCAAAGTTATCGTTAATAACATAATGCCTTTCAAACTTTGTTGGGTCATGTACACAGACTACTTACCCTGCGTTCCGAAACGCGCTGAAATCGATTAAAGCACCCGTAATCGCGTTCCGAATTACTGTCAGCTGTCAAAACTCATATGTTTTTTAACTTTTCTGATCGCTGACAGCGCTGAAAGTCTGAATCGGAATACGCCCTTAGAAGAACCAGGTGTTATGTACGAAAATATCAGTGCTGCCAAGTCTTTTTAGACTCAAGTCGCAGATTTTTTTTATCCAAGTAGCCTAAAGTCGCCCAATTTTTTTTAAAGTAGCCTAAAATCGCCTGATTATTAGACAAGTAGCCTAAAAAGCTACAAAGCATCCCCTTTTTAGATACAAATACAGCTATTTTAAATGTAACAGCGACGGAGTCTCCTCAACCTGAAAGTGGTCAAATAAAATACTTAAGGACATAATTTTTTTATATATATTTTATTTCATAAAAACGAGATACCTAACGTATATAAAGTGAGCTGTAGATTTTGCGAGTACTTTTTTTTATATGGCTGATTTAGGATTTTTTAACGTTCCAACTTTTTTAAATTTATTCTATTTTATATTTGTTTTATTTTTATTGGTTGAGAAATGTGACTGTAACTGTAAGCTGGCAACCCCCGTAAATTCGTAATTTTTAAAAATTTCCAAAAAGTGACTTGACAGAATATTTGATTAATTTATCGAACCTGCTCACAAAATTTCACGAGAATCGGTTGAGAAACACGACCTTTTGAGTGCTACAAATAGATGGACATACAAAAGTAATTTTGGCCAAGCTGAAGTAGAAACGCTTCGCTCGCTCGGTCAATTAGATATATCAATATAATATTAAAAAGGAACATTAGTTACTAAGATCACTAAGCCATAAACTTTTTGCAATATTAAACAAACTTTAAACTAAATAAAACTAATTAAAAATAGGATATTCAAGGTTAAGTAATTATTGCTTGCTTCCATTTTTTATTTCACTATCATTAATATCTTTAACCTTACAAGCAGTTTTTGAGATCTCGTTTAACTATAAATTTAAATTAAAAATTTCAAAAAATCCCATTTTGTCTTAGACAGTAATAAAAGTTATTAAAAGAAAATCAAGAATTAGTTTGCTCAAAGAAGGAATATTACTAACATCACACACATTTTTTCAACTGATTGGAATTTAAGTTTGAAGCAGCCTAGTTTCGCCCAATTTTTTTTTCGAGATAGCCTAAACGGCGACCTGTCGCCAATCGCAATTATTGGTCGCCGCGGCACCCTTCAAAGTAGTCTAAATGGCGAAAAGTCGCCTAACTTGGCAGCACTGGAAAATATTTTTAAGAACTGTCACTTTGACGTAAAATTTGCGTTCGGATACATCACCATATTACGATTCGCGTACATAACAGTTTCAATACAATATTTGAGAATGAATGAGTGAGTGAGTCATTTTATAGCGGTTTTTTTTTATCTAGTGTTGCGCGTTCTTTTTTAAAAATTATCGATACTATATTTTATTAGCTTTTTCTTTTTTAGCCCTTTTTCTGCGGTAATAGATTCTTAAATAATATTAGGTATTCAAGCAAGGACTGTCGTGGTAAGCCCAGAGGTAGGGAAAGCCCGGGTGACCACCACCTGAAGGCGCTCAATTTGAAAAAGAGGCTATCTCAACTGGTCTCAGCAAATTTTATAAGTCCTTATCGTTTTATTTTACTGTCTACGCAATGTACATCAAATTGTATTTTAGAGCCATCCATATTATGTAAGTGGGGACGAATATGAGCTGTTTATGATATGTAAGACATTTATTCATTGCCATTACATACAATATGTATCTGATATGTATTCGATACAACACTATGGGCACTAACCCATCACGACAACTGTCATATTATTACTAAGCATTGCGCCTTTTTCCTAAGTGCCTTGGCGGCTGTATTTTTATTCTTTTAAAGGGAATAAACAGAGTTAATTTGAATTACATTTCACATCTTTCATTTTACGTGTTCTGGAAGGCCTGGGACATATCAGTATCAATAAGTAGTAATAGTAGTAATCACATTGCTTGCGGTTTTTTTTTGCACGCGTTATTTCTATGGGTAAATACGTACACCATGTCCTTTCTAGCTAGGTGTCCTATCTTTGTACTTTTCATCAAAATCGGTTCAGTAGATAGGTATGTCGTGAAAATCAAATAGACAGACAGTGAAACTCTGTCATTTATTATACGTTAGCTGTTATAGTAACACTAGCGGACCGCCCCGGCTTCGTAGGGATTAGAGATGTGCCGTGGGGAATGTTCCCATTCCCAGTATTTTCCCCATGGGAATATTCCCGGTAAGTTACCAAAAGTTTCCAATGTTCCCGGGAATATTCCCCTACACATGAAACATTTAATATATTGAATTCTTTCTTTACCTAGTGTTTTAATTTAGTTTGGTTGGTTGGTTGGCTGGTTTGGTTAGTATGATTTAATTTGCAAAATTGATTATTTTTGATATAGACAATTTTATTTTATTTAAGAGAGAGATTTCACTCACGGTCATCTGATCCAAAACTAGGCAAGGCCTGTACTACGAGTATGGGTGTCAAAGATAGACAAATATTCAATACCCAGACACAGAAATGACCCTTGATGTCTGCTTTTCTTTCTTTTCGCGCCTTAGCTTGGTACTATAGAAAACTGTAATGCTGACTGTAAGATGTGGATCAACTGTCTCGCTTCCTCTTTTAAAAACACTTTATTTGCGAATCTCTTTATTTGAGTGGCAACAAGGTCATCAAACAATGAAAGCGTCCTTTTTTAGTTACCTGTTATTTAATTTGTAACTTGGTGCACGTATTTAAACATACAAAGCTCGTTGTTAAAAATAAATCTGAATCTTTGTGGTCGGATTTTAAAAGTTGCTTTGCTTTATACCTATAACTTATGAAAAACATGTTGATCGTTCTGTGATTTGTTAATTATTTTAGTATACTTAAAATTGTTAATACTAAATTTTTATTGATGTTTAATTGTTGATTATATTGATAACGCATATTTGTACACACATGAATAAAAACTATCAAAATTTAACGTCTATGTTTCTTTTTCTCTTATTAAAATACAGTTAAAACTTTCAGAATCTGCCCGGGAATATTCCCGGAAACATTGGGAATATTCCTAAAAACACTGGGAATATTCCTCGGAATATTCCCATTTTTTTGGGAGTTTTGGGAATATTCCCAGGCGTGTGGAAAATTTCCGGTGATTGTTCCAGGTAACATTGGGAATATACGAAATGTCTTAGGTTAGTAAGTATTCAAATATTACTTGTGATTTGTCTCCTAAAACTTAATATTGTGACATATAAATATATAACAAAAAATAGAAGATTTCGACAACTTTCCCATTGTTTAAGTTCTCAAGGGAATATTCCCCGGAATATTCCCACACAAAAGTAATTTACCGGGAACGGCACATCATTAGTAGGGATAGATTAAGTCTTACTTTAACGCATTTTTAACCAACTTCAAAATGCAGGAGGCTCACCGATTTTTTTTTATTATTCTAAAAGTCTCCTCCTTATTCCTCCTTTAAATTACTGATAAAAATTGGTATCTCCAGCTTCAGTAGTATCGGTTCTGCATCAATGAGTTTTAATCCGTACTTTCTCCTTTCGAGTAGGGATTTAAAAAAATGCTGGTATGCATATATATAGCTATCATCATCATCATTAACGGCCCGTTACAGTCCACTGCTGGACAGGTATAATCATTTCTAAGTTTCAGTCTAAAACCAAAAGATCCTTACTTCAAAACTTTACATACAAACTTCTAATCCCTACTTCCTCCCTAAAGTCGGGATTTCAAAACATTTTGGAACTCAAACCAAATAATTTAGTCTGCAAACAATTTTTTAAGTTCCTAACTTTAAAAATGGCTGACATTCCATACAAAAATTTAATCCTACTTCCGTTTTAAAATAAGGTTAAAAAAAAATGATAAAATACATGTCAAATTATTTATTAATCTCAGCCTAAATTCAAATTTTCAAGTTTCTACCTTTAGAAATGACAGACTTTCCATAGAATCATTTAATCCCTACTTTCCCCTTCAAAATAGGGATTTTGATGAAATGCTAAAACACATGTCAAATGATTTATTAATCTCAGTCTAAATTCCAACTTTTAGAATGACGGACTTTCTTACAAACTTGAATTCCCCTTTTTGCCCTCTTAAAGGGGGAATTTTCCAATATCCCTTCTTATTGCTTGCCTACGTCATAAGTGTAGCCTATGTGTAAATTTGGTGTTTCTAGCTTCAGTAGTTTCGGCTGTACGTTGATCCCTGCGTTCCAAAACGCGCTGAAATCGATTAAAGCACCCATAATTGCGTTCCGAATTACTGTCGGATGTCAAAACTCATACGTTTTTTGCTTTTCTGATCGCTGACAGCGCTGAAAGTCTGATTCGGAATGCGCACGTTGAGTCAGTCAGTCAATCAATCAGTAAATCAATCAGTCAGTCAAAACGTCAAAACGTGTTTTTGCAATAACCCTATCTTTTTCCAGTAAGATTGAGAAATGTTTTCATCATTGTCAAATTATTCGTGTTTTCGCAATATCCCTAGGTAGGGTTTTCGCGAAAATTTGAATTATCAAATCTTCCTTCGAATTATCGAACTTTCCTATTTTTCCTTTTTTTATTGAATCTTCTTTCTTGTTTCCTATCTTCCTTATTTATCTCCCTTTGGAATTACCCAGTCTCTCATAAAACATTGGTAACAAAGAATAAACATCGATAATATTATCGATCGCATTCTTTGGGTGGATGGAGTGCAGCACTACGCTGTGTATTTTGTTAACATCATTATACGCAGCAGTTGGTTAATATTTTATTTTTTTGCGAATAAAGATACAGAGTATTGTTTACGTTAAAACAACGTAAAATTTTATATACATGTATATTTATTATACTTAAGTTAAAGAAACATTTTTTTAAACGATATTTGTTTTTTAAGTACACGTGTAATTATTATTTTGAAAACAGAAAATACTTTGTGTATATTGGAACGCGGTTATTTAGTACAATTTTTTGCTGTGTTGTGTAGATGGCGCAGCAAACTTGTAAACTGCGTTGCCGAACTGACGTTTTTGGTTATTTTTGTTCTCGCCTCGTGTTTACTTTAGTGTCTAATTTCGTTCCAATTGCGAAAATTCAGTTGTGCAATACCTAAATGTTCAATATTTCGGTTAAATATTGAACCTCCCCGTGGAATAGTATCGATCCGCAGTTCCGGAGTAGGTATATGTATACAGTTCTATCACGTGGTGGTGTGGTGGTTTATATAATTCTTGTTTACCGCACAAGCAGAAAGTTTGCGCATGTGCGTCCCGTCAGTAACCTCAAACAGTAGAGTCACGGATTCTGCAGGTTCCGGATATCCGGGTCGGTGTGCGGAGGCCCGCTTGTTCGTGTGATGCGCCCTCGTGCGCGGTCCGCGTGTGCCTAGTGGTGATAGCGCGTGACATGGCCCAGACACAGTTCTCGCGGAGTTCGGAGAGCGACGCGTGGGCGCTGCTGTCGCTCAAGTCAGCGCCGCCGTCGCCCTCCAAGGTGCAGTGGGCGCAGGAGCCGTCACCGGTGGCCATTGCCAGGCTCGACGGACGGGACTTCGAGTACCTCATCCGCCAAAAGCGCGTCATTATCGGACGCAACTCCTCGCGCGGCCAGGTCGACGTCAACATGGGCCACTCGAGCTTCATCTCGCGGCGGCACCTGGAGCTATTCTACGACCACCCCGAGTTCTACTTGACCTGCAACAGCAAAAACGGCGTGCTGGTCGACGGCGTCTTCCAGCGGAAAGGATCTGCCGCTATGCTGCTGCCCCGCAGGTAAGTCATCATCATCATCTAATGCATCTATTTACAAATCATTAGCATTTTGTTTGTAAACAAATAAACAAACATCATTTGTTTATGTCTACCCACCTGTTAATGAACTTGTCAAGAAATTATTGTCATTATTGACACATGTGGTTTTTCAGGAATTATATTTTTGGGTTTTGTAAATATTGGTTTGGGTTTTGTGTCCACAAATGGTTTGCTGAAGCGAGTGTCACCAGTGTTCCTAGCTTTATGCATTAACCTTTGGACTAACTAACGTGATTTTTCGTGAATACACAGTTCAAAGTTCATTCTCAATCAATAATCTAGGACTTTGAACAAAAAGCGTACAACTTCTATATAAAATCTCAACATTTACAGTTTTGTAAACAAACAAAGCCCTGTAGAGGTTATAATTATCAATATCAATGTAGGTACTATGTAATTCACATCTTTATCAGCATAGGCAAAAGCTAAATAAATGAGCTACAATCTTTTATTTATAAATGTAAATGATAAGAAGGCCACAGTTTGTATCAGATGATGCAATAATCAAAAATAACAATAATGAGAGTTATTTTGTTGAATATTTATATATTTGAATTTATTTGATATGGGTGTTTGTTGTTCTTGTATTCTTCAATGGGTTAATAATCTCTAAAATGTTAAGTTTAATATCTTGCAAAATTTAAAAAAGATTTCCTTATACTTTATTTTGTACTTTGCTTGCATGCACATTCTCTCTTAGCTAGAAGTCCTTCACTCCACATACCTTGTGTAGGATACAAACATGACCTTAAATATATAATATTTATTGCAACACACACTATAACATCTTAAGATATATTCTTCTTATAAGTACTTAAACAAAAAATATTGGGATAATAAACTACACACAAAAAAAACAATTTTATTAATCTGTTATTCACAATCTCAAAACTAATAGTGTTATAAACATTTATTTCTGGGATCATTAGTTCGTATAGTAACATAGTTAGTTATTCAATATTTACCAAAGACTATAAAATATTACCTACCTCATTTTTAGGATTTAGAATATAGTAGATTGATCTGTGAAAGTTCCTAACAATATTACATAAAGCTTCATTTCTAAAATATTTGGGTATAAGTAAGTATAATGCAAGTCATATTATGATGAAATGATAACCACAAAATGGAGGTACTCATGTTTAGTCATACAAACAAGATGTTGTTTACAATGTTTGAAAAGCATTTTCTTCGTATTAATCAGAATAAATGCAGTAAATCAAATAGCTATCAGCAAATCAGCTAGGTAACTTTCTATGATAAATCTACAACGTGTTACAAAAAATACCAAAAAAAGAATATTTTTATCAAAGGTATTTAATTAAAGTTTTCCCATCTCTAGTGATCAGCTGTGTCAAAGAATATTCGGACCAGATATGTAATTTTAGGTACATGTGCCTATTTTTACCATATGGTTAAAAATTTTTACATACTACTTGTACCATAACATCCACATTAGAACAATTAATTTCAAAATGAAAAAACTACAAATAAATAAAAAAGGCTTTGTTAAATAATTGTTATGAAATAATAAATTAATGAAATAATGAACTAAATTTTTCAAAATAATATTTATGTATCTAAATAAGTAAACAAGATAATTAATTCATCAACATCAACAGCTCATATACGTCCCCACCAAGGGGCTCTAGCCTACCCTGAATTAGGGCGATTAGGCCTTAGTTGGCCACGCTGGCCCAGTGCGGGTTGGTCAACTTCACACACAACCTTTGAATTTCTTCGCAGGAGTGTGCAGGTTTCATCACAATGTTTCCTTTACCGTAAGAGCGTCGTATACACGTACATTTGAATTCGAAAACACATTGGTACGTGGTGGGGATCGAATCCGCGTCTCTCGGACGGGAGGCAGCGGCCCTAGCCACTAGACCACCGACGCCTGAGGTTCAATTCTATTTGAAAAAATTGTTTTAGTGCTGGTGTGAAATGAAAACAAATATTGCACTAGGTGCCTTTACTACCCAGGAAAGCCATGTAAAGCTGACTAAGGGAACATTAATTTGTAAGATAGGGCATGATGTATGTATGTATGTATGTATATGATGAGCTGGCTACTTGTCACTTCTGAGTGTTCTGAATACCTACAACATACAATTCAGCTACCATAATAAACAAACCATGCAACTTTGCGGGATAAAAATTAAAATTAGTCATATCATACTGCATATTTCACGTGCCTGGAGATCAAGATATATAGATATTATTTTGTAGAGTATTAGATAGCTTGTTGGGTTATTTCTATTTGACCTTATTTCATTCAACATCCAAAAATATTAGTTAGTTATATAAGTTAATTTATTGATATTGTTTTCTATTTTTAACTGAGGTCAATCATTATACATATTTTCATTTAATTCAACTCAACATCCATCATACTGGTTGGCTGGAGCCTTGGTGCGATTACTCTCCTTTCTTTATCTTTAAATTGAAGCAAAAAACTAAAAGAAGAGTTCAGTCATGACCAAGGCCTAAGCCAACTCGTTGACATGTGTATTTTATTAATTGCAACCTTATTGTCTACCATTATAAAAGTATTTTTATTGACGTGTACTGCGGAAATGTGGGGCTTGAGCACCACTTTGCCGTTCCATTTTTTGAACATTCATGTTCTATCTAGGCCTGTTGTAAATCAATGACTACAAGTTACAATCAGCTACATATTACTCATGACAACTGGTCCTGCCTTGTAGAGGGCAATGTATGTCACATGTGTGTTGTTGTATTAGAATCTAGAAGGCCTAGCCTTGTCCCACTTAGGCTAGTGGTTGAGAGCTAGATTTCATTTCGTTTTTAAGCACAATAGTTCAGATCTAGGCAGAGTTACAATGGCGACCGAAGGGAAAATGGAACATGCATGGTATGATTATTATTTATTTTTAATGTAAATTATTGTTTTACTGTTAATCAGTTTATGATATTGAGTAAAATGTATTTAATAGCTAAATAAATATTTCGTTGATGTTGATATTGAATTGTACTGTCGCACATAGCTAATCGTAGTGAGAATTAAGTATTTGACAATATGGTTGTATTTCATTTCAACCAATTACCTTCATATGTGGAGTGGAGAACTACTACCCTATTATCAAGAGCTCAAGCCCCTCAGTTGTCAGGGAATATTTATATTACCATTCAAAACCAATGCAAGTCCGAATCCAATTTCGAAACGTTTCTCTGACTCACTTCATGTATTATTAAAAAAACAAAACACTAACAGGAAAAAATCTAAGATACCGTTTTCATTCAAAAGAATTGCTATGAATCAGAGTGCAGTTTGCACGCTTTATAAGGATCCGTGCACACTGCCGGCGCGGCGGCGTCGGACCATTTCGATCGTGCGTTGTCGGAAGCTTTCTGCATTCATTGAATTCATTTTCCGTCTTACTTGTAGGACATCCGACTGCGCCGTGTTGCCAATTCTACGGCATATTATGCGTAGTCTACGGACTACGGCAATCAGGTCAAGTAAGAAAATTCAAATACATGCTATAATATTTAGTGGTATCCGCTTGTTCTAGCTTTTTGTATCAGAGAGGAATTTAAAATACTCGGTGGTTGGTAGTCGTTAGTTTAATTTTCAATGTTGGGGAATAGAAAGCCCTGCTGATTTAATATAAAATAATCGCATAGGGCTTTTTTTTCTAAACCTGAAAATCTATACATTGCAAATTGATGCAACTTTGTCGGAACATTGGACTTCCGGCCGTATCTGAGAGTCTGTAGTCTCTATCAGTGAAAGGTCCCGACTATCTCACTTTCTTACAACATTCTTGAATCACTGGGTTTTCTGAACTATTTTCCTCCTTTACGAACAATAATATTTACTTAGTTGTTTACGTCAATGATATCTATCATTCTGCTCCCCCGGCGATACAAAATATAAGCTGATATAAAATGACTTGTACTATTACAATTCAATCGACGCAGGCCCGAAAAGTAGGCCGTACTACGTGAAGTCATCCAGGCAGAAAGATCTAGAGTTCTAGATGTTACGTCTACGGCCGGCGCGGCGCGGGCGGCGCCAAAGTACTTACTTGCATTTGATGTGTAAACAAACTGTTTATGAGGCTTATTAAATAATGTAGGTCTTATGTATATATACCTATACAAAGGTTTTATTATCATCAGCATATTTTTCTCACAATCGTCAATTTTTTAATTAAAAATATTTATAGCAACGTCTTAAAATGTGATGCAATTTATGTTTTGACACGTTTTTATTACTTGACATATAATTTACTTGCTCGTTAATATTCCGCACTGGGCCAGAGTGGGCCTGTATGTATATCCTAATTTAGGGTAGGTTCGAGCTCCTTCGTGGGGAAAAACACTTAACGGCGGCATACCAATGTTTTCTCAAAAACCAGTGAAATTGTCAGCTTCCAATCCAATAAACTAAAAATAAAATATTGTTATTATGTATTGAAATGTATTTACATAGATTACATTAGAAATACAAGTCCACGTGTCTTGTATGTATGCGCATTGTCAGCGAGTGACCAATAATAGTTTGTTTATGCGTGCGCGTCGTGATCCGTTACGTAACTCAAAGCGTCAACAAAACCTGCGCAGACAGACCTTGGTATAGTAACATTAGACATGGCGTAGCAGTTCAACTTATATTGGTTTTTACGTATGGTCCACAAGACCAGTGTGAACAGAACTTGTTTTAATAACTGTTGAAGATGGCGTCGTAGGTCAACTAATATTGGATTTGTGTAGCCGTCGCTGTTGTCAATTGTGCAGGAATGTGTTGCAATGGCAAGTCATGTACTATCGTCATCATTCATAAGAAGGGTTGGTCGACATCACACACGCACGACCTTTGATTGAATTTCTTGAAACCTGCACTGGTTTCCTCACGGTATTTTCCTCCAGCGTAAGACCGTCGAATAAACGTACAAATGAATTCAAAATGCATTAGTATGTGGTAGTGGGAATCTAACCCGGAGGCGGTGGCAGCCCGAGCCACTACGGCACGGCTTTTGTTCACGGAAAAGTAATCATGGTTTAATAGGGGATCGGACTGTTCCTAAATTTACCATATTTTATGAATTATTTTTAAAATATAGATTAGTAGCAGACGATTCGCGAAGAAAAAAACAGAATCAGTTGAAAAACGAATGTACAGTGATTTTTTAAAGTTTCAATATGTCTGTCTCTTTTTCCAAAAACGATTTTTTGTATGGAGATTATATGGCGTTACTAACAAATGACGTCACAAGTGGGTATGTGCCTCTCTGTCTAATCTTGAATTTCAAACCTTTATAATTCGGTCAATTTTAAAGATAGAGCAAAAATTATTATTTAATTTTTTTTAACTAAAATATATTAAATTAATTAAAATATATTAAAATAATTAGTGTTCGATAGCAGAAACTAAGAAGTTTGGATTTATAAAATAAAATAAAAAGTAGTCCGATCCCCTTAGGAAGCTCTAGGGTTTGCGAGGTCGGTTACCCTTAAAACCCACAAGATATGGTAATGATAGACTTGTTTCACTTGGAGAACAAATTAAGTCAGACATGAACTTTGCACCTTTCTTTGAATAGAATGTATATATTGATTTGTCGCCGACCGTACGCGTTCGTGTGCAGTAAAACGCAGCGTTGCATCGCCTGCAGCGTTTCGTTGCGCAATAAGCCACCCCGCTCGTGTTGGTAAACAACAATATACTTACTTCCAACTGACCGCGCGAAGCTGTAAGAAGGTTTAGGTTTTAAAAATAAAAGGAGCCATTTATTGGATCTGAGTCTATGGATCTGAGTCCGAAATAAATGAAAATTTAATTTAATTTAAATTTAATTTATTTACTTCAATCAATCAATCAGCCTATTGCAGTCCACTCCTGTAGGCCTCCCCAAGGGCACGCTAAAGCGCACGATCACCCGCTTTCCTTACCAGGCTTTTCCTACCAGGTGGACTGATGACCTGAGGAAGGTCGCTGGTGGTGGCTGGATGAGGAAAGCGGGTGATCGTGCGCTTTATTTACTTACTGCACTAATATTATTATCAGAAGCAGCATTTATTAGCAACAACATTTTCTTTTTCACTTGTGTGGAAATATTTCATGCTATTAGTATGATTCTAATCATACTCATTATTGTAGTAACTAACTAATTGTTGCTATCATACTACACCTCACCTCATCTCTTGTCTTGACTATAATTGTAAAATGCAAATCTTTATTTCTGTCTTGTTTATTATATTTTTCATTACACAGAATATCTATGAAATTGAGCTAGATATGTCTATAGTAAAAATAGATCTCTACCAGTCTCCTACCTAATCAGCTAACTTAGTATCCTGATGGTTTGATGTAATTGAAGTGTACTGTTTTTTTTAATGATAAATGTCAACGTAGTATGTAAGAGTTTGTCCTTCTTTCACACTGCAACTAAGCTGCATCGACGTGACATTGCATTTTTTATGCGCCTGAGGATCACATCATACATTACTTGTAATTAGTCATTTTTACCACAGAAAAACATGTCACTCACCACCCACCCTTTTATATGTATGTTCTGTGTTCCCACTGATTGATTTAAACTTTAATAATAATAATAATTTAAATTATATTTGAATATTTAGGGCGTGTCCGTGAAATCTGTCGATAGCGATACACTCGAACTGCATTGAATTCGAAAATGGGGACCAAAAGCTTCTTAAAACACTATCGGGTCCACCTTTTTTAAAACAGCACGATTATCATGTCATCGGAATTTCCATTCTGGTTTCACAGAGGAAAATTTTGTATGAGTCATCGTTTGTATGCGTAAGTTAATTTTAGAACTGCGATTTCTATGAAAATAACCTTTTTATAAAAAAAAACTTTAAATTCAAATCTTTTCGTCTATAACTAACCTGAAGACGTCGAGTAAGGGTATAACGCCTTCGACAAATAAACCTACTTAGGTATAGTTATTGTAGATATAATGCAGTTATAACAGTGACTGCATTAGAAGTACATTTTGCAGCCAGAATACATTCTTTAGTCTCTCTCTACCAGATATTTACATAATATACCCACCTAGTACCTAAACGCAGTTCGCGCGACAAGCCTGATCGATGATTTGCGTCGTACGTTGCAAGTCGCAGGTCTTTTTGTTTACTTTGCGCATGCTTACTAAACTGTTTGAAAATGGCTTTATGAAAGTTCTGAAAAACCTGCCTAAAAATTGTAACTATTGGTTAAAATATCTACCAGTCTAGAAATACGACATGTCGCTATGTCTGCGTGGTTTTTGATTTTGCTCTTGGGAATGAGACGTGTTTCCCGCGGTAAAATATAACCTAAGAGTCAATCCATGACGTACACTTGTTTAACATGATGACATAAGCGTTTAAAAAATAGTAATATAACATATTATATTTATCATTCAAATGTGCCCAATGAATCTGGGATCTCGTCAGAAAGCAGACGTTGCCAACTAGGCCTAAACACAAAAATTAAAATTAGGTTATCAAACACGTGTTTCCGCCTACAACCATTTAATCTGCAATTTCCCATGTATTAATAGGCGAGAAACACGAGGAATGTGCTCAATGCTCATTGGCCGATCGTCTTGTTTATTTTGACGGCTCGCTAAAAATGGTGCCGCGACTCCCGCGGTGAAGGTTACCGCTTGCCGTGACCAGGATAGCTTGACCTGCGACTTATATGTCCCCACAGAGGGGCTCAAGGCTATCCTGAATTTGAGTTATTAAGCGCAGTATTGATTAAGTATAATATACACGACCGTCGCATTTCATCGCAGACGTTTACGTAAGTTTTTTCACGATGATGTTGTGCTTTATACATTTTCGAAATCACAGATTTGTACCGCGGCCTTCTGTTATGAACGAAAACCCTCGCCGGTACACCACGATGTACGTTTAATTAATTAATTAATAATTTAATATTGCCGTGTGGTGGCGGCAGAGTAGAATACATTTGTCACCAACCCCTACTCTTCCCGTGGGTGTCGTAAGAGGCGACTTAGGTCAAAGTCAAAGTCAAAGTCAAAATAATTTATTTCCATAGGATGTTATTACATCACTTAGATCCGTCATTACATTTTTTTGGGTGAGTTCACTAACAGGGACTACACATTGAACAGGGAACGGGCAGTAGCGCTCTGTGATACAGTAACCTTTTAATCTGCGATCTCCAACGCGCCTGCCAAGCGTGGAGATTATGGCAAAACCCTCCACTTAAGTGGAGGAGGCTCATAGTCCAGCAGTGGACTGTAACGGGCTGTTGATGAAACAGCCTAATCTATAAATTTCACTGTCTTGCTCAACGAAGATGGCCGCTGGCTTGTCTAAAAATATACTCAAGATAAGCCTAGATCTAGCTAATCTATTAATAGAAGAGTGTGATTTTAAATTAATTCTCGACTCATGTCTCTCCTAATTTGTGACATAAAAAGGTCTAGTGCGGTTTTGGATAGGGCAACAATACCCATAACCAACGTTGGAAATCGAATGTCTCTACGTCGAGCCTGCTTACATCGAGCGTCGCTTTAAACGCATAACATGCAATGGCCTCGATTCGGGAAGTCATGCTCTAATTCTAATTTTAAAATCCAGCTAGATCTAAAGCTGGATTTTAAAATTAGAATTAGAGCATGACTTGGCAACATTCGATTTCCAACGAATCGGCACTTGCTGAATAGATCGTTTCTAGAGCCTTCTATTGAAGTTTACATTTACCACCCTTACCCAATTACTCTGCGACCCCAGGATACCGGTGAAGGTAAAGGGCCTTGTGCACAAGAGCATCATCCGACCAGTCCACTATACGGCAGCGAGACCTGGCCTGTCCTCGGTAGACATGTCCAGCAGCTACACGTCACGGAAAAGTAGATGTTGCGATGGATGTGTGGCGTTACGCCATTAGATACGAACACATCCGTGGCAGTCTCGGAGTCCGTGACGTAGCGGATAAGCTTCAGGAAAGTCGCCTCCGATGGTATGGCCATATAAGTCGCAGACCGTCAGACTACGTAGGAAAAAGATGCCTCGACCTCACTGTCTAGGGCCCTGGACAGTGAGGTCGAAGCATCTTTTCACGTGGTAGGCCTAAAAAGCGCTGGCTGGACGTCGTGAAAGCGGATTTGAAGAGAACAATCTCACGCCTAAGGATGCCGAAGACCGGGCAAAGTGGAGAAGATTGAGTAGGAAAGCGGACCCCAGCACTAGGCCGGGGAAACGCTAGGACGAAGAAGACCCACTATCCTATTGCGTCGATACTTTTTTATATTATTATATCCATAGAAAAAGTATCCATAATACAGGGGTCAAGCAAGACTGGTGTTATCATGTATGTTTTATCATTAGATACAGGTTTGGCGACCTACTAAACGCGATAATAACCAGGTATTTTGTTCACGTGATTGTGTGTGTAGTTTCTATTGATAACTATTTTGTTAACCATTGCCGGCTAGGTTGCGTTAGTTTTAGTAAAATTTGAGAATATGCAGCGATGTATGCGCTTAGTGATAAATTTTGTAGAGAATTTTTAATCTTGTTTGTTTATTACCTATATCTTCTTATCCTTAATAGCTTATTAATATTATGCTTCAATGTTAAGTCTATACTAAATTATGAATATTGATTCTTAAATAATTTAGTAATCTCGTCATTATTGTTTTCATGGCACTTACCTGTTAAGTGTTGTTTTTCTATATAACTATGCGATCTACATCCAACCTTGATGCACTCTCTTAAAATATTTCATTTTCTATTTGACTCCCAAAATCTGTGCTAAGTCGATACCTCATTCATTACATTACCATCTAAACTGGTTTTTTTATCGAGATGTGATAGCTAGCTACATACATCCACTGCTAGACAAAGGTCTCCCCAAAGATTGCAATGATCAAATGGGTCTTGCACTGCCCACATCCAGACAGGATTTCAAGCGTACGTATACAGTGTCAGACAGATATATGCCTCTAGATCGTGGGGGCAAACATTTTTTAAGGGGGGCCGGAAAGTTTAATAAATTTTAGAGGAGGGCCAGAATTAAAAATGCATTTTGTTTTGAAAACTTTTAATAATTTTAATCTGTTTATTTAGTCTAGTCTAGATGGACTAATATCCATAACATACCTAAATTAGCCGTATTTTAAGTCAAAAGAGGAAGGGAAATTTGTCACAAACGTAAATTATTAACAAAGAACGCCGATACACAATAATTTATGCAATATTTTAAAGTCTTTGTCTGAACTGAAATCTAGAACTAGAAAGGCGTAATTCACAAAAAAAAGAAAACATACATATTTTTTGTATTATTTATTTACTAGCGCTCTGCCCGCAATTTCGCTTGCGTGATCAAAGTTTTACCTCCGAGAAAAAAGGTTGATATTTTTAGCACAAAAAATGAAAACTTGGCTTCTAGGCGACGTGACGTATCTAGATAAAACATACCAGTTTTTAAGATAGACCGCCAGCAATACAAATGTGAAAACCGCATCAAATTTCGTGCAGTTGTTTATGCGTGATGCTCGAACAAACATACAGACAGACAACAATTAAATAAATAACTAAATATGTGGGGACATCTTCACACACGGCCATCTGATCCCAAACTAAGCAGAGTTTGTACTATGGGTACCAGACAGCTGATATACATTACACAAATAGATAAATACATACTTATATAGATAAACAACAACCAGACACAAGGCAAACACAAGTGCTCATCACACAAATGTTTGCCCTGGGCGGGATTCGAACCCGCGACCCTGTGCGTCGGAGGCAGATACACTACCACCTGGGCTACGGAGCCGTCGAATTATAATTGTTTTGGCTTGCTCTTATAAAGTCCCCCATATTATTTTTTCTCAAATATCTTTTATGTACGAACATTGGCCAGTTACATTTTTATTATAATTATGTATAGATTAGTTACGTGTCCACTCACATTTATAGGTATGTATATGTGTAGGCATTTCAGTTGCCTTTATTGTAGCAATGCGATGCGCTCGCGCTGGTTGCTATAGGTATGCCGTGCGCAGTGACTGAACAGGATAAGACGTTCAACCGTACATTGTGGCGGGATCCAGTCTGTTGCTAACCGACTCTGGCGCAGATTCCTACAGTATCAAGCTAAACCTGAATTTAAGTCCATCTGTAGATAATGAAAGGGATAGGAAATGAATTGGTGATGTTTTTAATAAGTGATTAGCCTAAATTAATGGTATAGAGCATCGGGCCTTTAGTGTACGTATGGTTTTAGGTCGTGTGATATATTCGTGCTGTGTTTTTTGCAATAATCTATACTCCATTTCATATAACATTGGAAAAAAGAAGCAGTGACAGTAAACATTTTAGCAAAAGTTCAAAATATTAAGAGTAGATAGGCTCAGGTAGGTCTTATTAATGAATTTAACTTGTTTTCTGTAAACAACTATTACAAAAGGCAACTCCTTTTGATATTAATCAAACCGGCATTATAACAACTTTAACAAGAAATAACACGAGTAGCTCATAGCAGAACAGACTTCAGCAACGCAAAACAAACACCACAAAAGCCAGAGGGAAGTGAAGTGACGAAATTTATCAATCACTAACAGTGACAGTTCAATTCATGACATGACGTTAAGGGTGCGTTCGAAATCTGTTAAAAATTGTGCGTATCAGTACTAATGTTTGTGACCGCTGTCTTCTTAGGTCTTTGTAGGACACACTTTGCGTGAATATTAAAAATACGTACTACGCGAAGTGTGAATATGAAGTAACCTTTTTACTAGTTTTTTAATTCTTTCCACCAATCCTATCTGGGACAGAGTATCTAGTCTATGATCTATCAATTGAATTATATCTACCTATATAATTGGCGTCTGAAATAACGTGTCAACAGGTATTTTAGGTTTTATATAGGAATCGACAGCACATATAGCGTTTGGTTTAGTAGGAAAAAGTTGTGATTGCTCTTCTGAAATTTTATATTATTTATTATAGATGCGCTTTTCAGAATCATTTGTCTTTTGCCGTTCAGTCATACATAGATTTCAGTCAACCACGAAGACAGGTCTGTTCTTCCATTCCGTCCATTCTTTCGAACGGTCCTTTAACAGCCTCCGTGGCCGAGTGGTCAAAGTCAAAGTCAAAATTTTTTATTCGAATTAAGATTTTTACAAATCATTTTTCGACGTCAAAGCTATCATGGATGGCACGTTCACTACCAGTGTACGCCCTCTGTGGAGAAGAGAGTCAAGATTTCACCGCTCATTACGGAGGTTCTGGGTTCGATTCCCGGTGGGTACACTGTCAAGCAAAAATCTCTTGAATTTCCCCAGTATGGTTAGGACTTTGCAGGCTCAAGCACCTGATTGTGCGAAAAGAAAGATGATTCCGTGCTTCGGAAGGCACGTTATGCCGTTGGTCCCGGCTACTATCTAGTCGTTACACGAGCCAAGTCAGTGGCCTTTGGCGGCTCTATAACACTGACACTAGGGTTTGTGAGGTCGGTTGTCGACCTTACAACCCGCACGATGAAGAAGAAGAACGGTCTTTTGTCCTGATTAGTTAGACAATCCATTTTCTCTCACAAATCTTTATATCTACATATACATTATAGCTGACAAGAGGTCTGTAAGATCCTTAATGTTTCAGACTCGTATGCATAGAGGGTCGTTCTAGAAAGAAAGAATGAGATAAGAAACAGCGCGACAAAGCGCGGGCGGCCTTTGTGATCTTTATATTTTTGGCGCGCTAAAATTACCCCGCCTCACGTGCCAGTCTTATGCACGTTAGGGCAGCCTCTCACTGGTTAATAGAAAAAACGTGAAGAGTTTTTGAACAACTTCGCATTTGTAAGGAGTTAGGACTCCTTACAAATGCGAAGTTGTTCAAGGTAGGCCTTTCTGCGCAGTTCGATTGTTCTAGTTGTAACTAATGGAGCTTCTGATGTTGGTTGGTTCTTGGTTGGTAAATTAAATTGGTGAGCTGGTGAAATTGTAGGGAAAGTCTGTAGAGCTTTGCGAAGTGGTTTCAAAATAACACTAACTTATTATAACTTAAAAATTACTTTAATACTAAAAAACTAAGCTTTTTACAGATGCCTTTGCTTGGCGGTTTCTTCATAGATTTTGACCAAAATTTTTTGGGATCAACTCCAGAAACCCATCTTTTGATATCGGTATGTATGTAAAGAGAAGAGTTAAACTAATAGTGAAATTCAACTTCTTCTTATTTCTTGAAATAACCATTATTTATATAGCCAGGCCAGGGTAGGCTTGAGCCCCTCGGTGGACACGTATATGAGCTGTTGATGATGATGATATAGCCAGAATAGAAGTTTTAAATATTCAGGTAGCTGTGCTTTATATTGTTTGAATTTATAAACTTGTTTCACTGTTTTAAAGAAATAGTTATCTGTTGTTTATCTACCTATATACTAAACACTGTTAAACGTACAATGTATTTGCATGTGTAACTGTCCTTATGGATTGGCTCGCGGTCTCGCATTGTTTTGTGTGTAAACAAATCGTTGCTACTGGGGCAGTGGAGGGGGTTTAGAAAGAGAATGAGAGAAATATTATAAATGCGAATATTTGTCTGCATGTTCGGCTAAGAAACTGAACGATTGTTATGTTTGTTTGGTTGGTACAAAGATACAAAAGATGGCTGCACAAAACGCCACCGGGCGTCTGTTTCGTCGCGTTTGTCAAATTCGTATTCGGTCAAATTCAAAAAGTCGCCAATGCTCATAATAGCAATATGTAAAAACCGCAAATTTCGGACGGTTAGTTAGTTTGTTATTTTTATGAGTTTTATTAATGATTAAATGTATTTATTTGCTTAAAACATGTTAAAATAACAGTTGTCAAAAATAGCTTGTAGAACAATCATGTTGTATTATATTGTATTAATCATATATGTATGTATTGCACGCATTTGTTTGAGTATTTCTTTTATATTATGAAAATGCGGCAAAAAGATAAAAAGGACTTCGATTCTACTTATTAAGATAATAAATATCTCTAGACAAAACTGCGTATTTATATCTTACACACTTATTCTAATGATAATGAGTATGTTTACTTATTATAAGTAATCAAGGTGACCAGTCGCATTGACCGGTAATCACAACAATTACAGAATATGTATCTGTCTCTTTTTTAAATCTGTATCAGCTCTGTTATCTATCGCGTGCGAGCGAGATAAGGAATTATTATCAGCTCGTATTGTCCCTAGTGAAGCTAAAGTTACTAAAATGACCAGATTTTTATATGAAAAATTACAAGTGGCTCTGTTAGCTGTAGACTTCGCGAGTATATATATATATATTTTGAAATGGCTGATTTATGATATTTGTACGTTTTCAACCCTCACAACTCCGTTATTTTTCAAAATTTCCAAAAACTGACTCGACAAAAAGAACTACGAGGGCTGATTGATAAGTTTCCGAAACGACAAAGAAAAACTTTAAAAATCTATTTAAAATAAATTTATTTCTCAACGTAGTTTCCTTCTACCTCGATGCATTTAGTCCAGCGCTTCTCCAATGCCGTTACACCAGTTTGATAAAATGTTTTCTCCAACCCCTCAAAATACTCGTCCACGGCAACAATGACTTCTTCATTTGATGAAAATCTTTGGCCACCTAACCATTTCTTCAGGTTTGGGAATAAGTGGAAGTCACACGGGGCCAGATCCGGGGAATAGGGTGGATGCGGTAGCAATTCGAACCGCAATTCATGGAGTTTGGCGACTGCAACCATTGACGTGTGTGCAGGTGCGTTGTCATGGTGGAACAAAACTTTTTTCTTGGCCAAATGTGGTCGTTTTTTCTGGATTTCTTCACTTAATTTTTGCAGCAAGCTTGCGTAGTACTCTCCATTTATTGTTTTTCCTTTTTGCAGATAATCCACTAAAATAATCCCTCGAGCATCCCAAAAAACAGTCGCCATCACTTTGCCGGCCGACAAAACCGTTTTTGCTTTCTTCGGCGCAGGTCTTCCGCTCTCAATCCACTGCTTAGATTGTTCTTTTGTCTCGGGAGTATAATGATGTATCCAGGTTTCATCGACTGTTTCATAACGCCGCGAAAACTCGTTAGGATCTCGGTTAAACAGCGCCAAACACTCCGATGAATCGTCCACTCGACGTTGCTTTTGGTCAACAGTGAGCAAACGCGGCACCCATCGCGCGCAAAGCTTTTTCATTCCCAAATGTTGGTGCAAAATATTAAAAACGCGTTCAGATGAAATGCTCACCATCTCTGCTATCTCTCGCAACTTCAAGCGCCGATCATTCAATACAATTTTGTGAATTTTTTTGATCATGTCCGGATTCGTGACTTCATTTGGACGGCCAGACCTGTGGGCGTCTTCGCAGCTCTGTCTTCCACGTTTAAAATCAGTTACCCAGGTGTGAATTGTACTCAATGCAGGAGCAGAATTACCTAAAACACTGTCTAGCTTGGTTTTAATCTGGGTTGCTGTTTTCTGTTTTAAAACGTAAAACTTTATCACCGCACGAATTTCGTTTCTTTCCATTGTTAAGAAAATTTACGACAGAGAAAGTTCTACGTCCTATCAAACAAATTCCACCAGTTCGATTAAATTCAAATTTGGCGTTGTATTTTCAAAAAGATGCCAAAATATAATGTAATTTTTTTTTTTTTGCGTATCATTTTTTTAAGTTCGTCGTTTCGGCCAGTTATCAATCAGCCCAGGTATATATATTTATCGAACCTGCTCATAAAATTTCTCGAGAATCTGTTGAGAAACGCGACCTGTAGGGGAGAACAAACATACAGATGGACATACAAAAGCAATTTTAGACAAGCTGAAACAGAGAACCTTCGCTCGCATTTTTTTTGAGCAGATCTGAAGGCCTTTCATCGCTATCATCATCATCATCATCATCACCACATGGTTGATCGCTAGCAGCAGAATGAACCGCCAATCGCGTTTAAAATAGCACATTTCATAGAAAATCACGCCTGAGTGACTTTCGAAGCTCGAAATCATCTTATTTTAGGAATTTCAGGGGCCTATTTAATAAAACTTAGAATTACAATTTACAATTATAAATTAAATTTGAAGTACATTGCGTAGCCAATCAGCCAAAATTATGAACCTTTATCTGCTTGGTATATCGGCTGCGCTATGTACTTCGAATTGTAATTGTAAATATGTCCTAATCAAAGAGTCTTTTTATGTCCCCATCGGGATATCTACTATCCACAATGACACTATCCATACTAATATTTAAATGCGGAAGTCTGTCTTTCTAAGTTAAATTTTTAGGTTACTCTGTTAAACCAATTTTGATACAAATTATATAAGTGATTTTGCACTTTTGGACGGACATAGTCCTATGTCACATAGGGCTAGTTTTCACGCGTTATTAACACTAGCTTCGAAGTCGGACGTTGTCTAAATCGCTAAATATGTACGTACTTGTTATCGCGGCCTACATATCTGACCCAATCAGTGATAAACTCTTTGTTTACTCTCTTATCACTACTACGCTACAATGTCTCGTGATATGCCGACGGAATTATGCCAGCTGCTTATATCACAGTAATAACGGTATAGCATTCTAATTGAGACTGTATTTCCTATTGAACTAAGTAGAATAAATAAAAAAGATGTTTTATTTTTTGCTACAAAATAATGCAGTATGTTTTTTTTAATCAAGCCAGAAATGAAGTTTGCATTTAGTTTATCTTAAAATATTGAGGTACAAAATCAATGAGTACAGCTCAGTCGTAAAATAGGGTTTCTATCTTCCAAAGTTTCTTGCGATCCTAAGACGATAATGGTCTATGTCTAAATTGCCTTTAAGAAGGGACAGAAGATACACAATATTGATCTTTAGATCTATCAAACTTATTTTTTCCCTAACTCACGGACATAATCGCTATTTCTACCTAAGTGGTACTCGTAATAAAGCGGGCGCGGACTTGCGCGGGAGCAGAAGGCATCAGACTGCTAGAGCTGTCAAACATCGAACACATGAAAAATAAAAAATTGCCACGCTACGTCCTAAGATAAGGTTTTTTTATCACTTGCAAATTATACCCTCGGTGGGGACGTGTATGAGCTGTTGATGATGACGCCTTTTTATTACTGAAAAAAAGGAAAGAACAGGACAGTATACCCTGTAGTAGACACTGGTTCAAATTGAATTATAGGTATAATAATTATTGTTGCATGTCTGCAATAATTTGTATTGCTTTGTAGATCATGGCCAAGTTATTTGTGTTTTCTAGTCCAATTGCTAATTTGGAAATCAATTTGTAAATATCAATTGTATCCGGAAGGCGGCGCCGCCGGCGCAGTTGTTCGTCGCACATCACCGATTCGGCCGGATTTCACCGTAAAATCAAATATCTCGAACTAGTGATGGGCAGTTTCTGAAAGATTTTGAATTTCCTTAAAGGTGAAATGTTTCAGCTGTTGAAAATTACATAAATACGAGTATGTGGAAATAGTAACGCTTCTGATTTGCATTTAAAATGTGACGTTTTATTTACTTCTAACAGGTGGATCAGATTGTAATTAAAGAAATCAATAGATTACTTAAAATACAAGTCGCGTGGTCAAGGGGTAATCAACGGCAGATAATATCGCACACAGCACAACGAAAAAAAATTTAATAATAGAATACAATAAAATACTGACTCACTTTGGATACTTAGAAAATTACATGAATTTTAGATGAAAATTTCTCTATAGAAACTACCATGTTTAGATGAAAATTTCACTTTTCAAACTTACAAGCTGCCCATCACTGACTCGAACTAATATAACTGTGATACTAACAGACATTGGTGTCGATTCGGCATACGCCCAACTAAACTAAAATTAGTCCTGTCACTTTCTATCATTTTTAATTGAAAAGGGACCGAAGATCATCGGTTTTGTTTTTGCCTATGACTTCACGACTATCTGTCAAATTTAGTCTTGTTTTAGTGTCTACCTAACACCATGACGAATAAAAAACTACTAAAATTGACAGTTAGTCGTGAAGTCAAAGACAAAACCGATGATCTTCGGTCCCTATTCAATTAAAAATGATAGAAAGGGACAGGAGTAATTTTAGTTTAGTTGGGCGAATGCCGAATCGACTCCATTGTAGAGCGAACTGGTGTGCCTGCGATTAATTAAAACTCATTTTTTGACGAACGAATGATGGCGGCAAGAAGCAAACAATGGTTGAATATGATGTTTCTCGTCCATTTATACTTAATTGACACAAAAAAAGATAAACAGAACGAAATACTATTTAAAATAAGAAGGTCAACATGTGACCTTATTGCTAGGGTAGCAATCTCTTCCAGTCAAATGAAATAAAATGAACTATTTATTTGCTTAAAATATGGTCAAAACAGGTCTTAAAGAACATTAATTTTATGGCATGCAAATATTAAATTATATAAATTCTAACAATGCAATAGAATAATAAATAGCGCATCAAAATGCCATTATAATACAATAAAAAAAACAATATAAAACAATTTTAACAAATTTTTCAAAAGAAGAAGAAGAAGCGCAAAAGGTTGCCTGGAAGAAATTGCTATGAAGCAATAAGGCCGCCTAACTGTACATGACTACCTGTTCATACTTCCACTCTGTCATTTATTATTTCTGTGTGTGCAATAAAGTATATTCATTCATTAATTCATTCATTCATTCATTCAAGCGCATAATAATGTCAATGTTAAAACAAGAAGTCTGTCAATTAAATGTCGAAAAATGCCAGAAGTTTTGTTTAAATTCATGTCTTAACCATTGTAATAATCTATATCTATTTTTTTGGGTAAACGCCTGATATTCTTTGGTATAGCATTAAAAATCTTGTGTGTACACTCAGTCATGCTAGTAGGAAAATTATACAATGGAGACAAAGCGGAGCGGATTTGTAGCTAAATAAAATATTGATATAATTTACTGAGATCTATACATAAAATACTTAATTCATTACATAAACTAGTACCATTATTGTGATGAAAAAATATTTCGCTAGTGCTTTGCTTAATTACACAGCTTTGCTTTGCTTTATTAGCGCATATACTTCCCAACAGAGGGGTTTGAACCTACCCTGAATTAGGGCGTTGAGGCCTTAGGGTCGGGCCACACTTATCGACGGCGATCTACGGTTTGCCTATACAAAAAGCACGCAAAGTATGGCATCCTTTCGCCGCGTCGTCGTCGATGCGAAAGGATTTCCATACTTTGCGAGCGTTTTGTATCAAACCGTCGTCGATCGCCGTCGATAAGTGTGGCCCGACCCTTAGTCGACGATGCTGGCTCAGTGTGGTGGCCATACACAATAAAAACTTTCGATCTAAATATTATGCGATCAGAACTATCGGGCTGTATTTGCAAAAAGAATTCGCTGAGCCATATCAACTAGTCGGGTTGGCCACTACAGTAAGTTTCAATGAACTTTATTCCCAATGTCTGCGAACTGTTACTATGTTGCAGTAAACGTGAAGCGTACATTGGATATTGTTTATTCTTGGAAATAAACTTACTGCCCTGTAAATATCTTTCCTGTTTTTATTTTCTTTCCTCTAGGCATCTTTCTTTCTTTGTATATAATATTTATTGTCAAACGACATATCTCGATTATGAATATGCATTTGATGTAGAAATCATAAAGAAAATGTTTTGAAATATACGAGGGCTGATTGATAAGTTTCCGAAACGACAAAGAAAAACTTTAAAAATCTATTTAAAATAAATTTATTTCTCAACGTAGTTTCCTTCTACCTCGATGCATTTAGTCCAGCGCTTCTCCAATGCCGTTACACCAGTTTGATAAAATGTTTTCTCCAACCCCTCAAAATACTCGTCCACGGCAACAATGACTTCTTCATTTGATGAAAATCTCTGGCCACCTAACCATTTCTTCAGGTTTGGGAATAAGTGGAAGTCACACGGGGCCAGATCCGGGGAATAGGGTGGATGCGGTAGCAATTCGAACCGCAATTCATGGAGTTTGGCGACTGCAACCATTGACGTGTGTGCAGGTGCGTTGTCATGGTGGAACAAAACTTTTTTCTTGGCCAAATGTGGTAGGTTTTTCTGGATTTCTTCACTTAATTTTTGCAGCAAGCTTGCGTAGTACTCTCCATTTATTGTTTTTCCTTTTTGCAGATAATCCACTAAAATAATCCCTCGAGCATCACAAAAAAGAGTCGCCATCACTTTGCCGGCCGACAAAACCGTTTTTGCTTTCTTCGGCGCAGGTCTTCCGCTCTCAGTCCACTGCTTAGATTGTTCTTTTGTTTCGGGAGTATAATGATGTATCCAGGTTTCATCGACTGTTACATAACGCCGCGAAAACTCGTTAGGATCTCGGTTAAACAGCGCCAAACACTCCGATGAATCGTCCACTCGATGTTGCTTTTGGTCAACAGTGAGCAAACGCGGCACCCATCGCGCGCAAAGCTTTTTCATTCCCAAATGTTGGTGCAAAATATTAAAAACGCGTTCAGATGAAATGCTCACCATCTCTGCTATCTCTCGCAACTTCAAGCGCCGATCATTCAATACAATTTTGTGAATTTTTTTGATCATGTCCGGATTCGTGACTTCATTTGGACGGCCAGAACTGTGGGCGTCTTCGCAGCTCTGTCTTCTACGTTTAAAATCAGTTACCCAGGTGTGAATTGTACTCAATGCAGGAGCAGAATTACCTAAAACACTGTCTAGCTTGGTTTTAATCTGGGTTGCTGTTTTCTGTTTTAAAACGTAAAACTTTATCACCGCACGAATTTCGTTTCTTTCCATTGTTAAGAAAATTTACGACAGAGAAAGTTCTACGTCCTATCAAACAAATTCCACCAGTTCGATTAAATTCAAATTTGGCGTTCTATTTTTAAAAAGATGCCAAAATATAATGTAATTTTTTTTTTGCGTATCATTTTTTTAAGTTCGTCGTTTCGGCCAGTTATCAATCAGCCCAGGTATTTTTGATTTTATTCGATGAAGTTTTACTTACGTGTTATCTTCTGTTGTAAAAGCAGCGATTTGACCAAACCCATCATCAACATCATATTATGTTATATTACACATTGATAGGAATAGTAACAATAGAGTTTTAGACTGATACATATGACACTTAAAGATGAACACAACATTCAAATAAAATAATAATACCGCTTAATTAAACAAATATATAGAGAATTAAATTAGAGTGAGATCAGGGCATAAAATATGATTAGCAATTATAGGAACTAAATTTAATTAGTAATATTAGTAATTACATACTCTGTAATTACCTACTTCTAGAAGGCCACAGAGTTAAAAGAGTTATAAAAAAGAATTAGATATTAAACAATTTTTTTTTAGTAGCCTTTTTTTAAGATAAAAATATTGATAAAAAAAAATAGAGTTATAAATTATTTAGTACTAAGCATAAAGTATTCATCATCATCATCAACAGCATTAAGCATTAAGTTTTTTAATTAGTTGTACCTTTGTTCGCAATTTTCATTGTTACCCAGTGTTCATAAGTAACGTGTCGTCAAAAAATCGGGATTTTGTCCGCAACATGCGTCGTGCACGAACTGCTTCATTGTTGCAGTAAAGTTACAATGTAAGGCAAACCGTGAAAAGTCCATTAGTAATGTTTACTTAAGTGGCTGCTTCGAACAGTTAGATGTGCGTGCGTCTTCCTATTTGCATAGAGATTAGCCGTCTGGTAAACTGTCTTATTTGAGTGGATACGTAAGGGTAAACCGACTGCTTTCTAGCGGCATGAGTGCAGTAGTCATCGTATTGGGTTGTAAATTCGACAACCGACCTCACAAACCCTGGTGTCAGTATTATAGAGCCGCCAAAGGCCACTGACATGCCTCATGTGGCCTTACAACCCACACGATAATAAAAAGAACTGCATTGAACTGAAGCGTTGCGTCGCGGTCCTGCATTTTAACTACTTTATGTCCCTGTCTTATAAATTGTATAAGTGCTTAACTAACTTGACGTGCTGGTGGTGCTATGAAATCTAAACGGTTGATGTGCGTTCGACTGTACGTACAGTTAATTCGGATTAAGAAAATTATAACTAAACGAGTTTACTCTATTAAAACTTTTTTTTTTATATAATGCCTAAAAACCAATATTATCAATATAATAAAACTTAAATTATTTCCCATACCGACATAAACTTGTAGCTAGCTAACATATTTATTAAAAACAATGTAGAGAGAGACATCACACAGCCATCTGATCCCAAACTGGGCAGAGTTCTTAAAGTACTGAAATGCCTTGTATTGATTGACACTGGTACTTTATTGCACCAAAATGGATGTACAAAGGCGAACTTAATGCTGTATAGCATTTTCTTCCAGCTAACCTTCAAGTTGTATAGTGTAAGGGACGTTGTCCTAGGGAATCGCCGCCGGGCTGAAATATAAGTAAACAAACAGTGTCCGTCCAGCGATCGCGAACATGCGCAGTGTCATCGTAAACAAATGAGATGCGACGCGACGTAAATAGGTCGCGACATGACGCTGCTGACTGACGCTTGACGTCTGACGCCGCCGGCCTGCTATTTTAATCGCTGCACTATGAAGCCGGTCTGTCAAATAAAAAAAAACTCGATACTGGCGAAATCATATTGAAAACGCCATTTACCTAAAAAAAAAAAGAATTGGACACTGTTCAACTTGTCAAGTATATAAAAAAAAAGTTGGTGTTAATGCTATGAACTGGCAGAATAGTACGTGCTCGTCCATACTAAAAAAGAAAACGTTTTTCCACTCTCCTTTTTTCCAATCTCCATGATTTTTTAGTATGTTATTGACTGGCTATATAGGTTTATGGCTTTTCCCTTTTTAAAAATTTGCTTTAGAATCAAACTTATAGGCACCTCAAGTGACGTAATTTTTGTGATTAAAACTGTTGAAATCAGCCGTTAGTTGAACAAAAACAATGTATTTTTTTTTAAAGCGAAACCTATATACCTAGAATATATTGTGCTGAAACGATCGACATCAAAATCAAAGTGATTTGTTGAAATTTAGTTTGTGGCAACCGTTTTCTCCCGAAATGGGAATTTCTTCAAGAAAAGTACCTATTGTCAGTCGCGAGCTGCAACGCTCTCGCTCTCTCTCCCGGGGGCATGAGCGCACGAGCGATAGCAAATGTTTTTCTAAATGCCTATTTCGTTAGGATCGCGAAGCTATTATTCCCTCTTAAGGCGATTTTCCCCACCAGTTTCGCCGCGCGCTCTTAAGCGTTGTAATGTAAGGATGATTATTACCAAACTTACATCTAAACACATAATATCACGCTGCTACTCTTAAAGGGGTGAGCAAATAGGTAGCTATGATAGGGAGCTGTGATCCCATATTGTTGTTATTCCGATTAATCTCGCGGTGAAAAAAAAAAAGCTGTCCCTTTCAAACTGCCCCAATGCATTAATTATGTGCCTATGCTACAAAAATACCTAAAATATAAAGTCTATGCATCAAATAATTATTTAACATAGGCTCTAGTGTATTTCATTCATTCATTTATTCATTCATTCACTCTTTACGGTCTGCAGTATTTTAGTTATAGCAGCATTGTACGAAAAGATACGAAGTATTATAAAAAAAGTAAATATTCCGAATTATTTGCGTCTCTTAAAATAAATATTCATTATCTTATAATTTTTGCGTCATTGCTGAACTGCGTCGTGCTCGTGCGTTCTTGTTTCACGTGTTATAAACGTGAATATTTACTTAATATATGTAATAAGTGTTATATTGTAAGTAAACTATATATTGTTGATATTTCTTGTGCCTAAGCGACAGCAACTTGCGTAGACAGACAAATATTTAGGAGCCCCAGGACGTCTAATGCAATTTAGCACTATAACCCCAAGGTCTTAGCTGCTAATGTTGGGCAGAATTCTTTATCGATATTTCGATATATGTTGTATCTTAAATCTTGTATCTTAGCAGTCTTGCTATTACAAGTTCTGTATTTTGTGAATTTTTGTGTGTTTTTACCAACGAATTTATCTATAGTCTAGAAGAGTAACCGTCTAAGAAAGCCCGCTAAAACATGGCGCCTAATTAATTTTGACAGACGACGACGTCGACAGACAGGCAGATGATGTCGGTGCTGTACATTGAAGCTTACTTTCGACGTTCTTACAAACCGAGTCATATAAAACATCATTGTACCGCGTATTCGAATTTCGTATGGTATGTATAGTTTTGCTTCTTTGGTATTCATTTGGTGGGATCAAGTTTGAAGCGTAGTTACTCTTCTAGACTAACTACTACAATTCGTTGGTTTTTACAGCATCCTCGGTTGGTATAAAAGATTCAAGTATAAAGCTGTAATCTAAGTGAGATTCGTATAAATACTTTATTTATTGCACACAGGAAAATCTTTAAAGATAGAAAAGAAAATAGTTTACAGCTAGGCGACTATAGTGTTTCATAATCACTTAAAAAATAAGTCAAGTAATTTCAAATAAAAGATTTGTTAATAATAGCAAATTATTTTAGACAACCTAACAATCGACCAACCCGCACTGGGCCAGCGAGGTCGACTAAGGCCTAATCACTCTAAATCAGGGTAGGCTCAACGATATACCGTGTTGTTGTATCAAATGTAGGTACCGATAGATCGATAAAAAAGGATTCAGAGCCCATCACTACGTAGGACATTTAGTTTGGTAGACGTGGCCAGTGACTCAGCCCTGACGTCACTCCATATAATATCGAGACGGTACCTCCGTAGTAAACGTGTAACTGCCTAATAGTTTTTTTTTATTAGGCAGCCTTCCGCCCATTCATGCGCAGTGCCATTATATGATAATAAGCTGCTAAAATATTCTAAATCGTCTTTTACTCTTTGCAAATTTTGTCTAGAATACGTCATCATGAAAATTAATTATTTTAGGACCCGTTCGGTTGGCAAAGGATCGAACTGTTACGGTCAAACATATGTTGACAACACTCGTATAACGATGCCGCTCTTACTGCTATGGGATAAAGGCGTTCTCAAGGTCAAAGTATACAACCGCATGTGCTGGCTCCTGTACGCTTATCTGACTCTCTTATGATAGAAAACGTCACGACAAGTTATGCACACCTGCAAATAAATTTAGGGTTTGTGTGTGAAGTCGACCTAACAGTAAATCCAGCATGGTCGACTAAAACCCTACCTTCATTCAGGGTAGGCTCGTGTCTCCCTGTAGAGCGGCCGCCATCTTGAATTTCCTTTATTTTTAACATTGACATTTAGGCCCACTCGACCCCTATCTAATTATAAAAGTGCCTTACTCGGCCCACATCACTAAAAGGACAAGTTTACCACTACGTATCAGTTGGTAACCTATCTCAATAATATGAGCTATTAACGATAACTATGAGTGACTGTATATTCTGTTTTATGGTGAAAAGGCGCACGGATATTATATTCTAAAAAAATATATTTTTATATATATAATAATTTTTATACTATTTCACTTGGTCACGTCACGGCAACAAGCGTGAACGGCTGGACCGATTTAGCTAATCCTCTTTTTGTTGTGTTTATTGTCAGGAGAAGGTTCCTATGAAAGAAAGATGCGCGGAACATCATAAGAAAATTTAAGAAAACTTAACAACCAATTACCTTTCTAATGCAACCTTAGCAACATAATATTTGTTATTAAGACAGTATAACGTCTGTCAGGTTGGCAAGTTATAAACAAAAATATTCAACTGTGTTTATGCCAATGATAACGTTTTCACAGATGGGAAGCAATTTATTAAAAAGAAAAACAACTATGTTTATCAAACAGTTAAGTTACAAGAGGAGAGGGGGTAGCACCCCCTTTCCCCTTATTTGTGACGTCATCGGCATCTGTTTACCACCCTTCACTAATTGAATACTATTCAGCCTTAAAATATCCTGCGCATCTGACCGCTTCCGTCTAGGAGTAGAAGTGGTCGCCATGGCCGAAATCGGTCGGATAGATCATCATTATCATCATCATCATCATCATCATCACTATTCAGGCTTGCTCAGGGAAACCTTGAGAGGGCTTGTTTTGTTGTTAAAGTTTGTAAACACTTTACGTAGTTTCAAAGTACAGATTATCACACTCATATCTGTAATGTAGTAATATATGAATACCTTGTTATCTGAAATAAAACACTTATTCACGAAACCAGAGGAAGACGTCCTTACATACTAGGACCAAATGCTTTATTATAAAAAAAACTCGTTACTACAAGGTGAGGCAAAAGTAATCATCCGATGTCCTTTGACTGTAATTTTTGGTTCTGTAATGTTTGATTCAAGTATAAATAAAAAATATCCTTTGAAAAGCAATCTAGTGTGTCTTGCAAAAGATGTTTATTAATATTTATCTGATACAGAATTATTACTCACCTACCTGATGTGAGTACGTAAGCTGACGTCACAAGCAGGTATTTCCATATCCCCCGACGTGTTTTGTGACGTCAATACCCGAGTAATTATTCCAGACAATCGAAATTAGCAAGTTTTAGACATTGGTGGCGAAATTTGCGTGATGTCGGCTTTTAGCAGATATTTCTGGTTTAATCTGAAAATTAATGTTTAGATATTCTCCAGCATAGCACAAACGGGAGAAGAATTTCAAAGTTGAGAAGGATGTAAATCGTATAATCTTGGTGTATTCAAGGTATAAGATTGAATATGCATCTTTGTGGTAAGCGCGTTCCACCTTCGGTCTCGAAACGTAAAAAAATCATAAATCAGCCATTTAAAAAATATATATGTCACCGTAAGATTGTGAATGTCGTTAGTTTATAATCTTACTCGCGATATTATAAACTTACGGAAAATTGTGATCTGTCTGACACCAACCATTTACAATTTAACGTATTATTTCTCGTTAGTTTATAATCTTACGATGTCAAATAAACTCAACTACCCAGCATGTTCTCGTCGCCATATACGTCCATGACATGCAGAGTATCGACACGACTTGTCATATCTATTTGTGGATCTGATTAATTCCCGCATTATTTACTCTGTGACGGCGCGGCTGGCTACGTCATGCGCCCGCGTCACTTGTGTACGCAGAATCCGCATAGTTGATGCGAGTGATTGAACTCCAGTTGCCAGGCGTTAGCAGACGCTGAATTATGATGGAAATACGGGATATCCAAAATGGTAGTTAAAATTGTTACCTGGGCCCCGTTTCACGAAGCAACAAGTTACTAGTAACAAGTTACAATTTGATATATATTGCGTAGCCAATTCGCCTAAACTGTAAACCCTTATCGTTTTCCCTAATCTTCTACGCAATGTACGTCGAATTGTACTTGTAATTTGTAACTTGTAGCTTCGTGAAACGGCCCCCTGGAAGTCTGGAAGGATTTAATTTACTGAAGCGTTTTTTTTAAATATAAAAATGATATTTTTATTCTAATCGTATATGTTCTAATTGACATTACATGTAATAGCCACGAAAATGTATTTAAAATAATATTACCTCATAAATGTCTATGGACTATGTCCGTTCATGTTTCGAATTCTGAGATGAAGTTAGAAAAGGCAGTTCCAGCCCATTGTTTTTAAACTGTCTTCCGTACTTCAAAAGGCCGGCTTTTATCCCAAATGTAGTCAATAAACTCAAGTCATAGGCCAATACTAGGTTCTCTGTCGTCTGCTGTATCACGAGCCATCTCAGTGGATCATTAAGTGGTCATAGACGACATTTTCATAGCATAAAAATAGCCATGAACAAACAAACAAAAATATATCTAAAGATCTGCTTAGATTCTAGACTAGACTATCTCGTTAGATTAGACAGGGTTGCAGTAAACAACTTACGTAAGCCAGGCGTTGACCTATTCAGCGAATAAGGTTCTGTTGGGCCTCGGTGTTATTGTACTTTCTACGTCAATTTTATATCATAGAGTAGGCTACGGAATTGCTGTTGTCAGGAGAACTTCAAAATGGCCTCCGAATAGGCTTTCTTTGTTTTATATTGTGGTAGAGTTACGTTGTGTGGTGACGGCAGAGTAGAATACATTTGTCACCAACCCCTACTCTTCCCGTGGGTGTCGTAAGAGGCGACTTAGGGACTACATATTGAACAGGGAACGGGCAGCAGCGCTCTCTGATACAGTAACCTTTTAATCTGCGATCTCCAACCCGCCTGCCAAGCGTGGAGATTATGGCAAAACCCTCCACTTAAGTGGAGGAGGCTCATAGTCCAGCAGTGGACTGTAACGGGCCGTTGATGAGAGTTACGTTATAATCTGTAATTCAAATTCGTCCGTCTTCTCGCCTTTATAGATTAACAAAGGGTGGAGATGATCATCTTAGTTTAGAGCATTCGAACGTCAATCTTTATTTTTATTTTATTTTATGGTCCGGTTACTAAGACCTTAAGACCAAATCTTTTTTGTTTACATAACACTTTATTTGTTACAGTTTTTGCTCAGTCATTTCAATATATTGAATTTAGACGTTAGGGATGCGTCGATTGCACAAATATAGAGCGGACGTAAAGACATTTAAAAGTTCGCACAAATCAATACGAGCCTAAACAGGGCCTAAAAAGGGCTTTTAAAAGCTTGTAATACGTGAATTATATTATTATATTTTATGATAGAGCGTTGGTTGTCTAGTGGTTTGGGTTGCTGCCTTCCGTCCGGGAGACGCGGATTTGATTCCCAACACGTACCGATGTGTTTTCGAATTCATATGTACGTTTATTCGACGCTCTTACGGTGAAGGAAAACATCGTGCTGAAACCAGCACACTCCTGCGAAGAAATTCAAAGGTTGCGTGTGAAGTCGACCAACCCGCACTGGGCCAGCGCGGTCGACTAAGGCCTAATCGCCCTAATTCAGGGTAGGCTCGAGCCATTCGGAGGGGGGGACGTATGTTGATGATTGATTGATTGAATACGTGAATTTATATATAGAAGTTGAACACCGTCGTTCAGAGCTACTAAAACTATAAAACAGTACCTTACATAAGCAAATAAAAGAAAATAATAGACATCAACTATGTACCTAACAAGGTCAATAATATAATAATTCCTACGAAAATACTCCTAAATGTTCCAAATTGATGTTGCTGCGTACCGCATGTTACAGTTCAAGCGATAGTCAACTCTGTGTCTGGGGAGTAGGATTTAAATTGAAGCTGTGACGAGTTAAGAGCTGCTGAAAGTTTAATGAGGCCGATGTCGATAGTTTTGTTAAATTCAATCGAAACACTTCTGTTGTTTGGTTGTTACCAAGAAACTGATTTGGTAGTCGCGTTCTGAGAGATGGGTTGCACCATCTCTCTAGTACGTACTTTAAAAGATGCATTGTTTTTTCAAACAAAGTAAAATGTAGGTTCGCAATTTAATCTGTAACCAAATATTATACAGAATTTTTCGAAAAACTTCGATTATTATTTGGTTTGTATTTTTTTTTATGAGGCGTAATATAATATTAGTAATATAAAAAAAAATATTTAATTTTTTATTATTTTTTATTTATTTATTTATTTATTTAATGCTAATATACACATGAAGTCTTAAAAACTAAGTGTCATGTACATATACCCTGTAAGGGTGCAGCAAATATGGATAACAGTCTTATCTTATTATTTTGACTAATAATTTCTTAATATTATTAATTATACTTACTTATATTTAAGTATTTACTTACTTATTTACACATTTATTTATCTTACCTCTAAATCAAATATGTTTTTTTATATATTAAATAAATTAATATAACATTTATTATGTTTGGGCTATTATGTTTTTATCAGTCATGAACTCTTCTATATTATAGTAGGATTTATTTAATAATATATGTTTAAGTTTGTTTTTAAAAATTTTATCATCTTCTATTTTTAGGCTGTCTGGTATTTTGTTATAAATTTGTATGCATCTGTATAGTGGACTATTTCGGAACATTTCCAACCTAGGAGTAGGGAGGACTAATTTATTTTTGCGGCGGCCGCTTTTTACAAACTCAAAGAGATCCGTATGCTGTCTAACAAACATAGCGGTCTCTAGTATGTAAATGCTTGGTAAGGTCAAGATTTTATTATTTTTAAAATGAGTCCTGCAGGAAGCTCTAGGTTTTATATTATTTACAATACGTAAACATTTTTTTTGTAAAATGAATAAGTCATTTGCATCCGTGCTATGTCCCCACAGCATTACACCATAGCGGAGCCAAGCATAAGCGTATGCGTAGTAGGCAGATAGAGCGCATTCGCGATTGGTATTTAATTTTATTACAGTTAGAGCGTATATGAACTGTGAGAGTTTAGCTTTAATTTTTTCTATGTGATTTTTCCAATTTAGGTGTGTGTCTATTGTAATTCCTAATAGTGTAAAATTATTAGTTTCGTCTATTTTAAGGTTATTAGATATATTTGTGAGGTCCAATTGTTGTTTTTGGTATGGTTTGAATTGAATTATTTTGGTTTTGTTGTCATTAATATCTAAATTATGGTCTTTTAGCCATTGTTTAGTATCGTTATATGTGTCTGTAATTTGATTAGTGCTGTTATGGTCTATTTTTTCACATTTAAATAGAAGAGAGACATCATCTGCAAATAGTACACAAAGTGGATTTGAAATATTGGGCAGGTCGTTTATATAGATAAGAAACAAAATACATCCTATAACGCTTCCTTGAGGGATAGAACAGTTGTTCTCTTCAACATCAGATAATATACTTTTTAGCTCACCAGTGTCCTCATCAAGATGATCTATCTGGACACATTGTTTTCGATCACGAAGGTATGATTGAATCCATTTATAAGCGTTGGATCTTATGCCTAAATCATATAGTTTACTAAGTAAGATTGTGTGTGAGACTCTATCGTATGCTTTCGACATATCAAGTAGTACACCTACCGCATAATATTTATCTTTAATATATGTAAGTATTTCTTGTATATATGTATAAACAGCATGGGTAGTGGATCGTTTTTTTCTAAAGCCGTATTGGTTGTTATTCAACAGATTATATTTTTCTAAAAAGTTGTAAATTCGGTTGGTCATAGTCTTTTCAAATAATTTTGATAGCGTAGGGAGGAGTGCGATAGGCCTATATTGACCTGGGTCGTCAGATATACGGCATTTTTTTAAAATAGGTTTAATCTTGGCTATCTTGAGTATTTCGGGGAATGTGCCTTCTTCAAATGATTGGTTGATTAAATATGTGAGTGGAGGGGTCAGTTCTTCTATACAAATTTTAATAAGTGTTAAAGGTATATCATCTATACCGCAGCTCATTTTATTAGGAGATTTGCGTATAAGATTGTGTATTTCTCGCTCTGATACTGGTTCTAGAAACAAAGAGTTCACGGAAGGTGTTTTAACTTTACAATTTTGAGGTAGATGTGCATTATTTCCGTTTGGCCGAGTTGAAGTTGGATTTCCCACTGAGACAAAGAATTTGTTAAAAATATTAGCTACTGATTTAGGACGTTGTATGATTTGGTTATTAAATCTGACATTTATATTTCGATGTAGTTTATTTTTTGACTTGGATGTTATTCTGTTAGTAATTCTCCACATTGTTTTTGTTTTGTTTTCAGAAACCTTCATTTCTTTAGTATAAGCAAGTTTTTTAGCTAATTTTACACTTCGTTTCAGTGTCTTTGAGTATACTTTATAATATTTCTTTAAAGTTTTGTCATTTGTCTGAGTTATTAGTATTTTTAAAAGTCTTTTATTTTTACATGAAGTTTTTAGGCCATTAGTTAACCAATTTAATTTTTGTTTAGGACTAAGTTTTATTCGTTTCTTTGGAATAGTACTGTCCAATATTTGTTTGATTTTTTCATTAAATAAATTATAATTTGAATTTATATCATTAAATGAAGATATTACTTCGCACCAATTTATTTTCCTGAGTTCTGTTTTAAATGACATCATGTTTTTTTTGCTAAAAATTCTTTTGTTAGTGTAAATTGGTTTAGGTTGTGTTTGAGTACTACATATTTTAAAGCTATATAAAACAGATCTATGATCGGAAATGCCTAGGTCCTCAACATCTATGTGATAATCTTTGTTATTTGTAAATATCAAATCTATACAACTCTGACTATTTTTTTTATGTTATGAAAAAACTCAGAAAATTCGCTTGACCTATACTGTTTCCGCTAATCAAACAATAACTCTTCGTGAAGGCCCATAGAATACACAAATGAAAAGGTTTTTTTAATCTACATTCTAAATTTCATTTTTAACCGACTTCAAAAAAAGGAGGTTCTAAATTCGGCTGTATTTTTTTATTTTTTATCATTTTACAATTGAAACTACCTATAAAATCTTTATCCATCATCATCATCATCGTGGTAATAACCCGGTAGATATGTGTGTTATTAATGTAAAGAAAACCACTTCACTCACATGTTAGTGCATTTCTTAATTTTGAATTTGCCGCGTTATTTTTATAACCTAACATGGTAACGTGGCCACAACTGTCAATTGCAATATTTTTGCTAAGGGATTTTAAATAGTCATTTATTATATCCCGGATATAAAAAGACCTGAAATAAAGGCTTTAAATGTTGTTTCTTTTGTCTTTTCAGAGAAACACAATTACGTCTTTATTTTCATTATTCCCGAGAATTCTACTATAAAATATCATTATATTAATATAAAAACTTCTAACTTAGTCTGTTCTATTTCCGGCAAGCGCCATCGACCAATCGATACTAGACTTCGTACATCACTAAAGTTTAGTATGCAATGAGGGCTCGAGTGTTCGTCGCCGCGACCTTCTGGGGGCCGACGACCGGTGTGACGTCACAGGGTAGCAAGGGAGGCTAGTGACTGCTAATGCCAACCCCCTCATAATACATTTATGTAAGAATTCTTTGTACATTCGTGACATGACACATTGTAGCTATGAGTGGCCAGTAACTTTGCCTAGATTTAAAGTTTCGTACGGTCACGGAAAGTGACGGTTTTGTTTGTTTTGACCTGACACTGTTAGGGCTAATGTTTACCCACCGTGATGGGTTACATTTTACCTGCCGCTAAATAACTGGGGTGGGAGCCTGGTCTCACCAACAGCTCATATACGTACCCACTGAGGGGCTCGAGCCTACCCTGAATTAGGGCGATCAGGCCTTAGTCGACCACGCTGGCCCATTGCGGGTTGGTCGACTTCACACACAAACTTTGAATTTCTTCGCAGGAATGTGCAGGTTTCATCACGATGTTTTCCTTCACCACCGGTTTTTTAAAACACAGGTATATTCTATTATGGATACCAGGCTCACTACTCTCGCGTATGTGTTAATCTAAGGAACGAAAATATATATCTCCTGGGTGGGCATGCTGTTGTCTCGATTGGCCTGAAATGTTCAAAACCAAGATCTCCTTTTCGTCGCGTTACTTACAGGCCTTTGAGGGACATTAATATGAAGGAATTTAACACTGCCATTGAGGCCATGGCATGGGACGACTTGTTGAAGTTGAAAACTGTGGATGAGATGGTTTCCGCCTTTAGCAGTAAATTAATTAGTGTCTATGACGTATATGCCCCGGAAAAAACCATAACTGTTAAGGAGTCGTTGCCTCCATGGCTCAACAGTAATGTGAGGTATATGATGTACCTTCGGGATTGCGCTCATAAGAAATCACGGAAAGAGACTATAGTGCTGATGAAGCTAAATATAAGGACCTCAAACATCTAGTTAATGTTAGTGTATACTACGAAAAAAAAGCCTTTTTCAATGAGCATATTAACAAACATATTAACAACCCCAAATATCTATGGTCCAACATAAAGAACACAATAGTATCAAATATTAAAAATAATCACGAGCTACCACAACATTTTAATGATCCTGACTTAATAAACAAAACCTTTTTAAATGTGCCTGGCAGGAACGATGTTAGTTTGCCAGATTTAACTTATCTCGAGTTTCACAAGCATTGCTCTTCTGTATTCTCTCTGAAACCTGTTGAAGAGAGCGTAATTGCGAAAATTATAATGTCTTCACTTAAATCAAACGCATGTGGATCTGATGGACTTACTCGTGACATGATACTGCTTACATTACCCACTACCTTGAAAATTATAACTGCGATCATTAACAGATCTATATTTGAACACGCTTTCCCGTCCTCATGGAAGAACGCACTAGTCCGTCCCTTGCCTAAGTCCAGCCAGGCCGCTGACGTTACAGACTTGCGACCCATAAGCATTTCACCCTTTCTATCAAAAATATTAGAAAGGGTGGTTGCTTTTCAAGTCATAAAATTCTGTGAGGCCAATAATATTTTTCCTGAACTACAGTCTGGTTTTCGCAAGGGACGTAGCACGGATACAGCGTTATTGGACGTCGTGGATAATTTACTAACGGCTCAGGATGAAGGGAATGGATCAATAATTGTGCTGCTAGACTATTCTCGCGCGTTTGATTCCATAAATACATCGTTGCTCTTGTCTAAATTATCTTACTATGGTTTCGACCATTGGGCTGTAAAATGGTTCGATAGCTATCTCAGCCATCGCACTCAACAGGTCGTGATATCAAAACCTGATGGATCATGGGTTTCTTCGAGGGCTGAACCTATTCTGCGCGGGGTACCGCAGGGTTCAATCTTGGGTCCTATCTTATTTATTTTGTATACATCAGATCTTGCCCGACACATACAGGATTGCAAATTCCATATGTATGCGGATGACGTTCAGCTTTACCTCCCGGTTGATAGGAATGACCATCAGGCAACTGTAAATATAATAAATTCCGATTTAAATCGTATAGCCACATGGTCAGATAGAAATTGTCTGATACTAAATCCGACTAAATCTAAGTTTCTTATTATTGGTTCTAAGGCCCAAGTACGAAACTTAGAAGCTAAACATTTAAATATTGAGATTTTGGGCGCAAGGGTTGAACGTGTGCCTTCAGCTCGAAATTTGGGATTGCTGATGGATAGTAATTTAAGGTTTGAGGATCACTGTTTAAGTCTGGTTCGTAACTGCTTTTACCGCTTGAAAAGAGCATCGAACCTCTTTGGCCTACCTAAAGTTGCAAGTACATAAAAAGTGACATTTTGTACATCTATAAAACATATGCCAATTGATAGATAAAATTATTATAAACAACAAATACTCTTTGACAAAATGTCGTAAATGATATACTTTCTGAGTTATTTCGGTTTGAAAATATAAAAATGATTTAAATAAAATCTCCATTTAAATTGATTTAAAGCTACAAACAACATTTTAAAGCATCCCACGTCACTACTGGTATTAAATTGGATTCTCGTGATAATAAAATAATGGGATAATAAGTATACTATCATAATAAGTTTTTTTTTATGATTTAGTTATAACTAAATATTAAATAAAGTAAAATGATAGCACATCACATAAAAACGGGATCTGATATCGATCAGCATGTTATACAACATGTGATAAGTTTAATTATACATCCTTTTTTACTTGCTTTGCATCAAGTTATGAGTTAGTATTGTTTATCAAAGTACAAATCACTGCATGTGTATTTACAAAATCTGCTGGTTTAAGCAAGTATGTATGTACAAAATATCACGACAGTCAAATGTATAAAATAATAATAATACTTACAAATAAAATAAATGTGTACGTACAGTCAGTCGGATTCATAAGTCCATCCATATCATGTGCGTACTTTGAAATATCTTTTTATTTATGTAACCTTTTTCGTATTTTTTATCCTAGTGGATACAGCCCCATACACTTCACCTATAACAGCAAAAACCGAAAAGAAGACTGTTTTTAATCAAACTTAAATGCTAGGAAAAGGTAAATCTGACTTACATAAGTATATTATTATATACAAAGATGTGTTTTTAAAGAATCAACTGACTCCAACATAATTTACATATAGATTACAATTGTGAAATGGGTAATAATGCTAAAAATCTTATGCAAATTATAGTAATTAATGTATGTTTATGTACAAAAAATATCACCTAGCTAAATATCCCGTTTCCATGTAATGTGCTATCATTTTTAAAGAATTCTACTTTATTTCATATTTAGTTAATTATGACTAAATCATAAAAATAATAAATAAATAACTTATTATGATATCCTATTATTATTATTTATACCTTATCCCATTATTTTATTATCACGAAAATCAAAATTAATACTAGTAGTGACGTGGGATGCTTTAAAATGTTGATATTGTACCTTTAAATCAATTTAAATGGAGATTTTATTTTAACTATGTTTATGTTTTCAAACCAAAATAACTCAGAAAGTATATCATTTTCGACATTTTGTCAAAGAGTATTTGTTGTTTGTAATAATTTTATCTATCGATTGGCATATGTTTCATATATGTACACCAAAATGTCACTTTTTATGTACTTGCAACTTTAGGTAGGCCAGTCTCCATACAAAAATGTTCGAACTTCTTTATATAATATTAGACCTTTCATCGACACGGAACTTCGAGTAAGACTGTGTGAATCGCTCATTCTTTCCAAATTCAGCCATTGCAATACAACAGTCTACGGTAATTGCATTTACGGAAAAACACTATCGCTCATACAAAGAGTACAAAATGCATGCGCATGTTATTGTTTCGCCATCCCTCCACGTTCACATGTGACGCCATTTTTAAACTCGTCAAATGTCCTCAAACTTGGAGGTCGTATTAAGCTATTTATGTCAAATTTATTATTCGGCGTAATTAAAACTGGGAAACCTGAATATCTTTTTAGAAAATTGTTTTTGTATTGCATATCTCCAGGATATGCAAATCAATCACAGATATGTGCCTAGATCGATTGCTCCTATGCTAAGCTTACCTCGACATCGAACTGCACCCTTCCGCGGTAGTTTCAAGTTCCAGGCCTCAAAGTGTTGGAATGACCTTCCTCCGCCATTTCGTTGTATAGCCACCAAAAACCGTTTTAAAAACGAAGCACGGAAATATTTTCTTACATTACAGAAGAAAACTGGATAATTTCTGGCATAGGAACCGCATTTTTACTCACTTTTCATTTTTATTTATTGGGCAGGTAGGTGGCATTACACATCTTTCCTCATTATTATTTAATATGTATTTTTAATTAATGTATATTTTAGTATTATATATTCACTTATATATTTATACAACGTGTTACAAAAAATACCAAAAAAAATTATATTCTTCATCACAGGCATTTAATTAAAATTTTCCCATCTCTAGTGTCAATTGACACCTAAAATATAGACTATCGATTCTCAGAACGGAAAAGTATATGTACACCTTTTGTGCCAACATTTTTAAAAGAGATGTACTGAAATCTATTTATGTTATAAAACATTTTCTTTTTTTGCCTTTATTATCTTGTTTACTTATTTAGATACATAAATATTATTTTGAAAAATTTAGTTCATTATTTAATTAATTTATTATTTCATAACAATATTTAACAAAGCTTTTTTTATTTATTTGTAGTTTTTTCATGTTGAAATTAATTGTTCTAATGTGGATGTTATGGTACAAGTAGTACGTAAACATTTTTAACCATAACGGTAAAAATAGGCACATATACCTAAAATTACATATCTGGTCCGAATATTCTTTGACACAGCTGATCACTAGAGATGGGAAAACTTTAATTAAATACCTTTGATAAAAATATTATTTTTTTTGGTATTTTTTGTAACACGTTGTATATTATAATTATTATATTAATTGTTCACTCCACTGTTTGCGCACTCCATCTGAATAGGTGCTAATAGAATAACAGCGCTGTGAAGTGTGGTGATCCTCATGTCACAGCATATGCTGAGTTGGGCCTAGTTAAGGGGCGGTACACATTTTCTCTTTTTCTTTACTTTTGTCTTCTGTCCTCTACTGATTGTTTTTCTTCCTTTTTGAGTATGTACATGTACCTTCCCTTAATAAATGTTTTACTTACTTACTTTACTTACTATATGTCAATTCCAAATTGTGAAAGAAAATAAAATATCAATATTATTATGAAATGTAAGTTTAAATTTTCATAATGTCGTCGTGCTAACTAACCAACTTAGGCTAACTTTGACGTAGATTTGATTTGTAAAACCTTACAGCGAATAAGAACGAAATGAACAAGAATACATTCTTCTTCATCATCGTGTGGGTTGTCACAACAGCACACAACCTGTGACACAACATACAACAACATACAACAACATGAATACTTTAATTTTACTATGAATTTTGATAGCGGTCACGAAGCCAAGCTATGTGTTATCAACAGGGTTATTCACGGGCTGGCCTCCATTGTTTTTTTTAATCTGTAGCGTTATACAGACAGATTTTATTAAACTTTATCTAACAATATTAATTATTTGTTTCAGGTAAGCTTGTGGCAGAAATCACTACTGAACTGGTACAGTACAGTAAACAAACCTAAACTTATAAAAGACGTGTGCAAACTTTCTGGAAAGGAATAAAACACTGTCGTGTGGTGACGGCAGAGTAGAATACATTTGTCACCAACCCCTACTCTTCTCGTGAGTGTCGTAAGAGGCGACTTAGGGACTACACATTGAACAGGGAACGGGCAGCAGCGCTCTCGGATACAGTAACCTTTTAATCTGCGATCTCCAACCCGCCTGCCAAGCGTGGAGATTATGGCAAAACCCCCACTTAAGTGGAGGAGGCTCATAGTCCAGCAGTGGACTGTAACGGGCCGTTGATTGACAGCTTGGCAAAAAAGAGTTTGGAGCGGTGACAGGTGGAACTAAATATTTAGTTTGCTGCGATTCATGCTGGGTTGCTTTTTATTATCCCATTGGTATGCCATGTTGATTGTTATTCGTTAATTTTACAATATTTTATAAATGAAGTAATTTTTCCTTTCCTATTTGACTACGAGGTGGCCACAAGTGCGATAAAAGCGCCCTCATTTTTTCCAAACTCTTTTTTGCCAAGTTGTACGTACTAAGTATTGGAATACAATCGCGCCTGGCGTTTGAGCTTTGAAGCTGTTTGGCATTGATCGAAGCTTTTGCTATTAAGCTGTGAGTAGGCGTTTTTGAGCGCTTTAACACTACAAGCTTTTTAGACCGGCTTAGAGCGATTCTGTATCTAAGTGTGGTGGTACTACAGCACTTCGTCTTATTCTTAGCGTATTATATTGATACTTTACGAATTGAGATGACTTAAAAAAACCATACACAGGCGGTAATAGGAGCGTTCAGGCTGAAAGCGCATGTCAAATCGATAATAATTTAACGTAACTTTACGTTGCATTTTTTCCTACTACAAGTATTTTTAGATTACTTACTGGCAAGACTCAACACCTATATTTTAAGAATCAATTTGGAAATAAATACTATTTTTATTTATTTATTTTTATTATTTCTATTTTACGTGATGTAAAAGGGCTAGCCGGGCTTGCCACTAAACTGACTACGCTTAATCATACTAGAGTGTAAAGTTAACCATTAGAACATTGTCAGAGTAACACGCACATCACGCTAACCGACTCATGTAACTGACAGCGGTTTCCATCAATACGCGAAGAGGGGATAGTTGATAGGCAATTTTAAATCACACCAAAAAAATATAAACGTTTTGTTTATCTTGTTTGTACCTGTGAGATGATTTATTTACAACTTTCGAAACAGACATAATTAATTCGGCAAGTCTTCTTGTCATGCGTGTTGTAGACTTGTGGAAAATTCTGGCGAATTCGAAATTCAACGGCTATTTCCCGCGCGAACGTGTCGCTGTCGGTTACTTTTCACTACTTTGTGCTACGTTGTAATGTAACTAAGTCTTATTGTTTACACAGCACGCAGATTCCTAACATTACCTATAATAAAACATGGGATAATTGATGGTCTGGGAAACAAATAAAACAGAATGCTCCAGCTGCCTTTCTCGTCATGTAAGTCGTAAAAGTCGGTTCATAGAAAGCGTTGTGTTGAACTGCTATTTTAGGCGACAAGCTAAGCTGGCAGCCTAGTGCTTTCTGCTACATATTCTATGATCTTCAATATTTTAGCTATAATGTATGTAGAGAGAGCTAGACTAATAAATGTTGTTTCAGTTTATAGCCTAAGTGCTATTCGAAGCTCTTCGTATGCTCCATAATATGTAGAAGAGCAGGCTAAACTGTATGCTAAATTTCCATTAAAATCGGTTAACCTAATAAATGATATCAGACAGATAGTCATTGCTGAGATTTCCTAGTACACTCATCAAAAGTGTCTAGGGATTTTTCTTCACAGAAATTAAAGTAATTGTAATAATTGTCAGGGTCAGTAATCAGTTTCAATCCATTTTCCAACTTCTTCAAATTCTGAAAGAGTAAAGTCAGTTTTATTTAAGTACAGTACGAAGACATAAACGGTGTACAATTGTTTACATTATTGAGAAGAAAAGAAGTTAATCCCTAGACTCTTTTGATGAGTGTATTAAAAAAAAAAAAGAAAAAGATACTATGTTTCTTTGGCGCTTCTTCACTGAGGAAATGAACATTTTTGCCAACAACGTATTATTACGTTCTTTTCTGTGTGATTGGTTATTTTTATGGTTGGTTGGTTTTTATTGGAAAGCGCGATATTTAATACAGTTGAAAAAATGTCTTACTACGAAACAAAATTATTCATTTTCATTTGAAAAAGGGACCTGCTCTAATTTCAGGAAATAACTATTCCATCCTAAATGTCCTCCTACTAAATATTCTATTGCTTGTACCGACACGAGTGGCACACTTAAAAGACTGTTTTACGGGGTCTCCCTTGCACGCACGGCAAGCTAGCACGGATATTGAAAAGGGGATCGGACTACTTTAAAAAAAAAAAAAAACATAAAATATGTTAAATTTAGGAACAGTCCGATCCCCTATTTTGGAGGGTCTTTTTTATAATTCAATTAGGTGTTTAAAAGACTCGCTATTTATGTAAATTCTGGCTCAGCAATACTTGCAAGGGTAGTTATATTTTGAACGTTTTCGTAAAGCTTTTAAAGTGGGTTATTTTGGACGAGGCAAATGAATATTTTTTTTGAAAATGTCGAATCTGTACCCTTGTAAGAAAATCGGAGTTACAGGTTCGAAGTAAATAGTAATAATATAATAGAATAAATAGTAATAAATAAATGAAGTTATCAAAACGTGTAAAATATTACGACAAACTTGATTGTAATGAATTGGGATGGTCTATTTTCTAAACAAAATAACTTGTTTTAAATACAGAAAAATACCCTATTAAATACTATTGATTCCTCATTTCTAACATAAGAATGAACCCATGTACAAACAAGAATAGAATAAAATTATATCCGTTATTTTACTGCACATACAGAAAACAGAAAGTATCGTTCCGTTAGGCGGCCATATTGATCCGTAGAAGTTTCTTCGGGAGGTTTACCAAAACATCCTTGATCTTGAAGCTTTGCTCCTCTGAAAGTTCCGGCCCGAGTTCTATATCCGCCGAATTACATTTGGGGAACTGCTAGGGTTGCTACCTTGGTAAGATAATAGGCAGTAATGTATACCGTCACGAACATTTTGCATTAGCAGGTCTGTTTGAACTTTGCGGTTTTGTAGAACTGCTTAAGTAGAAAATAAAGTTTTAAAATGCTTTCTTTGTATGCGTTATTTCTTTTCTCAGAGAAAAAAATAAAACACGCTTAAAAATGTGAAAATTTGAATTAAACTTTTAGCAGTTTTAATTTTTTTTACTTTAATAGACTTAGTTTTAGTAAAATCCCATCGTAAAATTGTACCTATCTGATCATATACAAGTTAAAATGACATATGTGCGTCAATTTTTCGTCGAGATCCTGCACTTTTACAATTTATGAGTTTCTACTAAATAGATATATAATTTTAAATATAACAGCTTCCGTGGCCAAGTGGTCGAGATTTCGTCGCTCATTACGGAGGTTCCGGGTTCGATTCCCGGTGGGGTCATTGTCAAGCAAAAATCTCTTTGTGAGACTTTCCCCAGTTTGATTAGGACTTTGCAGGCTGAATATTAATTAACCATCCCAATTGCAACCCAAACACAGCTATGTAATTGGAATTCGTCCTAGATGTAGAGAGAAATTCTCACTTCTTTTTTCTTTAGGGATATAAATGATTTGTTACGTTCGTTAAACTTTCAAGGTAGGCTCGAGCCCTGTAGAGACAAGAGCAGTTGATGATGATGACGTTAAACTTTAGTACTACGTCGCTAATTTGTGTCAGTTAACAAGATTTCCTACCAGCCCTAAATTGAAAGGGCAAAAGGTGAAGGACGCGCCAGTTTCGCCAGGGTACCGATCGATAGCAGACGTTAAGCTCCACAGACCAATCCCAACCTTATCTCCTTATATTTAGAGCGAATTTTACAATATTGCTTACTGGTTCCGTTCGTGTTTGCTGCTATGTAGAGTACGAAATATTTTCATCTCTATTGCTGTCGTGTTTACAGTCAATATTCCTTTGGAAATGGTTGAGGATATTCATGGTTAATATAGTAAAGGATTTTCAGTCGCAATAGATTGGGTTGTAGGGTAGGTTTTACTGTGTTGGGGTAGATATTGGTTCGTTGGACCTGTTGGATGTTGTGTAGAGTGAACGTTGTTGCCTGTCAAAATACTGCATGAATCGAAAGATGTATTGACGTAGTGGGATAGTTGACGGACTGGTCAAATCGGTTTCCTTTAAATGTCAAAATCAAGACCAGTACAGAGTATGTCTTGACGACGACATAAGCCAACTAAGGGAAGAGACGACTTAAGAAATAGACGAGCTTGGAAGTGGGCATTTTAAGATTATGACGTTTTGATTTGATAGCGTTTTGACCTTTTGAGAGGGTATTCCAATTATCTCCATTGATTTACCCCATTAATGGGGATTTCACAAACCCCAATAATGAGGTTATTATGGAGATAACATTTATGAGACATTTTACGGGCTTACCGCGATATTATTTTTAAATGTTATGATAATGACCGCGAAAGTTTAAAATTATATATTATGGAGATATTAAAAAAAACATAAACTTCATAAGAATAAAGGATTATGTAGGTATATGGATGTTTTCAATGGTTGTGTGAACTTGTGTGTGAAGTCGACCAACCGGCACTGGGCCATCGTGGTTGACTAAGGCCTAATCGCCCTAATTCAGGGTAGGCTTGAGCCCCTCTGTGGGGACGTATGTGGGCTGTTAATGATGATGAATGTTTTAGGAAATAGACGCCATAAGAAGAAGGGCAATGTCATTTCGAATAGTCGAAGAGATGTAGGATCTATAAACATAAATAAGTCGGTTATAAGCACTTCTAAATTGAGATAACTACGCGTAAACAAGACAACATGAACAAACAACATAGTATTGATATATAATTCTATGAATGGAGACGTATTTGTACATAAACAAGGCAATAAGTAGGTATTTCAACTTGTTATTGTTTTTACTTCCACGATATAGATAACGCTATGATTAATGCATTTAATGTTATGCAAGTTTGTTTGCTTAAAAACAGCGTGAATTAATCGATTATTGGTTAAATAAAACACGCGCGATACTTGGTCCTTTTAAAACAGAAATAAAAAGATTTTCTATTTCCTGTTTATAGGTATGGACACGTAATGCGGAGAAATGAATGTTTTTTGGAAAGGGAAAAGGTATTGAATTTGAATGTGGATGGAGAGGACGACCAAAGAAAAGATGCATGGATTGTGTAAGAGATGATATGTGCAGGAGGGATGTGAGTGTTGAAATGACGGCTGATAGGGATGTATGGAGGAAGAAAACATACTGCGCCGACCCCAAATGATGGGATAAGGGTAAGCCAATGATGACCAAGTATATAGGTAATACAACATTGAAAATATACACTACCTATTATTTATATATTATTTACTGTACACAGCTCTTCACAACAAATCCAACTACTGTGCAAGAAAAGACTCTTTCGTCCTCTTAAGTTATTCAAGGTTAGGTACTCTTTGGTAGGTTGTCCTATTTGAATTTAAGTTTTCTGAAGAATTTAAGTCATAGGTAGAAGTTATGATTGTTTTGAATTAATGAAAACCTAAAAATAAGCGTAGATTTCAATTTTATAAATATCTGCGTGTATTATCTTTGTACCTCACTTTTACGGTTTGAAATCTGTAACAATCAAAAGACATAATTTCACTTTCTTTTCTTTAAATAATATTGAACAGAACGAACCTTATTTTAGGATGTGTGCGTCATTACAAGAATCAATAAATTAAAGACTATGATTTATACTTTTCGAAAAACATATTACTGCTTATTGTAGTAACACATATAAGGTGGTCATGCCAGAATACCTTTTTACGAACACTACAGAATGTTGATATCACAAAAGGGGTACCAAATATTGATTATTGGCATTAATCACATGTTCTGTCACTGACTTGCTTCCTAAAACGACGTTATGGTTCATTCCTAGCAGCTCTACAGAAGACAACCCACTGTTGTTGGTAGGAAATACTAGAGGGCGCCAGTTACACCAGACGGACATCGATTTGTGTCCGTTGGGAATAACCCAGATAGGTAACTCGATCGGTGGCTTCTTTATAGATAGAGTAGCTGTATCTATCTAATCTAACTTATATATATATATATATATATGTGTGTGTGTACGTATGTGTAATATGTGTATCGTTTTTCTTTCTTTCTTCTTGCAATGTTTTGTTTTAGCTTGTTGCGCCTTAGGATAGATACAGGATGCTGGAAATATCTTTTAATCGTCGCAATAAAAATAGTTCCACCTCAACATGGTGCAGTACATTAAGTTTAAAGGGCTCGTTGACGAATTATCATAGTTGCCTTGCCTCCGCTTTGAGGAACTGTTACTAGCTGTTGCCTTTTCAGACTGTTGAACATTCAAAATAATAGGTACTAACACAGAGTACTATAGTACTGATAACAAAAAACATCAAGTCTGCGCCCGCTCCGATTAGGTCAGTTACGAAAAAAAAACCAAAGTAACTAATGGCCTCGATTCGGGATGTCATGATGCTCTAAGTCTAATTTTAAAATCCAGCTATCCTTTTCCTTTTTATGACCAATGAAAGAGAGTTGATAAACGAATGATATTAATTTGAACGAATGATAACCTAAAATAAGGGCATAGCTGTCAGTTTAAGAGATTTTTAAGTCGCATGTTTTAAGTGCTCTCTAAAACATAAGGTTCAAATTCGATGTTAGACAGCTCTAATATTAGAATGGCCATCTCCTGTCCCTTTTTAATCTTTAAAAGGTAAAAAGGATAGACTAACTTAAATTAAGGATTAGAGCGTGACAGTGTGAATCGGGGCCAATAATCACCTAAAATTAAAATAAAAACACGACTGCCTTGCCAAAAAAATATATACTCGTAGCACTGTTACTCGGGCTGATGTAAGGATTCTAACGATACCTCACACATTCAAATCTGTTCAGACATTTGGAAGTTATGGTGGAATAAAGTAACTCACATACATAGTAGCATACAGACATGAACCCTAAAATCACACACTCCTTTTTTGGGCAGTCGTGTAAAAACATCACAAGCCTTTTGCCCAAGTCCCAGAGAGCGGGAGCGGCGCGGTCCGGGGCCGGGAAAGCGGGACGGTGCTACAAGGGCTGCTATTTATGTATCCGGAACTGGCCACTTACATAAACAATATTGAAAAAGAAATTATAACATTTAAAAATAGAACTCTTTGGCTGTAAAATAAATTTGGTTCATTCATCTGTCAGTTGTTTTTACATTGTGGCGCCATTTTTAAAATTCATTGTCTATCATCACCATGGATTTGACTCGTGAAAATTTTCGTGCTATGATTTGTTACGACTTTCGGCGTGGATTAACTCAAAAACAGTGCATGGATCAACTTTTGTCGACTTTTGGGGAGGAAGCCCCATCGAAAACCACTGTGTATTTCAGGTGACTGGTTCAGTGAGTTTAATCGTGGTCGTCGTATGCTTGCGGACGATTTTAAAGAAGGTCGCCCTAAATCGGCTGTTGTACCACAAAATATTGATGCTGTGCGCGAACTAATAATGCAAGACCGTCATGTTACATATCGCGAGATAGAGGCATTTCTGGGCATTAGTATGACGAGTATTTATAAAATATTACACGAACATTTGGCTGTAAAAAAAATTTGTTCTCGTTAGATCCCGCACAACTTAACAGTTGAACAAAAACAGGCTCGTGTTGATTGGTGCAAAAAAATGATAGAAAAATACAAATGTGGTACATCAAAAGCTGTTCATAATATCTACACAGGAGACGAATCTTGGATATATGCGTATGATCCCGAAACTAAACAGCAGTCAACGGTTTGGGTGTTCCAAAATGAGCCAAACCCAACTAAAGTTGTTCGTGCAAAAAGCACTTTGAAGCAAATGGTTGCCTGCTTTTTTGGTATTAGTGGACATGTGGCTGCAGTACCACTAGAGAATCGTAAAACGGTTAATTCTGAATGGTACACCACCATTTGCTTGCCAGAAGTCTTTGGAGAAATACGCAAGAACAATCGACAACGAAGAATAATCCTTCACCACGATAACGCCAGCTGTCACACCTCGGCCGAAACAACGGAGTATTTAAATAGTCAAATGATCGAATTGACGGGTCATCCGCCGTACAGTCCCGACTTGGCACCCAACGACTTTTATTTATTCCCAAGCGTGAAGAACAAATTACGTGGACACCGATTTTCGACCCGGGAAGAAGCCGTTGATGCTTTCAAAATGCACGTTTTGGAGATACCCGATACAGAATGGAAAAAATGCTACGAAAGTTGGTTACAACGTATGAAAAAATGCATCGATCATCACGGGGAATATTTTGAAAAGCAATAAAAGTATATTTGGTTATAGATGTTTGTTATTTTTTGTTATTCCGGATACATAAATAGCAGCCTCGTACGCCGCGCCATACAAAGTCCCGCTTTCCCGGCCCCGGACCGCGCCTCTCCCGGTCTGTAGGACTTGGGCTTTTAAGTTTCTTCGTAGGCGTGTCCAGGTTTCCTCACAAGTAAAGTACAAAATGTACTCTAAGAAAATGCATTAATACGTGGTGGGGATCGAACCGGTCAAACGGAACGACCGTAGCCACTGCACCACCGCGGCTGTGATAGCTATACGAGCCATTGCACCACCGCGGCTGTGACAGCCACACGAGCCATTGCAAGTGCCCAGCCTCGTGCCATTCGCCTAAGAAAAGAAACTTTCAGAATCTAAGAATATCCTTTTCCAGCACGACAACAAAGCGAGATTCTGATTATAAACTCGTTTTAAAACTCCGACGGTTCCCTAAGGAAAATTTTGCACAACTTGTTGTTTGTCTTGAAAAGGCTTCATACTTGGAAAGCTTGAGGCTATTTACACGGAAAGTTTTACACGTGCCGTTTAGAATGCTTGCGATTCTACTGTTTTTCTTGGCAACTTGAACTCTATAATAACGATATTACCACGAGGTCCAGAATGTGACCACTCAGTGTCTTAATTGATGATTGCGAGTATGCGCTTTAAATATATACTTAGAGACTTTCATGGCGGAAAATTAAAAGTACAGCTATCAAAGATTGTATGAGTTACAAAATTTTTTCACGGCTTTTAGAGTTCAAGGTGCGCAAAATGTTTTTTTTATTACTTTATTTTTTATCAGGATTACATTACATTGCATGCGTATGAACGTGTAAATACAAAATATCGGAGAAGTGCAGTCTTACGGTCGGCGTTGCATTTCCAACTTAATTTATTCGCTAAAAGATTTCATCTCAAATGGCGTGTCGATCTTTACATGTAAATAGGTGTATCGGCTTATTAATATTTGTTTTGCTTATTTGCTTACCGAGAGTTTATTCCCAAGTTGATGGTTTTGAAATGTATTATTGTTCGAGGGTAGAAATTTAAGTTTTCTTTTATAGATTTGTTGTTTCTTCTCTACTCTGTCTAATGAATTTACGTTGCCAACAGGCATCTTATGTTAAGACTTTCATTAAATCAGAATTTACTAAAATATCATTGAAACAAAAACGAAGCCCCCAAAATTATCCAGAATCCGCCACTAGTAGGATTAACAATCCAAGTATAATAAATAGTTTATTTCATCAACGGCCCGTTACAGTCCGCTGCTGGACTATGAGGCTCCTTGAGAAGGGTTTTGCCATAATCTCCATGCTTGGCAGGCGGGTTGGAGATCGCAGATTAAAAGGTTACTGTATCAGAGAGCGCTGCTGCCCGTTCCCTGTTCAATGTGTAGTCCCTAAGTCGCCTCTTACGACACCCACGGGAAGAGTAGGGGTTGGTGACAAATGTATTCTACTCTGCCGTCACCGCAATGGTTTATTTATCTCATAGATATTATTCAGTGTGACACGGATAAGTTAAATTAACCCAGTCTGACCCAATATAGGCGCGGCCGTTGATCTTACTCGATATATGTAACGGTGTAATGGAAACTGGTTCAAAGCTAAAACAAAAGTTATTTTGATATGAAACTCGATAGGTCTGTTGTGTACTTACGAAAACTTAATCTCTGATAAACACCTATACATATGATCTACCTATAGAATAGGTAAAGTATTTGACTCTTTAAGAGTTATGGAAAACATAAAAAAATAATACTGCTCTATTTTTGTACACTGTTTTATTTTCAATATGAAAGAGCGGTGAGTTGATACTTGTCCCGTTCTGACACAGGCTTTCTTAAGCTTAAATGGGCTGCAAAGGTTTATAGTAAATAAGTTGGGTTTAAACAAAATAAACATTTACTATTATATACATGATAAATGCCACGGACAAACTAGCGACTAGCTTGTTTTTTTCTTGTTTTTCCTTCTGATAATTATTTATTATTTATTACTCTCTTGTAATTTAATAGAGGTTTTCGACTAATTTCGTGTAACATTCGTCCATCGGGCATCGACTTGTTTACTGTTTACTGCACTGCGGCCTGCAAGCGATATTTAAACGATTCGTGGAAGCAGTAAATAGGGCGAGTCATGTACCCTTTTAGTGGAATCGATTTAGTTTACTATAGAACACATTGATGATAAGTTTTTTTTAAATGGCGCTGCTTTTACTTTAGTACACTGCTGGGTGTTCTTCAAAAGCAGCAGAATGAAAAGCCGAAGATCGGTCTAATATTGTGTAATATAGGAGATTATGTCAAGCATCAGACGGACGCAAGCTGTTAATAATGGCGCCAACAGGCGCGAACAGGGAGCAGATAGTGTAGGCGTAGCCTAGTTAAATGCTTAGATTGTAGGCTTGATTGCATGTATTCTTTTAGTCGTTCGGCTTAGTTATTATAGAACACTTAATATGGTCTACGTGATGACCGTGACTGTATGAGAAGAGCCGAAGATGGTGTGTATTCATAATGAATACATTTGTTGATAAAAATGGCGCCCAAATAGGGACTAGATTAAAAGGCAAGAACAGGACTGGATAGGCACCCTCCTATCCTGCCTGGGGGATAGGGACTGGATTATGGAATTATAGTATAGGATTAAAAGGCTTGTGACTTAGTAAAATGCTTAGATTGCACGCGTAATTGAGCAGCGTAGGTGTCAAATTCACCAAAATGTTTAAAAGATAGCTGTCTTGTCTAAAATATTAAAAACCTAGCCTAGATAGCGTATGTAACTATGTATCATGAAAAAATATACCTAATTAAACTTAACTAGTTCAGTAAAAGCTCGACACGGCGGCGGGCAGTATTCATTTTCAACAGAATCAATATCATAGCTTATAGAACTCGTTAAGGAATAAAGCTTCACTAATTGGCGCCCAGACAGGGACTAATGACGTTTCATAGAAAACATTCTGAAGTGTGATTTATCTTTCTATTTCTTTTATAAAAATATTAAAATACAGTTAAATACTTCGGTAGTAGAGTAGGGCAAAGCCATTATAAGAATAAATACATGATATTTATAATTACGTGTACAACGACAAACAGATACCAATTATCGGCGTATCATATCATACTTGGATTTCAAGTATGTATGTATTTTCGGTCCTGGATGTACAACTTTAGACTTGTCTAGTCCGACTAGCGGTATAGTTTTTAAACACGTGACTTGTAATCATGTTTAAAACACATCTTAATTAATAATTCGTAAGGGGCTCTTCGAACCGTTGTTGTTGATATATTGATATCGTCATAGAAATACTCTAATTATTAAATCATGCGTGTGAAGCTACAGAAAGCTAGTAATTTTATTTTTTTCAAAATGTATGGCTTGATGATGTAATAACTTGTTTGTTCCTTTTCGGGCGCCAAAATCGATAAATTGTCGCCCCTACGAGTGCTCAGGACGTCAACAACAGGTCTCTGTTGTATGTTCCCGGTATTAATTTTATTTTACGAACAATTGTTGAGCTTCATAGAAATTCGCTAGTGCGCTGAAAAATGTACATTGTTTTTGTTCGCATCATAATTTATTTTGCGCAAAGGATTTGTTTTCTCCGTTTTGTTTTGTTGTTGTGAGTTAGAACAAACAAGCGGGAGCACGAATGTAAACGGTAGGAGCGCAGACTTGTTTTTAAATTGTTTTGTTCATTTCATTGCAAACTTGAGATTTATCCCCAAGCACAAAATAAATAAATTTCATATTAAAGGAGAAAATTTCATCGTCTTAGTAATAGGGAATATGCATAAAAAATATTAGTTTTTTTCATAGTTCATCTGAAAGTATACAAAAATAGAATACTGACAGAATCGTCAAAACAGAATCGAAATTGATTGAAAAACAAACAAATATATGTGTCCCTCTTACGAAAACAAAATTTCTGTGGCGGATGTATGGCCCGCGTGACATTATAACGTCACAGGTCACGTCGGACCTCTGTCTAACCATCAACTTTGAAGCCTTATAACTTTGTTTCTGAGCAAGATATTTCAAATATTATTTTTATCTGGAGTTTGAAATATTTCGATTAATGAATTTAAAAAAAAATGTGCATATGGTCCCCTTATTGTCAGAATTCATTAATTGACCAAATCTTACTTGTGAGTTAGAGGCGTTTAAAGTATTTAAAATTTTAAACTCAAATAAATTACGCAATTGAATACTCACACTTGTCAATGATATTTTGAATTGTTCAGTAAAACCTCCTCTTTCATTTGCAATATCCTATATTTTAGGTTCTTTTACCGATATGTTACTATAGAGTATAATTACTTTTGCCGTTAGTGATAATTTCCCAAAGTGTGTAGTTAGTGATTTTGGCACTGTAGTTAGTGACTTTTTCACGTTTGAAATATTTACATTTTCTATCTCGCGATATACGCATCGTATCAATGTGTGAGTAAAAAGGGAACGTAGAGCAGCTTTTGCTTATAACGCTGATGTCAATAACTCATTTTGGTCAATGTTGTCACTTAATGAATTTTGCCACTAAGGGGACGATATTCTCTATTGGCCTATTGTAAGATCGATGAACCACCTCCCAAACCGTAGTGTTGCCTATCCAATTTGTTTGTAGGTATCCTCATGTCATAGCAATATGCTTGCGCAAAAATGCTTTTGTATGTCCGGGTGTTCTGCTCTACAGGTAGTATTTCTCAACAGATTCTCGTTTTGTGGGCAGGTTCGATAATTATATTATAGTTTTTTCTTGTCGATTCAGAATTTTTCAAAATGGTAGATATGCGGGTTGAAAACGAAAAAAATATCATATTCATATTCATTTATTCCTCAAACAATATTTTACATTGTGTTGGAAATGACAATAACATATGACATAAAACGGTCATTTCTAAAAAAAAAAAAACCTCGCTAGGTCTACAGCTCACAGAGCCACTAGGACGTGTAGTTGGTAAGCACTTTGGCTGCGTATAGGCCGAAAGAAGTGGATTCAAATCCCGCCAGAAGGTTTAAGTTTTTATGTTGTTTTCTATGAATCAAAAATATTTATTAACACACATATTTTTCTCTTCAATTCCAGATGTACGCTCCGCTTCCCGTCCACGAATATCCGCCTAGAATTCCAGTCGCTGGTGGAAGATGGAGGAGGAGCTGGGGCAAGCGCGGGTCCTCCTCTGCCCCCGCTCAGGATCACGATACCGATGGACAATGACGGCCGCAGCCCTGCGCCTTCTCCCACAGGTAATTAATAGAATGGGTTCGAATTCCAGTGGGGACACTGTCAAGCAATAATCTCGGCGCGGACTGTGAGTAGATACGAGCCATGTCATTGGCCTTTGGCGGCTCTATTACACTGACACCAGGGTTCGTAAGGTCGGTTGTTGACTTTACAACCCACATTATGAATAAGATAGATAATTGTAACAGGGACGTACAACGCGTAAGTAAATTACCCAAAATCTCTGTCGGTAGGTTCAGCCCAATAAACTTAACAACTTTTGACCGAGTATATTGAATGAAAAAAAAAAAAAAAAGACTTATTCTAAAGCAAATGTGAATCAGTGTCACGTACTGAATAATCACCCGAGAGGAATTGAGCTGAATCTTAAGTCGTTAACAATTTTAAAATAAAATCCAAAAATTGATATAATTTTTTTATTAGGTACAATAAGTGCAGCGAACAGTTGCCCTACGTCGCCGCGCGGCGCCGGCTCCTCGGGGCGACGGCACGCGGACCTAGGACTGGTCGCCCATTACGCTAGCTTAGCCGACTCCCATCGGCCTACGTCGAACGGAAATGCGGTGAGTTGAAATCAGAAACATTTATTTGTAGGACATCACAACACAAAACACATACATAAAGAATAGTACATAATGTAATAGAAATGAAATGAAAATACAAAAACAACATACTTACAAAATTTCCCCTGTGTTGCGACATCCAGACAAAAAGGGCCTCACTCAGCAAAAGCCGTAGCCTAGCAAGGTAGGCTACAGCGCTGATCTTCCGTGAGCCCTGCAGAAACACGGCACGGACGAACATCATATACCTACTTATATTATTGTTATGTATATAATATTGAAATAAATAAATAAAGCATAAATAAATAGTAATGTTAACTGATTTGTATAATAACGTTGCTCTCTTAAAATGTCCATGTTAGCTGTAAGGAAAATAAGCACGGTGAACAGTTGCCCTACGACGCCCTACGTCCTGTCGTACGACATGAAATTCGCCTCAGTTTTACCAAAGATTCAGTAGTGATTATTCCCTGTGTTCTACGAGAAAATAATAAATAAATAAATTAATAAGCGCTTTATTTATCAACAATACAAGTATCAAGTAATGCTACGTAACAAATAAGTAGTACAAATTGCTGATAAAAGGGCAAGAGTCTCAGCATGATTGCTGCTTTTCAGAATCTCCCCATCTTCGCTACACTGGAAAATGCTCCACGCAGTTAATCCCTTCAGCTCCAGACATACGTCTTGAAGTCTATATTAAATTAAATAGAACAAAAAATAAGAAACAAAAAATAAGAGTACTATCTATATATGTCACCGTACATTACACACATACAGACATAGGGTATCACGACCACGACAATTGCAATATTACGCCACCCAATTGCTCTCTGTTTTTTGTTTATCAAGCAACCACAGCCTACACTTTTGCCTAAATGTATATTGCGATTTAATCGTTTTAATAGGAGGAGGTAAATCATTCCAACATTTATAAATAGTTATAACAACAACTGCCTTCGTGTTCTAGCAGGCGAACGATCGACACTAGATCCGATTATGCTAGGCTACGCTCGTGTTGTGCTTACACCGTTAGAATAAGACTTTTTCCCGTAAAAAGTATCCTATGTGTTAATCCAGGTTCCAAACTATCTCCATTCCAAATTCCATCTAAATTTTAAGCGTGAAGTTAGAACAAACATCCAAACGTTCATATATATTTTTACATTTATAATATTAGTGTGATAGAATGTATCAGCTAATGGTATGTTTATGTTTTCCAGGCGTCATCAGCATCGGAGTCCGGCTACAGCAGCACGCGCGAGTCGCGCGATGCCCGCGACAGAGACGCGCGCGACGACGCCAAACCGCCCTACAGGTAACTCTAACATTAATTTAATTATGTTAAGAACTTGGTCCATTGGCCTCGATTCGGGATGTCATGCTCTAATTCTAATTTTAAAATCCAGCTATCCTTTTCGTTTTTATGAGCAATGAAAGAGAGGTGATGAACGAATAATATTAATTTGAACGAATGATAACCTAAAATAAGGGCATAGCTGTCAGTTTAAGAGCTTTTTAAGTCGCATGTTTTAAGTGCTCTCTAAAATTATGCAATCACACGGCCATAAGGTTCAAATTCGATGTTTGACAACTCTAATCTTAGAATGGCCATCTCCTGTCTCTTTTCAATCTTTAAAAGGTAAAATGGACAGACTAACTTAAATTAAGGATTAGAGCGTGACAGTGTGAATCGGGGCCATTATGGACTTACGTTTCGTTTTTACTTTTTTTTTAACAACTTTCTTTGTATACTTTTCTTAGCTATCATTGTAAACAGGTCACCTTTATTTTCAAATTCAAAAAGTCAGTTTATTCGTTACTTACTCATTACGACCTTTGTAACCTTTGAGATTTTCTTCGTCTTAATATAAACCAGCAGTTTTGTAATACAGTCTACAGTTTTATTTAAAGCGCAGTGATCCCTAAATCTACCTAAACTAGGGCACTAGCTTTTACAAATGATTACCTACCTATATTGTAACGAACATGGGTATTTTTTATGAGCCGGAAAAAGCTGGACACAGGCTCTCCCAAAAGATGTCTACAACGACTGGTGTTCTTCACGTCATCATATTTATAGTCTCTTATTCTCTGTATGCCTCGATCGGAACGAGGGCCAAACAAGTACATTAAATGCCTCGTACGGAACCAGTTCCGAAACTCCTGATCTATAAACCGAAGGGGGTCTTTTTATGAGTGTTCGCGGAAAGATATTCGCCTAGAATTTGTGGAGTGAGTGAGTGAATGATACTGGTGTATTTAAGATCAGCGCTCAAGGTTACGCAAATTTTAAGACGAGTCTTAACTATGTTATACCACTTATCAACTGTTATTTGAATGCATTCTTATTGTTAGGGATATTGGTGACTTATTGCGGAAAAGAGGTTTCGGCCACGTTCCGGGTCTTTCCTGGTGCAAAGGTTATCCGCGGCTATCCAGCGCGGGAATGCTTGTAGCCTAACGGGCGAACGGGCGGATCTAACTTTCATCACAAAGGCACATCAGTGATGAAAGATGAAACGTCAATATTAGACATTTGATTTTCGATGAAGCATTGAAAATGAAAGCAAAAGTGAACCGTCTAATATCGGTTTAAAAATGCTAAAAAGTTGTTTCTTATGTTTACAGTTACGCGCAGCTAATCGTCCAAGCCGTGGCTTCGGCCCCAGACAAACAGCTGACCCTCAGCGGGATATACAGCTACATCACCAAGCATTACCCATACTACAGGACTGCAGACAAAGGCTGGCAAAACTCCATACGACACAACTTGTCGCTCAATAGGTCAGTGTACAAACAAACAAACAGACAAACAGCTGACTCCCAGCGGGATATACAGCAACATCACCAAGCATTACCTATACTACGAATGTATGTTTAGTATTTTGTATAGAAGTTCGAAAATCCAAAACGAAATCATCCGGCAGAGGACCAAGGTGGTGGATATCGTCCAGAAATGTAGCAAGCTGAAGTGTTTGTGGGCTGGCCACGTCTGTCGCAGAACCGACGAGCGTTGGAGCAGACGGGCTCTCGCATGGAGACCGCGTCTCGGGACACGTAGTGTGGGACGCCGCCCTGCCAGGGGGACTGATGACCTGAGGAAGGTCGCTGGCGGCTGGATGAGGAAAGCGGGTGATTGTGCGCTTTGGCGTGCCCAAAGGGAGGCAGCAGTCCAGCAGTGGACTGCAATAGGCTGATTGATTGATTGATAGAAGTTCGACAAAAAACCTCATCAAGCATAAGCCAGTGATTAAATACTAATGTGTATCGTTCCAGATACTTCATAAAGGTGCCTCGCAGCCAGGAAGAGCCGGGCAAAGGCAGTTTCTGGCGCATCGACGCGCAGTCCGAGAGCAAGCTGATCGAGCTGGCCTTCCGCCCGCGGCGGCCGCGCGGCGTGCAGTTCCGCGCGCCCTTCGGCCTCTCTTCAAGGTAACATCATCATCATCATATCATCATCACGAGGCGTATTACTGTCATTAGACCGCGTGGCGTATAAATTCGTCCAGGTAAATTGAGATAAATTAAGAGGGTAAATTAAGATTTTTCCCGTGGGAATAAAACTTTCTACCATAAAAAATATCCTATGTGTTATTCCAGGGTATCCATTCCAAATTTCATCCAAATCCGTTGAGTACTTTAAGCGTGAAGGAGGAACAAACATCTAAACATCCAACATATATTCACATTTATAATATTAGTGTGAAGTGTGATGTGACGCTTAGTGCCACGAGGCCTTAACGACTCTTCAGTCTCCAGCACGAGTATAAAACGCAGAGTTAACGCTATCATATTGTTTGCAGGAGCGCGCCGACTTCACCGTCTCAGGTGGGCGTGTCGGGGCTGGTCACCCCCGAGGAGCTGTCGCGCGAGCCCACGCCCGACCTGTTCACCAGCGAGGAGCACGAGCAGCAACAGGTAACTATCCCACAACAATCCCCCGACCTAAAAAAAAAACCGCAAATCGATATACAAAAAATTGCCGTTTGGTGCATTGTATTTCAGAAATTAGTATAGAGACCTTTGTCGTAAGTTTTACAAAAATTTGCTCAGTCGTCTCCTGTCCTGAATGAGCTCAAATTTCGTATGTTTTAAAAATATTACTTTGGCTTTTAGAAAACAGGTGATCAAAAGTAAGTGTATTTATAGAACCAGCTCATGAAGCCACATACGATAGGTTTAAAAAAATATCCGTTTATTCGACGCTCTTACGGTGAAGGAAAACATCATGATGAAACCTGCACACTCCTGCGAAGCAATTCAAAGGTTGTGTGTGAAGTTGACCAACCCGCACTGGGTTAGCGTGGTCGACTAAGGCCTAATCACTCTAATTCAGGTTCGAGCCCCTTGGTGGGGACGTATATGAGCGGTTGATGAAGTATAATTTGCTGTTGTCACTCGGAGGAACGTTGGCTCCCATAATACAGATTATTCTAGCTTGGGAGCTATTCGTTACACTTATATGCGACCATTAGCCTTATTGTTATTTTCTCTTAAGACACCATGGATAAATGTATTTAGGCTTAAATCAATAAAGATTGATTACTATGAATATGTATTGTGTTTGTGCAGCAGGCGTCGCAGCAGCGGCTGGGCGCGCCGGCGCACGCGGCGCAGTACCTGGTGCCGCGCGCCGGCGCCTCGCAGTCCGCGCCCGGCTCGCCGGGTGAGCTCACTAGTATTATCCATGATTTGGGTGCAATTTGGAATCAGATTCAGAATCAGAATATTTTATTGTTACAAACACGGTAGTAACATGTTAAAATGAATACAAAAGTGCAACGTGTTTCGCCAATATAGATTGGCATACAAATAGTAGTCACATTATTTTTATTACAAAACTATTGGAAAATTATCTTCGTAAAAATTAAAATGTCAAAATTACATAAGCATAATTAATAAGTTAGGAATTCATTTACACTGTAGATAGTCTTTTCAATTAGCCATTTAAACAATTTTGTCGAAAACAATTTAAGATGTAAATTTCTAATGTCAATAGGTAACTGAAAAAAAATGAAAAAATGAAAATAGATTTATTTAACCATTTACACAGACAAAATCACATTAACAACGATCCCCGCACTAGGATAAACCTGTATCGCGGGAAATCTTATTTTGGTTAAACAGAAATATTGACAATTATGTGCTATATCAAGAAAGATTAAACAATACAGTTTGGAAACTACAAAAAAAGAAGAAATTAAATCTAATCATCGTAATTGCCGACAAGCCCAAATTACATGCATAGACAAATAAAACATAATATAAATATACATGCATAATAAAATACATAATATGAAAAATAAATATATATATACCAAAGAGTTTTGTTTGAAATGAGCTGATGTTATATATTTGCACAATCTATTTGATAATCTCAAGAAGAGATTCAGTGGAATTATAGTCGAGAGATGATAACCACTTTACTATTTTAGTCCTGGCTTCTATCACGGTATCATTTCGAACGTCACAGTGCTTTTGAGCAACTTTATAGATAAAAGGGAAAGAGAAAGACTTGAAACGGCGAGCGAAGGAGGTTTTGACTCTAGTGGTTGGTATGACCATACGGCGACCCAAGGTATGTTGTACAGGTGCAGCAGAGTTCATTAATATCCTATGTTGAAAGAGCGATACGCGTAGGATATACAACTGTCGTACAGTTAAGATATTAGTTTCGCAGTGCAACTCGCGTGTTGGGAATCTAAAAGGTTTTCTCAGCATCACTTTGAGTACCGATCTTTGGGCTCTTTCTAGGGATATAATTACGGTCTTTGAAGCACTCCCCCATGCAGAGATGCAATAGATAAGAAGGGATTGGCATAGAGCTTTATAGACCAAGATTAGAGTCTTAATATCAGCGCCCTGCCGAAGTTGTTTCATGATGTGAATAAGCTTACGCAATCTCTTAGAAAGAGCAAATATATGTTGTGCAAACGTGAGTCTTTCATCAAGAATTAACTTAACTTATTATATAATTTCACAAACATACACAAAAAAAATTTCCTATACTTTGCCGAATGAGGTATCTCACCAATTACCAGTCTATACGGATCTCTACGGCTTCTTGGATTTACGTCGCAGGCTTTTGTAAATAGTTCCAGATGTTTTTTGACAAAAATACGGAACGGAATGGAGATAGTTTGTAACCTGCATTAACACATAGGATACTTTTTCGGGAACAAGTCTTATTCCCACGGGAAAATCTTACACAACGCGAGCGTAGCCGCGGGCGGACCGCTAGTAAAACATAAAATGTATACGGGTATATTTGGTACAATAGTCAGATAAAGCCTAGGTTGTTACACTTTAGTAGACATAAGAGTCTAGACTACAAAACATGAAAGAGCCAAGGTTTAAGATACCTACACAACCTGCGTTTGTTTGTGCCTGATGATAATGAACTCCCTATTAATATATAAATAAAATAAGTATATGAAACATATATATTATATGTATATAAATAATAATAAAGAGGAAAAAATAAAAAAAACTAAAGAAGTAGAAGAAGTTTCCCCAAAAAATAATAAACACCACACACTGCACTTTCTTGATTTTGGCCTGTAATAGGGGATCGGACTGTTCACCATATTTTATGAATTATTTTTAAAATACAGATTAGTAGTAGACGATTCGCGAAGAAAAAACAGAATCGGTTGAAAAACTAATTTACAGTGATTTTTTAAAGTTTCAATATGTCTGTCTCTTTCAAAAACGATTTTTTGTATGGAGATCATGTGGCGTTACTAACAAATGACGTCACAAGTGGGTATGTGCCTCTCTGTCTAATCTTGAATTTCAAACCTTTATAACTCGGTCAATTTTAAAGATAGAGACATAAGTATTTTATAGCATTGTCTAAAACTGTAAGATCATGTGCATGTGTAGATATAGCTAAGTTTACTATTATTCAACATTTCATTCAATATTTGCTCTATTTTGTTAGCGGGCAAAGTTATCTGGACTTTTAGCCAACTTTGCCCACGTCGATTTTTGACGCAAATATGGCCTTTAAGCAGATGACATAAAAACCATTACAAGAACTAAGAAGTTTGGATTTATAAAATAAAAATAAAGTAGTCCTATCCCCTGTTGTAGTTTTTGCCAGCTTTAAGCTGAGATAAATAAGATTTTGAAATTAATAAAAACATATATGTATGAATAATATATTATTTATTTTTATTCTTTTTCTTTCTTATTTTTTTTTTAAAATTCTTTTTATCAATAACTATCGCCAATGATAATTTCCAGGTCACGGCGTGTCGTACAGCGCTGGAGGCAGCGGGCTGGTGGTGGCGGGGCACCAGATCACCGTCGTCACCAACGGCGCGGGCGGCGAGCGCGAGGGTGCGTACACGGCAGCTTATACTTTAAACATGCAATTCCTGTACCTATATGTCGTGGCCTTATCGTAGAATTGCTCACATCATGAAATGCTGGAGAATTTCATGCAATGGTCGCAATTCATGAAATTTTACACTGTCCATTGGCCACATCATGCCAGATCAATGATATCAAATAAATGGTTAATATTATTTAATCATATCGTAAAATGGTTACACTAACTGCCAATAGAGGCGCTGGAAGCGCTTTGTTTATGTATCAACATGGCGGCCGCTGACAACACGATTTCGATTAAATTTAGCATATAGGAAGTTTCGGAGGCGAAAAATCGATCTAGCTAGGTTTCACTTTGAGTAAAACGGGATCTCCCCGTGTTTTCAGGCTTAAATTGATACGCCATTTTATTAAAATAGAAAGGTAATTTCGCCACTAACCGTAACGCCACAATAGCTCGGAGAGTTTGAAAAGTCTATTTTGAGTTTTCAGTCTCGAGTTCGAATCTCGACAGATATTTTTTTTTCGACGTTGACTAACTCGCTAATCGCCCTGATTCAGAGTAGGCTCGAGCCCCTTAGTGGGGACGTATATGAGCTGTTGATGATCCTATTTTGTATGATGCGTGTTACAGAGAAGTACGTGGTGGGCACGACGGGTGGAAACCTGGTCTCCATCCAGGAGGAGGAGGTGCCTTCCAGCGTGGTCATCCACCAGCATTCGCCCTACTACGCGTAAGTGGCCGGCTTTTACGACTCAAGATACAAGCGGGATATATTTGGACAGAATAATGAAATTAATACACTTTCGAAATATATAAGAGCCTGATAAAAATTTAAACACTTTTTATAGCTTTTTCTGAATAAAATAAATAAAAATAAAATAGCCTATGATAATAATGTAAAATTCGTCCTGATTCATAATTTGCGAGTATTCGTTTTTTGTGTTTATTTTTTAGGCATGCGTTATTGTTTCGCAGTTGCGAAACCACATGCGACATTGAAAAATGCTTATTTTGGCTTATTAGTTATTTTTATTCTTTGTGTCTACCACAGTAGTAAACTAACAAAGTTTTTAAGTCAAAAATAAGAGGGCTCGGAATTAAAAGCCATGTTTATTGAAAATCTGTTATAAGTTACACATTTCGGCCTCGGTTCCGTCGAAACAGGCTGAAATAGTTTTTCATAAATCTGTTCGTTCCAGCGGCGGTTACGGCGTGTCGTCGTCGGGAGGCGGTTCCGAAGAAGGCTGCGACGCGCTCGGAGGCGAACTCGTCATCGAGGAGCCGCCCGACCCGCCGCACAAGCGCGCCAGGCGCAACAACGTGAGTACTGGTCAAGGTCAAGGTCACAGCGGGGGGAGGGACGAGGAGCCGCCCGACCCGCCGCACAAGCGCGCCAGGCGCAACAACGTGAGTACTGGTCAAGGTCAAGGTCACAGCGGGGGGAGGGACGAGCAGCCCGACCCGCCGCACAAGCGCGCCAGGCGCAACAACGTGAGTACTGGTCAAGGTCAAGGTCACAGCGGGGGGAGGGACGAGGAGCCGCCCGACCCGCCGCACAAGCGCGCCAGGCGCAACAACGTGAGTACTGGTCAAGGTCACAGCGGGGGGAGGGACGAGGAGCCGCCCGACCCGCCGCACAAGCGCGCCAGGCGCAACAACGTGAGTACTGGTCAAGGTCAAGGTCACAGCGGGGGGAGGGACGAGGAACCGCCCGACCCGCCGCACAAGCGCGCCAGGCGCAACAACGTGAGTACTGGTCAAGGTCACAGCGGGGGGAGGGACGAGGAGCCGCCCGACCCGCCGCACAAGCGCGCCAGGCGCAACAACGTGAGTACTGGTCAAGGTCAAGGTCACAGCGGGGGGAGGGACGAGGAGCCGCCCGACCCGCCGCACAAGCGCGCCAGGCGCAACAACGTGAGTACTGGTCAAGGTCACAGCGGGGGGAGGGACGAGGAGCCGCCCGACCCGCCGCACAAGCGCGCCAGGCGCAACAACGTGAGTACTGGTCAAGGTCAAGGTCACAGCGGGGGGAGGGACGAGGAGCCGCCCGACCCGCCGCACAAGTGCGCCAGGCGCAACAACGTGAGTACTGGTCAAGGTCACAGCGGGGGGAGGGACGAGGAGCCGCCCGACCCGCCGCACAAGCGCGCCAGGCGCAACAACGTGAGTACTGGTCAAGGTAACATCGGGGGGAGGGACGAGGAGCCGCCCGACCCGCCGCACAAGCGCGCCAGGCGCAACAACGTGAGTACTGGTCAAGGTCACAGCGGGGGGAGGGACGAGGAGCCGCCCGACCCGCCGCACAAGCGCGCCAGGCGCAACAACGTGAGTACTGGTCAAGGTCAAGGTCACAGCGGGGGGAGGGACGAGGAGCCGCCCGACCCGCCGCACAAGCGCGCCAGGCGCAACAACGTGAGTACTGGTCAAGGTCACAGCGGGGGGAGGGACGAGGAGCCGCCCGACCCGCCGCACAAGCGCGCCAGGCGCAACAACGTGAGTACTGGTCAAGGTAACATCGGGGGGAGGGACGAGGAGCCGCCCGACCCGCCGCACAAGCGCGCCAGGCGCAACAACGTGAGTACTGGTCAAGGTCACAGCGGGGGGAGGGACGAGGAGCCGCCCGACCCGCCGCACAAGCGCGCCAGGCGCAACAACGTGAGTACTGGTCAAGGTCACAGCGGGGGGAGGGACGAGGAGCCGCCCGACCCGCCGCACAAGCGCGCCGGGTGCAACAACGTGAGTACTGGTCAAGGTAACATCGGGGGGAGGGACGAGGAGCCGCCCGACCCGCCGCACAAGCGCGCCAGGCGCAACAACGTGAGTACTGGTCAAGGTCAAGGTCACAGCGGGGGGAGGGACGAGGAGCCGCCCGACCCGCCGCACAAGCGCGCCAGGCGCAACAACGTGAGTACTGGTCAAGGTCACAGCGGGGGGAGGGACGAGGAGCCGCCCGACCCGCCGCACAAGCGCGCCGGGCGCAACAACGTGAGTACTGGTCAAGGTCACAGCGGGGGGAGGGACGAGGAGCCGCCCGACCCGCCGCACAAGCGCGCCAGGCGCAACAACGTGAGCGCTGGTCAAGGTCAAGGTCACAGCGGGGGGAGGGACGAGGAGCCGCTCGACCCGCCGCACAAGCGTGCCGGGCGCAACAACGTGAGTACTGGTCAAGGTCACAGCGGGGGGAGGGACGAGGAGCCGCTCGACCCGCCGCACAAGCGCGCCAGGCGCAACAACGTGAGTACTGGTCAAGGTCACAGCGGGGGGAGGGACGAGGAGCCGCTCGACCCGCCGCACAAGCGCGCCGGGCGCAACAACGTGAGTACTGGTCAAGGTCAAGGTCACAGTGGGGGGAGGGACGGGGAGCCGCCCGACCCGCCGCACAAGCGCGCCAGGTGCAACAACGTGAGTACTGGTCAAGGTCAAGGTCACAGCGGGGGGAGGGACGAGGAGCCGCCCGACGGAAAAGAAATTAATAGTTAAAAGTAGTTATTTTGTAGCTGGTTCCAATTATTTCTCCTTTAACTACTTCAAAAGCAAACTCCAAAATCGATGACATAAAAGTGCAAAAATGTCCAGGTGGCTGAAATAGGGTACGCTCCTGTTTTAAATTAACACCGTGGACAATTAAGTAAATAAAAAGCTTAATATAGGTACGATTTTTGTTTAGATCTCGGAGCTAGACGACCGGCGTGCGTATTGACGGCCGAACCGGTCCGCGCCGCGCTCGCGCCGCCACTGACGCGGCCAATCAGCTCGCAGCAAACTAGCTAATCAGGTGACGACGTTCGTGGCAACGCGGACACCATCGCTGAACCGCCCAATCAGCTGCCAGCGCGACAACCAATCCAGAATGTCGACCAATCAGGTGACCTCGTGGTGATACATCGCGGCAAATCAGGTGATTTGTGGACTAAGTGATTAGGATGTTCCCTCGAGATTCTATTTTGTTCTTTTCTGGTTAGTAGTGGACAATAAAGTTAGGGAGTACAGAACGGACTGAAAATAACAAAATTAGAATCGAAATTATTGCGTTGCGTGCTAATAATTTGAGATGAATATGTTCGGAAGTTAACAAATATTTCTTATAAAATTTAAATTTATTTTATAGCTTTTGTGAGCGCAGTTGAAAAGAATATGCGGTATGTTTTAAAAACAGGAATTAGGCACGTTATTTAATTTAGTAGACTGTCTCCTTAAAATCGTTAACTTTTAAACGTATTCATTTTAAATACTCGTTTGTGATTGGTGGTCAAGGACTTGTAATTCGAAGCGGCGAACCAATCGGTTTAAAGACGGATTGTACGCAGGTGTCATTGGTTGATCGCGAACCAATCAACGTTTGGCGGGTTTTGACTGCTTTTGAGATGTGAGATTATTTTTCTGAGATAAAATTATTTTCTATGCGTTCTATAATCTTAGACAGCAGTTGCTTATTGTATTATCCAGAAAATCAAATTCTTTCTAGGTTTAAAAATACTGAAAGAATTGTGAAGTAAAAATTATTAAGTCTGAACAACTTTCCCTGAAAAACTTGAAATTTTAAAAATGTTTTTAGGTTTGTATTCTTTTTCTACCCACCACGTCTTGTCACACCTTAAAGTTTTTTTTTAAGTTGTAAATAAACAGTGTTTCGATTTAATAAGCCGAGCTTACGCTAATATTTTCAATAAAACTAGATAAAGATAATCTCGCTTCTCAAAAGCTGTTCCTAACGCGAACGTTGCCGATAAAACTCAACGTAAAAAAACCTGAGTGTAAAGTGACGTCATCAGACCTACAGTGCTAAGTGTTTGTGTATTGAGCGATGCAGTGCGGATTATGTTTTTGATTTAAGTTGAACGCCCTTTTGACAGATTGAGTTTTTTTAATAGACGCATGCAGTGACTGTGCGCGGTCGGTCTCAAACGCTGTATTTCTGAGTTATTAGAATAATTATTTGTACAGATTAGTGAGAACGAATTGTTTACGGAAGGTAAGAAATAAGCATAGTGCTGTCGGTACATAGAATTAACTAAAGTTAGTTATTTTTTACTCTTAATTAACGATCAATGATTTTGATTAATGATCAAACCGTTGTTTCTTAAATAAAACAGAAACACGAAGGATTTTAAATTGACAGCTTAGTAAGAGATTTATTAAAATTTTTTAAAGCAAAAATCGTGCAGATTTCGGCAGTACCGTCTAAGGGCAGAAAGAAAAGCTATCGGGCATATTAAAATAAAAACGGACACGAGTTTTTTCTATGTAACGTTTTATGTTCTTTGAGATCGACCGCCATTTATAATAAGTGCAATGGTAAAGAAATATAATTTTATTTTTTAGTTTAAAAGGTGTAACAATTAGATGTTACCTTCAAACTACTTATTATGATGTTGGTATTTATCTGAAGATATGTCAGGAAATATGTCCGGAGATTGGGCTCAAACATTTCGTGACATATCTTAATTTTAATTTAGTGTAATGAATTGTAACTAACAAAACTTTCGATAGAAATGGCGCAATCGGTCTGAATAGATAAAAAATTGTAAAAAGCTGGTATTATATCATATAGAGAAGCTTTTTCGGGAGTAGTGACGTCAGGCTTAATGAAATTTATATGATGCCTTATGAAGCAATGGAAGTTATAAACAAGCGGGAAGATACCACTATAAGTGATTGAACGAATTTCGTAAAATCGCAGTACAACATATTTAAAGAATTAATAAAAAAATGGATTTTTAGGATTTTTCCCTTGTTATTATAGGAAAATTTACAAAAACGGTAAATTTTTGGTCCCGTTGGTGTTGTTTACGTCTTTTTAGGGTATTTTGAAAACATTTGAGACATCCTTCTAAAGTACCTATTGTAGGGTTTACTACGAACGCTTATTAAACTTAAATCTGTTAGGTACTGGAGTGACCTGGGGTTATTCGTTTACCCAGGCTAAATCTTATTAAATCTAGAATAGTTTTAATATAATATCCCTGGTTTTTGGCCCTTTTTAACGGATACATAACTCAATCCAAGCGTAATGGTGTCGATTCTTACGAACACTTAAAACACAGAACGAATAATAAAAAATATCCTAATATAATTAATAAATATATACTTATCACCTTTTTGACATCTCGTCTAGGAACTTAATCTTAGTATAATTAAGTGTTTGTAAGAATTGGGATGATGTTATTGTAAAATATACATTCAAACTGTGTACTATCTAGTTATAAATATCAAATAAATAATATTCGTACAATAAGTAAATATACTTTCAGTTTGTAACATTGATTCGATCTTTACTAACAAAAAAATCCAACAATATTTTCAAACTAAATTCGTATGAATAATAATGTTATGTATGTATTACTCGTCGTTATAAAATAGGTTTAATTTAAATACACACGAAAATAATAGTTCCTTTAGTTTGCCACATGAAAAGCGGTAGATAGTTTTAGATTAATGCTCAATATAACATACAAGCAAACAAAATAGACGTCGATCTACATTCTTGTGTCTTCATTTAAATCAGCCAATCTAAGCCTCCGATGGCGTGATTTTAATGAGCTGTGATTGGATTGAATTTAACCTCCAATCAACAAATGCTTCCGCCATTTTGAATTCTTATGTTTCGAAATCAAAATGGCGTTGCGACGGTTCTCCATTCTGATTACTAGTAAGAGGGTAATCAACGACATCACGTTATTTAATTTTATTTGTATAACCGATTCATAGACAGTAAAACGCAATTTTCAATAGTACATAATAGAACAATGCATGCACCATTATTTTTTCTCTGATAATAATAATTATTGCCAGTTGTGCTTTTCTTTTATTTAATCGTTTTGTAGTTCTCACTTCAGCCCAATTAATTATAAAAGGTATGGACGCATAACAGGGAACAAAATCCACGAGAAATTCACTACAATGACACTATATTTTAGTGTTCGAACGAAAGAACAACCAGGCCACAGCACACACGGGCCAATGGTCGCGCTCGCGTGACACGTTGCACTCCGGCGCGGTGATTGGTTCACGGCACGACCGATAACGGTAGATTATCCAGTAATTGTTGAAGAGGGAATATGCACATTTTTTTAAATTCATAAATCGAATTATTTCCAGTTCTAGGTAAACACATAAAAATATTTTTGCAAATATCTTGCTCAGTAACAAAGTTATAAGGCTTCAAAGTTGATGGTTAGACAGAAAGGTCCGACGTGACATGTGACGTCATATGTCACGCGGGCCATACATCCGCCATAGAAAATGTTGTAATAAATAATAGTTTATTTTTCGGCCAATTTCGATTCTGTTTTGACTGTCAGTATTCTATTTTTGTATACTTTCAGATGATCTAGGAAAAAAACTAATATTTTTTCATGCATATTCCCTATTGTTGGGTTGTCGTTTTCGTTAGCCCCGCCCACTGGGTTGTTTGCGTGTTGCCTTGTTTTGAGTGGAATGCTTGTTCTATTCTATAACCATCTGTTTTTGCATCAATATTATTAAAAAAAGGTTTCTTTTTTTTATTTCTCGTTGAATATTTCCGTAAATTATATAGCACCAGCGCCATCTAGAATTTTAGAACTAGTGAAAAAATGCTTATTTTTTAAAATGTATCGAATCGAATATATTGTATTTCACAGCTTTACTGAAAAATTAATACTTATCTATCTACTATATTCGTCGTATTTTGTTGTCAGTCCGTGACAATATTAACACCTACTTAATTTGTTTAGAGATTCATCACTTTAGCTTATTTAAATTGCCGATGTAAATACATGATTATTCTAACAAAGGTATATAATATAAATAATATTTAGATAGAACAAGTGTAACGACCTGTTATTAAAACCTTTATTTATTTTCACCGCCTATTTTAAATGTTGTTGCATTTTAAATTGTTAACCCAATTATTCTTACTGTGCACTTGAAGCTGTCCAAATCGTCAAGTTGGCAGCATTGGGTTAAACTATCTAATTGTATCATATTGTGTGGGTGGAAAAGTTTGCTACTGAAAATATTTATAAAGCCATAAAATGTTTTTTTTTTCTCTACTGAAGCATGATATACTCATATATAGCATTTGGCCAAAATATGGTCAAATACAATTGATTGAAGTTGATATCAAATATTGTTAAATAAGAACTTGTTCCAAATGCTGCCAAAATTATTAATACGTTGACAGGCGCACAGTATAAATAATGGGGTAGTTATCACAGTTTTTGTCAAAGTGAACCAAAAACCTTGTTTATTTGAAATATTATAATCTGCGGCGTCGTTCTGCCTTTTTATGACACTACCCACGCTATTGTTAGTCTATAAGTACGATTTTAAGCTTAATTTATAAATTATGTAACGATCAAATTAGTTTGACATTACGCTGACTTACCAAACTTATGAATTTGTTTTTGTTTCTTGTTTTATATCATTTCAGTATTGTTCTGCTTTGCAAATAAGGAAAAGCAATTATTTACACAAAAAGCAAAAAAAATGTTAGTAAAGAAACTTTTAAACAGTTCTCATTTTTACAAATACGATTATGACGACTTTGATAGATTAATGATTCATGAAGTTAAAATACTTTCAAAGAAGTTTAAAATGCAAAAGAAAACAAAACAAAAGAATAGGAATTAAATAATAATGAAAAACTGTTCAATTCAATTCAAATCTTTATTCTGTAACAGTACATCTGTGTGCAAAACCAATAGGGGATCGGACTGTTCCTAAATTTACCATATTTTATTAATTATTTTTAAAATACAGATTAGTAGCAGACGATTCGCGAAAAAAAAAAACAGAATCGGTTGAAAAACGAATTTACAGTGATTTTTTAAAGTTTCCATATATCTGTCTCTTTCAAAAACGATTTCTTGTATGGAGATTAATGGCGTTACTAACAAATGACGTCACAAGTGGGTATGTGCCTCTCTGTCTAATCTTGAATTTCAAACCTTTATAACTCGGTCAATTTTAAATTATTTTAGTGTTCCGTAGCAGAAACTAAGAAGTTTGGATTTATAAAATAAATAAAAAATATTCCGATACCCTATTACCTAAACAACACTATAGTCAGATAAACTGGCAGTGATTAGTAACCAATCACAGGATGTGGCTATGATCGGCTTGCAAATCAACAGTGTTGTTGCCATATAAGTGCTGTAATTTTTTTTCAACAATATTGTGTGCAGCTGGTATTTGGATTTCGATCTAACACACAACATGGCATTTTATTTGAGAGCAACACGTTACAATTATAATTTTATGAACCCCTTTGGTAAGCCAGCCCTTTTCAACACCTTGTGATTTAGTGTAGCGCTAATCAAATTATTTCTATCCCAAACTCTTCTTCGGTTTAGGTGTAATATATTATTATAAAAACAATAATAAAAAATAACTAAAATTGTACACTAATACTAAAAGTAGTATGATATAATGAAATATTATTATTATAATAGAATAGTGTAAAGACCACGGATAAAAGCACTTAGATAATAATTTAGCATTTAAAATGAATGATTTAAGTGAGAGGCTTTATTGTGTGCGAGTATTATTTGGGTCTGATTATCTCGTGATTATTATATTATTTAAGACTATTATTGTTGAAGACTCGAATACATAAGACTCGATTGATTGGGTACTGGGTGTAACTTGTATGTTACTTAATATTTAACCTGTATGTTGTTGGCATGTAAACAAAGAAGGTTCATTGGTTTATAAGACCTATATAACATGTTAAACATTCATTCTGATTCTCCTTCGATTTTCTGATCAGATAGATTCTGTGATTTCTCTTATTATTGGTTTGATAGTTGCATTTGGTTGGCAGTATTTTGCAGTGTCTGTGGTAGAAAATAAAATATAGATAATCACAGATAATCAGAATAAATATCTAGGTTATATGTGTTTTTCTGGTCTGGTCATCAGCCATGGAGATATTCTTATCAATGACAACATAATAATTGAAATAATGATTTAATTTCAAGTCTTTATGACCGAAACCAACAGACTGGCACATATGAAATAGACACGGGTACTCGAAAATTCCTAAAACTAAAGCCAAGCGGCGATCAATGATCGAATGAATGTTTCAACCAATCGCAAGCAAGTGGAGTGATAATCCAAGTTCATGATTAGCCAATCGCAGGCGATGACGTGATAGTCGAGTGCTACGATTGGTCGAGACAGGATAAATCAAATAGAAGAAGAAATATAGGCACAAAGGTGCCTCCTTGTAGAAGTTATGATTTATTTTTTTGTTTAAGAAATTTTCGAGTATTTGTTGATTGTGTGTATAGATCTAACTATTGTAAGGGGCAAAAGATTTTAGTTTAAGATGTGAGTCCGGGCGACACAATATTTTAATGTTAGCGTTACAACATAAGGCATTTAATGCTATTAAGTATATACTTGTGTGTTAACAGTATGCTATGTAGGTACGTAATAGTTTTGTTGTGTATATTGCATACATATAATATAGATGCGGGGAGATCCCTAAAGATATGGTTGTATTGTAAGTTGTACCGGTGACCCGCGTATGATTTATTATTGACAAATTTTAAGAAATAAACGTATTTTATCTCCTTTGTGCGCTGTTTTTATTTCAACTGTTAGCCTAGTTTAACTCCCTTTACTTCATCAACAGCTCATATACGTCCCCACCGAGGGGCTCGAGCCTTTACTTGCATTAAACTATTAAATGAAATGGTTATCGTAATACTTTCTCCAAGGCCTTAGGCAATATATCTTTTAGGTTGATTTGCGATCCCCTGGCCCAGTGCTGGACAGCTGTCATTCAAGTAAGTTACATACACACAACCAAGGTAACGAACTTATAAAATAGTTAACTAAGGAATAAAATCCTATACTATTATTATTTAAGGGGGATTTAAAAAAAAAATAGTTCATAAAACTTCGGTAGATGGCGGTGATGATTCGTGGATCCGAAGAAATCCGGCGAGTCACCCAGGGCCATAAAATAATTTAAAAAAAATCCACGAAGTATATCTGGCGCCATCTATCGTCTTAATTAGAACTATTATTTTTGCTGTCAGAAAATCCTTCATTACGTCGAAGTGATCAGCATCACATAGTTACATGGCATTTGTTAGTGTTGCATATTCACCTTTACCTACTTTGTGATATTGATCATAAAATCTTGTGTTACATAACTATGATGATAATAATTGCGTTTATATTAAATTGAAGTATTCCCTTAATAGCGATTTGTTGTTGCAAAAGTTAATTATAATCCTAATGGTATAGTTAATCTTTCGTGATCTTAGGATACTAATTAGGTGACGTAGAACATTGGACATAATTATTATCGTTAATGGCTTACAGATACAAGATTCTATTTTAATAATTAATGCGTAACTTGCTCTAAAGACATTGAACCCTTCATCTGCGTAGTTAAATGTAAATAAATTATTCACAGTGCTGAAATCGAGATTATTCTGAAATTAAATGCCTGCGAATAGAAAATTAGTTATCGTTATAAAACATTTAAAAAAGTAACCTTTTAAAATTGACTTACCGTTGAGGAGTTCCTTCCTCCTCAGGTTATTTCTAAAATCTATCGTTTTAGTCATCAACAGCTCATATACGTCCCCACCGAGGGGCACGAGCCTACTCTGAATTAGAGCGATTAGGCCTTAGTCGACCACTCGCAGGAGTGTGCAGGTTTCATCACGGTGCTTCACCGTAAGAGCGTCAAATAAACGTAATATGAATTTGAAATTCGAAAACAAATTGGTACGTGGTGGGGATCGAATCCATGTCTCCCAGACGGGAAGCAGCGGTGGCCTTAGCCACTAGACCACCGAAGCTCTCTGCAGCATCAGGTTATTTCTAAAATCTATCGTTTTAGTATTAACCATTAATGTAGTCTGTATTATTTGACCCAAATATACAAGCTAAGATTGTTCAAAGAAATGTCAAATGCCGTACTTAATTGTTCTTATTAGCCGAGTCAAAATCACCGAAGTCGGTGAGGGAAAATTTTGGATTTTAATTCCTCCGAGGATTTTGATGATTATTTGTTTTTTACTTTATTTTGGTCAATAAAATATGGGGAAAATACTTTGAAAAATCCAGCTTGGCATTAAAGGCCCTAAACATTACGAAAACCCTATGTCGCATAATATATTACATGCAGCAGTGCGCGCTCATCAAACTATGTATGGGAAATTAAATGATAAGTAAATAAAAGTTAGAATTACAAAGTAAAAAAAAAATTAAAACTATTATTATCTATATTGTAACATAAACTAACTCGACATTTTTGGCAAAATGTGTAGGTATGTGCCTAATCTGTTTTTGGGATGAAATTTTTCGAGTTCGCTATCTGTGTTTACGAAATCCATGTTGGCAGTCCCGAGATGAATCACACAGTCCATCACAAACCACAAACTGCAGTCACAAACTGCCCTGCAGTTTGGCGGGCTCATTGTGTTTTTTTGTAATGCTGCTTTTGAATAATTAATCATTTTATTATTATTATTATTAAAAAAACAAAAACATGTTGTTCAAACATGTTGGGTCTTACGCCAAAATCTTGGTTTTTACAGACATACAGGAAAGAACTCGTTATTATTTTCGTTCGATATTATTTATAACAGTTTGAGATGACCTGTGGTCTGTATCCGTCCACATTCCTATGCCGTCCACTGTCTTCTATCGCCCATTTGCTTGTTCCGTCCATATTCCTATCTCGTCCACTACTATGCAGCATGATTTTGTAACCCCTAGCAAAATTTGAATATGATGTTCAAAGCAACAACTTTTCCCAAGGAACATGGGTTGAAAACCCCCCAAAACAAAATCGACTTTTCATACAAAATACACAATCAATTTTACTAATTTGTATGGGAGGTCGAATTTTTTTTGGGGGTTTTCTAGGGATTACAAAATCATGCTGTATTGTACTTTCTGTCGACGACACGAGGTTCTTTTTAAAATATACTTAGAATATACTTTATTGCACACAAGAAACACACACAAAAGAAAAATACACACACGAAGCAGAGTGTACAGGCGGCCTTATCGCTAATGTAGCAATTTCCTCCAGGCAACCTTATTTATACCTATTGTTTCCCCTTTCTTCAGCCAGCTTCCACGATTATGTGCATCTGGGCAGCTTTCGGGAACGAGAAAGAAGAGCCGTGATTGACATAAGTAATTATTATTTTCACACACATAATAAAGAATAGTAGGTTTTAATTACGGAAAAACTTAAAGTTTGTTCAAGTAATTAGATACAAAATAATTTACCTACTGTCTCAATAAGTGTGCAGGGTCTTACCTATTGATCACATAATTTACATGACCAACGCAATAAATAAATAAAATACCAAAGATTTCAGGCACGCACGCGTCGCGATTGTCTTTTGTTCCTCTGAGTAAAATAACTATAAACATAAAATGGAAGATAGTTTTTGTACCTATAAGTAGGTATTGCAATGGACGGAATTTTAACGTGGCTCTATATGTTATGTTTTATAAAAAAAAAGATAAACCAGTATGACTCTTATAAATTGATAATATTTGTTACGTCAATGCCCTATCCCGGATTCAATTTATCAGGTCACATGGCCAAGCGTGTGCCACAGTAAAACAATCTAGTAACAAGGACTAGAGTTAAAGAGTAAGTGAATAATAGATTGGACATCATTGAAAGCTTCTGTTCTCTCCGTTAGCCTTATGAGCTCGGTAGTAGACTAAACTAGGGTCACTGTAATTCACACTCGGGTCAAAACTAAATTTGTAGTGATTTCAGATCTCATCCAGTCTGAGAGCGTCCAGTAATGTTGCACAGTAGATTGTTTTCTTGATTTCTTTCTTGCACAGGTATAAAAGTAGTATCTAAGTTAGTAAAATACTTCATATAATAGGTGTACTTTTAGATATTACTACTACATAGTTAATTCAGCATGTAATGGTAAAATATTAAGAATCTACCTTATCTCCGACAACGACGCTTATTTGTGTAGGTAGAGGAAGAAATAATGAAAAAACAGTAGATAATAGTGTTTTTAAATAATGAAGTCTGTGATAAATAAAAAAAAAGACAAATAACCTACATAAAACACGTAACGGAATATTCCAACAATTGTTTACATTTCGCGCACAGGATTTTCCTAAATAATTCTTTTACAAAAACTATTTGGCTGACGACGTATTATTTATCTGTGACGTTGTAACTTCTTGACCCGAGCTCCGGGTCTCGGCGAATACAACAATAAAGACTTAAGTCTATCTCCGGTACAGTAGTCTGATGTCAAACCTTGAACGCTAAATATCGTACTTACCTAGTAATCACTATGAAGACGTGTACTCCGTTTTTATTTTTAACTATTCTCGCGAGCACAACACACGCTTCAGACGAAACTACAGACGATCCCTGGTTTTTCGATCCATCTATAAACATGAAGGCGTTTTTCTCTGAGCAGAAAATAAAAGTTGAAAAAGCTCTGACTTCGGGATATGAAGAAGCAAAGAAGATGAAGGATACGGTTAACAATTACGTGGAAGAACAGCAAAGAAAGTTCTCTAGTGATATAAACAATTATGTGGAAAGTGTTAAAGAAAGTGGACGCAAGGTCGTCGAAATGTATTCGTATTTGCCTGATGCTGATGACAGTGATTCGCGAATGGAGAATCCTGATGTAAGTCTTTCTGTGCCATCTATGATAGCCCGCCACGATTACCTTTGTGAAACTCATACAGTCGTCTCGCAAGGTTACGTGCTAAATGTCCATAGAATTCCAAGAGGTAAAAATGCTAAAGATGTACCAGCTAAGACAGTATACCTGCAACATGGTTTGTTTGCCAGTTCTGCCGACTGGATCCTTAACGGTCCTGAGAAAGCTTTGGCTTATGTCCTGGCCGATGCTGGTTATGACGTTTGGATGGGAAATGTACGAGGAAACAAATATTCAAGAGAACACAATTGGTTGAAGCCAAATTCAAAAGCTTATTGGAACTTTTGTTGGCATGACGTTGCCGAGCATGACGTCCCCGCTGTCATTGACTACATTGTAAAATTGAAAGGAACAGGAACACAAATTACTTATATTGGACACTCAATGGGTACATCAATTCTGTTTGCAATGCTGACAATCAGACCTGAATACAATGATATCCTTACTGCTGGTTTTGCGTTAGCTCCTGTGGTCTTTCTGTCAGATATTAAGTCTCCACTAAAGACATTAGCACCCATAACAAGTAACGTGGCCGCTATGGAAATGTTATACGGATCCTACGAGTTTATTCCAAAACAGTCATCTTTAGGGAGGATTTCTAGCTCGTGCGAAGTAGACAAGATGGATTTTGTCGTGTGTAAGAGCGCCATCTTCTACATCTGTGGTTACGACGAGAAGCAGTTCAACAAAACCCTTTTGCCGGTGTTCTTGAATCATTTAGGTACTGGGACGTCTTGGAAGACAGCGGTGCACTTCGCTCAAGAAATCAATTCTGGTGGGAATTTCCAGAAATTCGACTATGGATCGTTTCATAACCAGAGAATCTACGGTACGGAGACTCCTCCTCAATACGATTTGAGCAAGATTACGTTGCCGATTTCGTTATTTTGGGCCAAGAATGACTACTTATCAAGTGAGAAGGATGTGAGAAAGCTGATTGACATGTTGCCTCCGACTGCAGAAAGCTACGAAGTGCCGTTCCCCGAGTTTAACCACTTGGATTACTTATGGGCAGTGGATGCTCCTCGCCTTTTAAACGATAAGCTTTTAAAATCTCTAGAAAAGGCTTACGAAGACAATAGTATCTTCAGTTTTAATATAAAGTTAGTGAAGTAGGTCAGAAGTGTTTTGACTGTTTGTGATATGATAACACTAACACATTAGGAGTACATTTTGCTAGTCATTGCTATCGACAATTCAAAGTTATTGTTATAGCGAAGTCGACGTGAATGCTTCGATTCATCAAAGGTAGAGGCATGATTGTCATGCGTGCGTACTTATAATTAAAATATGTTATTAATGTGTTAGGTATGTGTACATACCTATACCTCTTTGCCTCTTTGGCTGTTGCTGGCCGTAAACATTTAGATTTATTTGAATTAGGAAGATAAGTTTTGACATGAGAAAAAAGAGCTGATTCTAGGTTAGACTGCGCGTGTGTAAAGATCTTTGGAAAAGTAAATAAAAAAATATCTCTTGTAACATCTAGTTTTTAGTTAAAATACCGTCTCTACCTACGCTTTAGTTAGTTAGTTAGTTATTAAGTACAAGTAGGATAATATAAGTAATATAATAAAAAGGTTGAGAGGTAGGCTAGGTAGGCCTACCTAGGTTTTTTTCTACCATGAGTTATAATAGGTACTCTAAGTTGTTGGACAAGGCCTCTGATAGGATATTTTCATTCCAGTCTAACTTAAATTACCAATTTAAAATTATGTAAATAGTATTGATTTTTATCGTGTTTTCGATGTCGTAGGCTTTGGATTTCTGTCTGTCAACTTGAGTTACTTTTAAGACTTGCCGGCCGCCTACTCGTCAATATATAATTGACGAAATTATCTTCGAAGATCGTCGAGTCCAAGAACCATTTCATAAAATAATTTTATTACTGACTTATAATAAAATATAGACGTTAACTTTTATGGAGTACAGTATAATTACTAAAGAATGGTAAGAGTGATTCTTAACAAATGGTAGACTGTGGAAAATTAATGTTTCAAACATAAAGGTGTCATAGTAGGAAAAATAAATAATTAGACCGATTTTCACCAATTTCTTCTTTGTAGAAGGAATTAATTATTTTAGGACCTAATTGTATATTACAATAAAGACTTGAACGTGCTACTATAAACTAGAATTACTTTTTATGACATACCACTCGTATCTTGTTAAATTTAGCTTTAAATAAATCTTATATAATTATGTTTAAAACAAGTAAAAAGGGTTGTTTTGATTGTTTTCTAAAATAATCGAGATAATGATTAATAAATCTTTAATTATATAAATAAATATTCTAATTTAATTCATAACCTAAATAAATAATAAATTAATTCAAATTTACTCCGCAATGCGATTAAAATGAGAATAAGACTGGGCGGTCGTAAATTTGTGATGTCATTCCGTTAGACAATTTTTTTAAGATTCTCTTGATGTTCGCCTAGATCAGAGGCTGTCCTCTCCTTTTTTTAATCGCATTGTAAGTGGTCTCTAGTACTACTAACGCCGACAACGACAGAGCCCCATTCTGTTGTGGCCTCTGCGACTACTACTCTTGAACTTGTTGGTAGTAATAATATTATCAGCCATATTTCGGTGCGAGCTCCGTAAATGAAATTTTTCATTTTTTTCTTAAAGTAATAAAATCTGTGTAGCGACAGCAAGATATGATTTTCTTATCGATGTATACGCGTCACGTAAAGCCCGTAATGTAAGTAAGTAAGTAATGCTTTAGTAGTTGTTTTTGACCGAACGTGCGCTAAGCTTCTCCATTTTACCTTAGGTAAAAATGATTCATTATGTTCGCTTGTTTGCCGGATGTCCGCCTACTGTTTTCCTCTCTAGGTGGCATTTCTCAATCGATTCTCGTGGTGTAAGGTTCGTTAATTCAGTTTTTCGAAAATTTTCAAAATGGCGGAGATATGGGGCACAAAGTAGGTAAAGCCGCGCGGATGGGGATTAAAAACGAAAAAAATAAAAATAATTATTTCAGACATGACATTGTATAAACTAACTAACGAGGAGGGAAGGTAGGGTTACCTATTTGTAATGAAGGGTTTCAACAAATTATTGAAGGTTATTTGATCAGTGCCTGTATAATTAATTTTGGAGCAGAAAAAACGGGCAGCGGAATTTAGAGCAAGTAATTAATTACATTGATTAATTAATTTCAGCTGGTAATTTGAAATTAATTCTTGAGCCGACGGTGTATTAAAGAAACAATTTTGTAAATTTTGTGTCTGGTATATTTAATTTTATACAAATAATAAAATTGTAACTAAATGGGCAATGTCTGTACATAGAAGATATTTAATAAAAACACCTAAATAATATGAGGAACAATAAAACAAAACAATTATTTTTTTAATTTATTTTCATATAGGGGTACAAAACGTAAAAAAAAAACTATTGAGTAATTTCGAAAAATGTTCAAAAATGTCACAAAACTTTTTTGTTAAAAAGATATAATTTTCAAGGGGTCAGTTAGAAGAGAAATAAATAATAAAAATAAAACCGGCCAAGCACGTGTCGGGTGATGCAAAGTGTAGGGTTCCGTAGTTGTCCAATAGTATTTATTATAAGACTACAGAATATGTACAGAATTTCTTACTAGTAAGTTACAAGTAAGTAGTTTTCTTTTTAAATTCATCATAATGCACTACCATAATTTTATGGAAATGAGAATCCAAATACAAGCGGTTACGCTGGTGGGGCCCCCACACTTGACTCTAACAAAAATGAGCACAAAGAAATTATCTGCAACGAAAAATGGTTTTTTCATTACTCATACTCGGAAAGTATGTAGGTTGTCCGAGGAGCGGATTAAAGGCATTAAAGGTAATACTTCCCAGCCCGGGGGGAGAATCGTTTTCAACTGACAGCTGTCAATTATAAAAAAGAAACTAGTTCTCATTTCACATTTCTATTGAACTATGTTCCAACTTTTATACAGCCACTCAATTACAGCGCAACTTAGATCAAATATTTGATCTAAGCAGCGCAATGTTAAATTGAAATAACATAAAGTTAAGTAATAATTCATAGAACGCCTGTAAGAAAAAAATAGTTAAAAATGTAGTTTTTAACTTAGCGTATTTCATTTTTTTTTAATACATGTTACTGCAGGTACACAAAAGGTACCAAATCTACTGTACATAAGCAGTGTATTGAGCTGGTTAACAGTACACTCGCGGTCCTGACATCAGGATGGCGGGTGTACCTAACTTTCTAAATATCTTCTTATGGCCGTAGGTACACATATTTTCAGGAGAGGTACGTAAAAGTACACAGAAGGTACCAAATATCTGCAATAAATTCAGCTCAATCGGAGAAATACACCCGCGATCCTGCCTGACGCACATCTTATTCGGGCTTGGACGTCGTGATCGATTTCACCAGACTCGTGCAGCATGGACCCAATGTATTTGAATTTATTCGTTTTCACCTTATGGTTTTCACGACAAATTCGTCTCCTACCTCTATGGGGTCGGAGCCCGTGTTGCCACCTGCAATGTACTCGGTCTTGGCAACATTTAGTTTCAGATCGCCGTTCTCGTGCGCACCATTCCATTGATTCACTTTTTTGCCTATGATATTTAGATTATTCATCTAATAAGTTTGTTATTATTACCTACCATTATTGTATCCACTAATTGGTGAATAAAGTCTATTATTATTATGTATTGTAAGCGGAATCACGTAATTATCCGAAAAGAAAGATAACTACGCAGTCGAGCGAATCGTATTTCAGATTTAATCTCTTACACGGGCCATTTTAAAAGGTTTTTCAAAGAAGCGGGTTTTACCGAAATAACTCCAAAAACTCTTTTTATAGCATTTATAGCAGTATATTTAATTTTATACAAATAATAAAATTGTAACTAAATGGGCAATGTCTGTACATAGAAGATATTTAATAAAAACACCTAAATAATATGAGGAACAATAAAACAAAACAATTATTTTTTTAATTTATTTTCATATAGGGGTTCAAAACGTAAAAAAAAAACTATTGAGTAATTTCGAAAAATGTTCAAAAATGTCACAAAACTTTTTTGTTAAAAAGATATAATTTTCAAGGGGTCAGTTAGAAGAGAAATAAATAATAAAAATAAAACCGGCCAAGCACGTGTCGGGTGATGCAAAGTGTAGGGTTCCGTAGTTGTCCAATAGTATTTATTATAAGACTACAGAATATGTACAGAATTTCTTACTAGTAAGTTACAAGTAAGTAGTTTTCTTTTTAAATTCATCATAATGCACTACCATAATTTTATGGAAATGAGAATCCAAATACAAGCGGTTACGCTGGTCCCCCCCCACACTTGACTCTAACAAAAATGAGCACAAAGAAATTATCTGCAACGAAAAATGGTTTTTTCATTACTCATACTCGGAAAGTATGTAGGTTGTCCGAGGAGCGGATTAAAGGCATTAAAGGTAATACTTCTCAGCCCGGGGGGAGAATCGTTTTCAACTGACAGCTGTCAAATTATAAAAAAGAAACTAGTTCTCATTTCACATTTCTATTGAACTATGTTCCAACTTTTATACAGCCACTCAATTACAGCGCAACTTAGATCAAATATTTGATCTAAGCAGCGCAATGTTAAATTGAAATAACATAAAGTTAAGTAATAATTCATAGAACGCCTGTAAGAAAAAAATAGTTAAAAATGTAGTTTTTAACTTAGCGTATTTCATTTTTTTTTAATACATGTTACTGCAGGTACACAAAAGGTACCAAATCTACTGTACATAAGCAGTGTATTGAGCTGGTTAACAGTACACTCGCGGTCCTGACATCAGGATGGCGGGTGTACCTAACTTTCTAAATATCTTCTTATGGCCGTAGGTACACATATTTTCAGGAGAGGTACGTAAAAGTACACAGAAGGTACCAAATATCTGCAATAAATTCAGCTCAATCGGAGAAATACACCCGCGATCCTGACGCACATCTTATTCGGGCTTGGACGTCGTGATCGATTTCACCAGACTCGTGCAGCATGGACCCAAGGTATTTGAATTTATTCGTTTTCACCTTATGGTTTTCACGACAAATTCGTCTCCTACCTCTATGGGGTCGGAGCCCGTGTTGCCACCTGCAATGTACTCGGTCTTGGCAACATTTAGTTTCAGATCGCCGTTCTCGTGCGCACCATTCCATTGATTCACTTTTTTGCCTATGATATTTAGATTATTCATCTAATAAGTTTGTTATTATTACCTACCATTATTGTATCCACTAATTGGTGAATAAAGTCTATTATTATTATGTATTGTAAGCGGAATCACGTAATTATCCGAAAAGAAAGATAACTACGCAGTCGAGCGAATCGTATTTCAGATTTAATCTCTTACACGGGCCATTTTAAAAGGTTTTTCAAAGAAGCGGGTTTTACCGAAATAACTCCAAAAACTCTTTTTATAGCATTCGTGACTATTTGAAAGGATTTAAAAGATTTCCGGCTCAATGGTTTTCCATTTCCTTTGATAAGAGTTTCACAGTTTTTGAAAAGATTCTCTGCAAGATACCAAATTTATGATTTTTTTAATATCCGAAGTATCTCGCTTTTCTTTAACAGTCTTTAGGTACCTTGAACGAATTGGTTTCTCCAAGAAATTTGAACTTTCCAGACATTAGAATGCGTTTTTATTTTATTGTAAAGATGGACCTTAACATAAATTCCTCGCCTTATAGTGAAACCAGAAACCTATTCCAGGAATCAATTTTCGGTCAAAATTACCGTATTACGTTCATAGAAAGAATAACCTAACAAATCAAGCCCTAATTTCAGAAATGAAATCATCCAATACGGCATTCTACAATAAGTAATAAACACGAATAAAAAAAAATGGTCCAAATATCTAACACAACGGTGTTTTTTCTTCTTGAAAAAAAATCTTCTTTCACACTTACGAAGTTTAATGCGACGCAACGTTTGCCGAGATTCTCCTGAAGGGAAGCCACGCTGCGCTGGCCCAAATAAGGTAAAGGGCCCCTGAGACGGTCAAACGGTTGGACTCTAACCTTACGTGTTTGATGAAACCGTTTGAGTTCGGTTTGAACAGTTTGTCAAACGGCGCGCAGTTTGGTTCGGTATACTGTCGTAATTAGATTTGTGACGCAGACAAGATGCCCTCGAACAAGTTAATTCACGGTCACCGACGACGCCGTGCTTTCAATTTCAATATCTTCGTCCGACATCTTCGTCACACACAAGCTCACGCTACAAAATCCAACGCAAAAATAAGCCGAGTTTGTTCAAACGCGTCGGAACACGATCAAACGGCGCGTCAAACATGCTTCAAACCCGTAAATGTTTGACAAACCGTTCAAACTACCTTTGTAAACGATCAAAATGGTTTGAGTCAAACCAAACCTTATGTGTTTGAATCAAACCGTTCACGTCTTCGGGGCCTTAAGGTTAGGTTAAACTTAAACTTATAAAATGGCATTTTGGTTTTAAATGTAATCTGTTTTTGGAGCTTTATTTTCCCTTTTCGTAATTTTTTAGAGCATGCTAACTAAAGGGCCCCGGAGACGGCCAACGGTTAGATTCAAACACGTAAAGTTTGGTTTGACTCAAATCATTTTGATCGTTTATAAAGGTGGTTTGAATGGTTTGTCAAACATTTACTTTGTTTAATTTGTTGTGTTTGACGCGTCAGAAGTGTAATTACGACAGCGTACAGAATCAGACTGCGCAGAGCCATTTGACAAACCGTTCAAACCGACCTCAAACGGTTTGATCAAACACGTAAGGTTTGAGTCAAACTGTTTGACCGTCTCCGGGGTCCTTAAGATTTGGCTAAGCTTTGTTTCTGAATATCGCCCTTGGACCTTAGTCAGAGCACCTAGCACTAGCAGGCGTCTTCTAACTCAAATACACATTTAAATAAACTTTCTATCCAGTTCTCGCATTTCGTATTCACATTTTATGATGTAACATTTATGACTAAACCCCTGTCACAACTTATGACAGCGTAGCTTCAAAGTAATTTACTATTGCGACTAAAACTAGTTTCTCTGACGTCCCAGTAGAAATGATATGCTGTTTATAGAACAAGTTTAATGGAGTTTAGTTTAGTAGTCAAACAATACTCAGACTGCGTGCGGTTGGCACAATGCATTTTGTCACGGCTTTGCTTTTTTCTTACTGACTACACTCTCGTTATGTAAGATTTTTCCTGTGTTAATCAAGGATACAAAGTATCTCATCCATTCAAAATTTTATAGTTTAGGCGTGAAAGTGGAACAAACATCCGAACATCTCAACATCCAAACATACTCGTACAAATTTCACTTTTATTTATAATATTAGTGTCATAAAACAATTTAATAAATAATTTATAGTGTTGACTGAAAAGAGATGAGAATGAATGACTGCCAAAAATTAAACGTTTTTGTAATATTATTATGTAGTTACAGTTTTTATGTTAGAGGAAATCATCATGGAACCTACACACCACCTTAGTGAAGTTGACTAAAAAAAAAAACAGATGTTTTAAAAATTATTAACTTTTTAGCCGACTGCCCAAATTTAGCATTATGTAACTAAAATGTCGTCTGTTTATTTATCCTTTTTGCACGCAAATAGCTGGTAGGTAACCTACAAACAGGCGATTTTTACCGGCAAACGTTTTTTTCTCTTGGGAGATTCCGAAGACCATTCTAGCAAGCCTCGGGCGGGCTGCCATGTTGTTCATTTATCTTTACGGGTAAAAATAGCATGTTAAATAAATAACCTCATCGTGAATCAAGTTGTTAAAAATTAAATGGCGAGGTAAAGAAGTATTTTAATATAAAGTGACATCGCGGACCATTTGTAGTTTAAGTATAAATATAGTCTTTATCTTCTCTAGCCTAAGTATTAGTAAAATTGTTTATAATTTCAATGTTTTCTTTCCTGAAGCGGGCTCCACATTCTCGACGAGACGTTTTGTCTCGGGTCTCGCCAAAAACTAGGAAGAGACGAGAGCAGCTATCCACATTCTTGCTCGCGCATTTGTGCGCTCGGTACTCGAACAAGATGGACGTGGAAACATCTGTCGCTGCAGCATTATATTATTACAATTATATGCAATTATAATGTTTATTCGAGAAAAAAAAGATATTACAAATTTATAAGACGTTGGAATAGACGAAGATGGTGGATGACAGAAATATATCGCAACAGAACAAGTTAAAATGTACATAATTTTAATAACGACGACGAAAACTACACGAGAGCCCTTTGATTCGGGCACTAAATACCGACACGAAACGGAGACTGCACGAACATAGGCGAGACTTGCCGAATAGGGCCTCCACACTCTCGTATTCGCTATGTCTCGTGTAGTTTTGCCAAGAATGTGGAGCCCGCTTGATGCAAAGGTTGTCCGTCGCCATCCAACGCGGCAATGCCGCGAGTGTGTTGGGCTCCTTTGCGCCGGGGATGGCAAGGGGCGGCCTTTTTTTTACCTGACGAGGTACTTTGTTACCAATTTTATTTGACTAATTCAGTTCAAGCCTTTAAAATCCCATTTCAATGTTCTTTATAAGTATGTATTTTTGTATCCTCGTAGATTTTAACTTTTTGTTATATGGAGCGAATGATGACGCGGCGAACGGGATTTTTTTTTCACGTTCCGTACGTCTACGTAGTTACGTAGTTGTTATACAAGCAGGGGGCCGTTTCACGAAGCTACAAGTTACTAATTACAAGGTACAATTCGATGTACATTGCGTAGACAAAAAGATAAAAGTATACAGTTTAGGCGAATTGGCTACGCAATGAATATCAAATTGTAACTTGTTACTAGTAACTTGTTGCTTCGTGAAACGGGGCCCTGTTGTTACCAGTGAAGACCTGTAATTGGCTCTCTGTTTTTAAGTAAAATGTTTATTTAAATATTTGTAACTGTTGGTTTTCCAATAGAAATAAAAAAAAATCTTGACAATTTTCAAATTTTTTTGCAGAGCAGTGGAAAGTCTTCAAACGTTACCTTCCGCATAATTTAATATTGTGAGAATATAGAGTTTGTTTCTGAATATCAAAGCTTGGTCCTTGTTGGGAGTTTGATGGTGGTGTAGGGAAGCTTTATATAATTTTATTTTATTTTATTTTATTCGGAAAACAAACAGTGATCTTAAACAAATTACATAACAATGTTACTAACCAAACACTATTTACATGTTTTCGCATGTACACAACTAAAGCTAATAATACTCGAATAAGCATCTACACAAGACCGGCTGGACTGAATTTCAGGGTAGGTAGCGAAAAGTCGAGTCGAGATTTCGACGCCCATTACAGTGGTTCCGGGTTCGATTCCCGGTGGGGACACTATCAAGTAAGAATATCTTTGTGAGACTTTCCTCAGTTTGGTTAGGACATTGCAGGCTGAATCACCTGATTGTCCGAAAAGAAAGATGATTCCGTGCTTCGGAAGGCACGTTAAGCCGTTGGTCCCGGCTACTATCTAGTCGTTACAGCCAAGTCAGTGGCCTTTAGCGGCTCTATAACACTGACACTAGGATTTGTGAGGTCAGTTGTCCCACACGATGATGATGATGAGCAACGCTATTTTTTTGTGACTTAAATTATAAGTTTCTTAATTTCAATGTCCGTTCTACCAACAAACTGTTCAACAGTCTGTTCTCCCCGGGGTCCAATCTAGAGAATTTCAAAATTAGAAGAAGTTTGTCGTGCGACGCGATGGCTGAAGAGAAATTAAGCTGGATGTTGGTGAAGGTCCCCGGAGGTCCAAAACAACCGCAATGGGACTGGAAAAGGCCGAATAGAAACCGCAAAAGTTAGAAGTGTTTTGAAGTTTCCGGCGGCAATCTAGCTGGCTGTTTGAAGGGTAATATCAAAATGTATCATTCATCATTCGAATTTTATATTAGGTGGGTAGGTTAGGGGGTTTTACACGGGTCGTTTTAGCCCTTGTTCGGTTAAGAAGGACAGATTCCGTCCGGTAGACCGCGATTACGCAGGGACGGGACTACCCGTTGAAAAACCCCTTCAGTCGTTTGGGTTTTAAGTATTTACAGAATGATAAATTAAAATATTATGTTTATCAGATTCCTTGATAGGGTTACCTTGTTGGATTTGCAAACGTTACAATTATAGCATAATAAGAGTACGAGACGGCAGAGTAGAATACATTTGTCACCAACCCTTACTCTTCGTAAGAGGTGACTTAGGGACTACACATTGAAAAGGGAACGGGCAGCAGCTCTCTCTGATACAGTAACCTTTTAATCTGCGATCTCCAACCCGCCTGCCAAGCGTGGAGATTATGGCAAAACCCTCCACTTAAGTGGAGGAGGCTCATAGTCCAGCAGTGGACTGCAACGGGCCGTTGATGAAGAGTACGAGATATCGTTGATCAAAATCGTAAGGGTTCCAGTCCCTGGCCTAGAGGCCGCGCGGACAATTCGATCGTTTACATTTACACGTGTAAATCTCCCTTAAATAAACTTAAATATACTAGCAAGTTAATTGTATTATTATTATTTTATTACATAAAGTCTTTTATTTTTTTTATGGTGAACAAACTATCTTCCACTAAAGAGTGACGAGATGGTTTCCTTATAATATTTTTCTTTCCTTTTTTTTCAATTTTTATCAACTGACGGAAACTCATTACTTAGTACAGTCAGCTGATGAATTAGCTGACCCCCCCGCTCGAAACCGATGAGATTTTCTCAGGTGATTATTTATATTTGTACATAACACTTTATATACTCGTACAGTTTATTAACCTGCACAATTATACAAAATTTCATGATAAAGCAAAAACAATTACCTAAGAAAACTTCATCGGTTTCGAGCGGGCGGGGGGGGGGGTCAGCTAATTCGTCAGCTGACTGAACGATGTGGAAGTCAAACCTCTACGTTTGGAAGGCAACGCTTTTAGCCGACGACCAACTACGCTATCTTACAAATTTGTATGTAGATAAATATGTCAATGCAATGCTCCAGGGCTTTGGTACAGTCAGCAACAGAACAAACTTACTAGACTTCGTTAGAGTTCAATAAAAACTTTCATACCCAGACCCTTGACCTTACCCTTTCCTTTCTTTCTCATTAGACGTGTCTCGCTGTTGGCCGTTTTGCTGCTTAGACCTTCTGATCGGGCGGGATTATTTCAACTGGGTTAGATTTTCACAAAATCACTTTTCGGCAGGTTTCTACTCAGTTTTTTGTCTCCTTTCAGTTTCAGTAATTCGTATATCGCTAATTCCTTTTTCTGAAAAGTAATGTATTTGACAAAAGGACGGTAGTCTTTGTTTCCAAGTCCACGCCCCTATATAAAAAAAATAGATATCAGGTTCGTTAAAAAATATTTTCCTGCTACCCTTAGGCGCGGTTTATACAGAAGTGACGTGGCGAGGACGTATGGCGTTGACGGATAGTCAAAGTAACACTATTTAGTTTCTCTCTTAGACATACGAAACAAATGAATACCACTTGAATAAGGCTGATTCAGCGAGATTTAACGAAACCCCTCTAACCATACCCTTGTTAACTTTCAGTCGGTAAAGGTTACCCCCCTGACTTTTTCAGCTGGTTCTGAGTACCTCGTCCTGTTGTCGACTGCACAGTGTCTGCGTTCGGAAGCTGGCTAAGCAGGCGGTAAATGAAATTCCTGAGAGCTAGATTGCAGCCTTTGAGACGTTTTGAGCACCTATTTTCTGACTAGCCACTGTAAGAATGCAGACCAATTCTAGTACAGGCTTACACTGAAAAACCTTTGTTCACTTTCATTTGATTCGTTGACAATACCTTACAATACCCCTGGGGGCCGTCTCACGAAGCTACAAGTTACAAATTACAAGTACAATTCGACGTACATTGCGTAGACAATTAGATAAAATGATAAGGGCTTACAGTTTAGGCGAATTGGCTACGCAATGTATATCAAATTGTAACTTGTTACTAGTAACTTGTTGCTTCGTGAAACGGGGCCCTGGAAGCAGTGTAAGAGCCGCTAGAAGCCACTGGCATGGCCTTTGAACCTATACGAGTACTTAGTTATAAGTTAGATTTTTACTCTTTTGTTAAGGTTGACTGGAAAAAAATGCACTGCCAGTAATAATAAGAGTACGTTTATTTCAAGTTTTAGGTATTTTGAGTATCCTAGAGTAAGACTTTGTATCGCATTGTATATTTTAAAGGGCCCCGGAGACGGTCAAACGATTTGACTCAAACCTTACGTGTTTGATCAAACCGTTTGAGGTCGGTTTGAACGGTTTGTCAAACGGCTCTGCGCAGTCTGATTTTGTACGCTGTCGTAATTACACTTCTGACCGTCAAACACAACAAAAATATGAAATTGCATCAAACATGCTTCAAACACGTAAATGTTTGACAAACCGTTCAAACCACCTTTGTAAACGATCAAAATGGTTTGAGTCAAACCAAACTTTACGTGTTTGAACCAAACGGTTTGACCGTCTCCGGGGCTCTTTAGAGCGTGTCGTCGTGGTGAAGCTGCTAGCCACCACCAATTTGTTTTTTCGAGTTTTCCTTCGCATTGCTTCAGATCGTATCGTTAATGAACAAACTTAAAATGACTAAAAGAACAGCTATAAATTTTCAAGAAAAAAATGAATGCCCCTAAAAGAAAAGCTTATGAAAACCTGGCAGTAGAATCGTCGTGGTTCTTCAAACCTTCCAGCACCTGCAGCTCCAGTGACAATGTGAAGCACGGAATTTGCAATTTTACAGCAGACCCGTGAATAGAACAGAATATCGTTTTAAACTTACCATCAAGCGCCGAGGTTTGTCACTTTTACCTGAACGTCGTGATTTGAAATTTAAAAAGTAATAATAATATTATAATATGTACATTGCAGGTTTCTCTAAAAAATACAACATTAAAACTAAATAACGTAAAACGTTCCAGTTGAACTGAATCTCTTTTGTACCAGAATATTTCCATAGTAAAAAAATGAATTTTCATATACCTACACTGATAACCTGGCCAAATTACGTACCGTTACGGTTATTACTTACTGGACAAATTACGTAACTTTTTATTCTGTGACCTGGCCGAACCAATTTGTATGAAAGTTCCATAGAAAATTCAGACATCTTTTTTCAAACTCGTAAAGTTTCATGATTCGATAGGATTTGCTTTACTTGATGATGTAGATATAACTAAAGCTGTTTTTAAGAAAAAGTTAAAATAAATCTTGTAAAATGGCTAACTATTACTATGTGTATCTAGGGAGAGCTCCGATGTATTTATATTTCTTTGTCTCAACTATAAAATTCTACGTAAAAAAAACTTACTGTTACTATACTTGTAATATTAATATTAACGTGTACCTACAAGATGTAAAGGGCATCACAGACGGAGCTATAATATATATTATAGCACGAGGCAGCCAGCTCTCTCATCACCATTCACTTTGGGGGTCAAGCAGAATGGCCGGTCACTGATTGATTCGCCATTTTGTTTGACCCCCGCTTTGCGTGTAAGTGAATGGCGACGAGAGAGCTGGCTGCCTCGTGCTATAATATATATTATAGCTGCCGTGTGTGATGCCCTTAATAAGGAATAAGTAAATGTGCGCAGCGCCAACAAACTGTTCCTTTGTAGTTTGGCGCGTAAAATGTGCTGTAAATCTTGTAATTATAAATAAATAAAAAAACACTTATTTAGTTAACACATTGGCTAGGTCAAAATAGCAATATGAAACGCAGTCGGTTGTGTTAAATTACCAGTAAGGTTTAAGTTGGAACTATCCAGAGAAGATTGGAACATGGAAAAGGTGGAACATTCTAGATTTGTGGTGCTCGAGTTGCATCTGGGTACACATTTCCAATCTCAGGCCATGTAAGGTGGGATGCATTAGACAATTAATATTCAAGGAAGCAATTTTGCAGTTACCTACGTAACCTATCTAATTTTGTGTAAAAACTGCTCATGACCAGCTTTGATTTAATTCAAAGTTATTAAAAAAGCTAAGTAAAGCTAAGCAAATAAAAAGCTAAAGCTAGATAGATAGATAGATAACAAGTTTATTGCATCACAAATACACACATGTAAGTACACTTCATATAACTTAAGACATAAAACAGAACAAATTTAATTACTACACTTAAAAATGACATTACACATGTGTGCAGCGATGCAGAAGGGCCAAGGCTCAGTGTGTTATTGCCCCTAGGAGGGCAACACTGATTTTCAGCCTCTACCCGGAAGCTAAAGTTAAGCTAAGTTGTTAGTAACAAATAATAATAATAATTCAAAGTTTAAGCTTATTTTAACGTGCAGGTAACGTTAAGGCTGCCACACACCGAATGCGCCTGCAGCACGATGCGTTGAGTCTGCGTGCAACATGATTTGTGATCTATAAACTTAAACGTATATGAATGAACTCACACCGAGTGTCGCAGACGCAATGCGATGCATCGCGTTATTTATATAACTTACTGTATTTGAATGTTTTATAATTTATTGGCTAACTAAATGATAGAATAATGGCTTATTTGATTGTCCCTGTTATTGTCCTGGTATAAGAGAGCCTTAACCTTACCTTAGCCTTGGCCGTGTGGTGACGGCAGAGTAGAATACATTAGTCACCAACCCCTACTCTTCTCGTGGGTGTCGTAAGAGGCGACTTAGGGACTACACATTGAACAGGGAACGGGCAACAGCGCTCTCTGATACAGTAAATCTCCAACCCGCCTGCCAAGCGTGGAGATTATGGCAAACCCTCCACTTAAGGGGAGGAGGCTCATAGACCAGCAGTGGACTGTAACGGGCCGTTCATGTTGAAGAGAGTTGTTTCGGGGAATGAGAAAGCGGGTAGATTTCGACAAAAGATGACAAAACCCTGCAAGATAGGAACCGCCTGGAGGCGAATAGATATTGGAATCGAAATTCATTACCGATCCACCTCGAACCGAAAAGTCATTAATTCCGTCACTTTCGAAATTTCAAAGTGGAAATGGAACAGGAATAAGATCAGATTCAAGTGCGTATGATTTGCAGCACGGTATTTGAATTTGAAATTCATTGTAAGGAAAACATAAAATTCGAGTAAGTCTTCGTAATTTTTCATAAGGTCGGCTAAGCTAATAAAATCAAGAGTATTTGAGCTGTTGTTGTAGTTGTAGCTGGTTATCAAAAATACAAAAATTCGGCTGGTTATCAAAAAATGTATATTTTTCTGATTTCGTATCTTCAGTAATTAAAATGGTTTAAATATTCCTTTTTGATAACTGGTTATGAAACAGTGAAGAAATAGTATATTTTCGTAGCTAGTTATGAAAATGGACCAAAGGTTTTTTGCTGACAAATATTACTTATTACCAATAAGCTAATTACGTAACATGTTGGTTGAAAAATATAAGCATAATTTTATCATAGTAGAGCTGGACTTAGTAAAATAAAATAATTATAAAACAGAAATTGTATAAAAAAGGTTACTATAGGATATCTGATTACTTAGAGGACAGATGTCCATGGGAATAGATTGTTGGAGTAGCAGGCTTTTTCAATATATAATTAGCACTAATTTTGTAACTGACATTATTTTATTTTATAAGAAAATAAGAAATTTATTTGCAGTACACAAAAACAATACAGAAGTAACAGATGAAGGAAGTGAAGTGGGTACATAAAAAACAAAACAATAATAACAAAAAAGGGACAGATCGGACCGCCAGGCATGCGCCTCGCCGCGCCACTACAATAAATTATAATGGCCCGGAGTAAGTACAATGGCAGCCCGATCGTGTCCCGGTGGGGAGTGTTCACACCAGTCGCGGCAATGATTTAACAGTACAGCAACTGTGTTTTGCGCACTGCAAAGGGGCTCCTGCTCAGCATGAGTTGCATTGAAGCACCGATTAAATGGGGGCCACAATGCAACGCTGTTTTTCAGCTAGCGCCTCTGCAGATGACACGCCATTCATACCAACAATCATAACAATATATAAACTTGCAACAGTATATAAATTTTCGATTGGCAACACTGAAGAACTAAATACAGCAAAGGCTGATTGGATTGCAAGGTGATCATTTCGTGTCCGGTAACCAACTTAAAATTACAATTTACAATTTATGAGAGGAGTGGTATCAAGTGGAAAGTTTTATCTGGCAAAAAACACTATTTAAAAAAGGAAACGCAAAAGATGCGACGACTGTGGAGTTTCTTCGGTGAGCTCTTCTCCACAGATTCCGCCATTGTGTTAGTGAACTCACCCAAAAAATGTAATGACGGATCTAAGTAATGTATATGGAAATAAATAATTTTTGACTTTGACTTTGTCGCTTAAATAAAACACAAAACTACGTCAAAAAGCAATATCGTCATAAACAAACCTACACCTAAGCTAAAATTTTATGGAACATCTAAATTGACGATAAAATGTATTCTTACCCTCAACTTCCAGTGGTCCAGAACTACTTTGGAAACTAACCTAATAAACATTTTAAACTTACTCCTGCGTTGTACTTTAAAAGACCTTTTCAAGATACTTTTACGACCTCCGATATAAATTTTGTCTTCAAACTAGATACGGTCTTCTTCTTTGTAAGAGGTCTACAACCGACCTTACAAGTCTGTCCGTGTTATAGAGGCGCCATAGAACACTGACTTTTGTAAAACAGCCCCCGCTGCATGACCAATGTAGATAAAACAACCCGCGCGACATAAAACGTAACCACCAACAATAACACCAGTTTTTGTCTTCGCGCAACATAAACTTGGACAATTGGCGGTCAGTTTATATGTCGCGCGGTTTATTTTATCTACGGCGGTCAGGCAGTGGGGGCGCAGGACGACTTAACGTGTCTTACGAAGAATGAAAAAAAAAATCCTTTATTTCAGACCATGAAGTCCATAGGTTAGTCTTCGTCCTAGCGTTTTCCCGACCTAGTGTTTAGTACACACTTAAAAAAGAAACTTAAATACGAAACAAAACAATTAAACAACACAAAAAACACACAAACACAAAAATATACAAAAAAATAATCACAAAAAAAATTACATAAAAAAAAATATAGCATGCAGGTAACATAACCAAATTCAGACGATTTATGAGTTACTAAAAGAGCAACTAAATGCAGAGTTGCAATGCAATTAAAATATAAATAGCATGGTGACGTCATTTTGTCAGATACGAAAATATACCATGTTTGTTTGTAGGCTGTACGAGATTCAGATGAAAAAATCATGAACAATGAAATACGCCGAGAGTCAGACCTATTTTTATTTAAATCGTACTGTAACTATGATATGCATATCATAACAATACGATTTAAATAAAAACATACCTAAATGCAGGGAAGATAACTAAATCCAGGCTCATTCAAGGGTCATAATCAAATGCATGCCAGATTACCACATGCAGGCGACATCATGCATTACTCGTATAACCTACAAACCTTCCACTTTGCAGAGTACAACTTCAAAGTACAAAAATCCTTCTGTAGCAACTGTAGCAATTGGACAGATTAGCAGCTGGACAAATTCCACCTTCCTTGCTTTTATTTTTTACTAGCGGTCTGCCCGCGGCTACGATCGCGATGAGTAGGATTTTCCTGTGGAAATAAGACATTTCTCCGTAAAAGGTATCCTGTGTCAATCCAGGGTACAAACTATCTCCATTCCGAATTTCATTCAAATCCGTTCAGTAGTTAACATCCAAATATATTTTTACATTTACATAATATAATACTAGTGTGATTTTTTGAGGCCGATCATCGACTTCCCACACCACAAACCCACACGATAAGGTTATTTGCTGCATCTAGTAACGTCTACGTCACGGAGCGTCGGAAATGATCCAACTTGCTCCTGGATGTTTTTATTCGCTTTGCTTGCAGTTTGCAGTGTTGTTAAAAATTCAACGGCAGTTTCAGGACTTCAGTTCGAAACTTCGACTGACGCTGAGATTCATTTGTATAAAAAAACAGTCTTGTTGTCCATAAATTCAATCAAGCAGCCCACTGCTGGATGTAGGCCTCCCCAAGGGCACGCCAAAGCGCACGATCACCCGCTTTCCTCATCCAGCCACCACCAGCGACCTTCCTCAGGTCATCAGTCCACCTGGCAGGGGGGCGTCCCACACTACGTTTCCCGAGACGTGGTCTCCATTTGAGAACCCGTCTGCTCCCACGCTCGTCGGTTCTGCGACAGACGTGGCCAGCCCATTGCCACTTCAGCTTGCTACACTTCTGGACGATATCAACTACCTTGGTCCTCTGCCGGATGATTTCGTTTCGGATTTTGTCCATAAATTGGTTACAATAAAAACCTTTCTCTTTTCCTGCGAAGTCGACGACCGATTTACAAACCCGTGTCAGATATTTAATCCGCCAGACTTCTAATGTGGTTCATGTAACGGCTACAAGTATTATATACTCACCGGCACATCTAACCGCCCACCCTTCATTTCAGGGAATACTCGTGATTCTTTATAATTCTATTAGTTACAGCTGATGTTAGTTAAAAAGTAGTTAATTTAACGTTTATTTAAGTGTGTTTAATTTATCGTAAAATTATCAATTAAACAATTGTAATGTATAACAATAAGTGTAGTTTAAAATTAACCCGAAACGCAAGGGTGGGCGGTTAGATGTGCCGGTGAGTGTATTATCCGTGGATAATAGTGGGTCTTCCTAGCGTGAAATCATCTTATTTTTAGGACAATAGGAACCTGTAATATCTTATGTAAAGCCGATATTAGACGGTTCACTTTTGCTTTCGTATAATTTTGACGTTTCATCTTTCATCACTGATGTGCCTTTGTGATGAAAGTCAAATCCATCCGTTTGCTTTCACCGGGCATCGTTCATTGTCCATCGAGATGAACGATGAATGAAGCGCGTAAACAGCCGCGGCAGGCATTTATTCATTTGTTTAGTGTTCCGTTTTATTTTAAAATACAATGACATGATTTTGAAATGGTGTAATATATGGAAATAATTATAGAAAATTTTTAGCACTATGGTTTTGGAAATAACGATTCAAGATCAAGAAATTTCGAAAAATGCTCACACATTTATTCACTTTACATTTTGCGTTTAAACACATCAAGTCTTTCACTGTTCATCATTCACTGCCTTTCATCGAAAATGGATCACTTTGGATGAACCGTCTAATATCGCCTTAACCAAACTGCGACTGACAGTCCTCTACGGGGATTCCTACCTAAAATGTCTACCTAGGCCTCGGAAGTTTTTTCCCTAACTGACATAACTGCTATGTATACCAAAATAAAGTGAGGTAAGGTAGCTGGCGGTTTTAAATTATCTTAGAATAGTTTGGTTAGTAGATTGCTATGGCTGGGAGCCTTTTTAGCCATGCCCCCAAGATAAGTAATTACTTTTAATGTCTCGCCTTAAGCCGTTGGTCCCGGCTACTATCTAGTCGTTACATGAGCTAAGTCGGTGGCCTTTGGCGGCTCTATAACATTGACACCAGGGTTTGTGAGGTCGGTTGTCGACCCACACGATGATGATGGTGAGTAAATTGCGAGCAAATTTTCCGTTTTATAAAATCTGAAACCCTTTTCCAAATACGGCATTTTAAACTTGCCGAAATTGGTCGCAGACTCAGAGAGAGGGGGTTTGACGCCCGCTCAGGTTCCTACCTGGTGCAAAGGTTGTCCAATGCCGTTCAACGTGGCATTTTTGACTGACGTGCATACATTATTATGTATTAATAGTTTTAAACATTATCTCAAAAGTTCTCAATATTCACGTGTCGCTAGCTCGTGGCGCTGACGGCACTACGACTCAAAAACATTCGACGCGACTTGTTAGGTCTCATACATAATATAACGTTATGTAATAGAGATAAAGATCAAATGCTGTTATTAAAAACTATCACACGCTTAAAAAAATTATATTTCTAAAGTAAGATTCTACCGAATATTTTTTAAAAGTCAAAGTGTGGTCAAAGCTAGATAAGGTCAAAGGAAGGTTCATGCATCACTGGCACGTTCACTACAAGTGTGCGCTCACTGTGGAGTGGAGAGAGCTCTTCTTCACAGATTCCGCCGTTGTATAAGTGATAACTCAGCCAAGAAATGTAATGAAGAATCTAAGTGTTGTATCATACGGATAAATAAAAATTTTGACTTTGATGAACGCTATGAAAAAATCTCTGCAGTTTCATCCTGCTGCTATGTAAATTGACCCTTATTACATTTATATCTAATCTGCTATTGTTTTGCGAACCAAGTGCTCGAGACCATAAAGGTGGGAAACCTTAAGAGTCAACTTCCGGGCTTGGGTATTTTCTAGATAATGAAGTGTAAGTACTTCGAATAACTCTTCTTTATAAGCGCATTCTTTTATCATTCTATTAATTATATTTTAATTAAGATATATATATATATATATATATATATAGTGTACTTTGGTTGTTACCACCAGATACCTTAACAAAATTTTATGTTCACTTCTTTTTTGCGTGTTGTAGAAGGTTACAGTCCATATTATTTTTTAAGCGTTCCATGTTATATATCTTTCTTTGGATGTTGTATCCAGTTTTGTAGACCTAATAAAAATTAATAATAATGTAGCTCTAGCATTTCCTGGTTCATTATTCACTATCAACTGTGATTAAAGTATCCGGCGTCACGTTTCTACTTTCCTGAGCAGGAAAGTTCAAATCCTATGTACATATATTAGGGAGCAAATTTTGAGTATCGCTTCGAGTTGCAAAAGTAATAATAATTTCTGAACACTTGACTTCTTTTTTCAGTAAGTATTTTATGCATTAAGCGATGATGATGATGATGATGATGACCGAAACGATATAAGGTAGCCTGGAAGAAATTGCTACCTTAGCAATTCGGCAATCCGTACCTTCTACATCTTGACTGTATTTTCTATTCTGTGTATTATATTTCTTAATGGCTGGATGAGGAAAGCGGGTGATCGTGCGCTTTGGCTTGCCCTTGGGGAGGCCTACGTCCAGCAGTAGACTGCAATTGGCTGATTGATTGATTGTATTTCTTAAAAGTACATATTCTAATAACTTTTTGATGCACATTACTGAATATAGCTTCATTTTTATGATATTTTTTTCTGTGCGAACCTGACTGACGTGAGTAGTGTGGCCTACTTGCTATTAATAATATTAAAACGATGAAAAATAAATACATACATAAATAAATGTGTGGGGACATCTTCACGCACACGGCCATCTGATCCCAAACTAAGCAGAGCTTGTACTATGGGTACCAGACAGCTGATATACATTACATAAATAGTTAAATACATACTTATAAACAAGCGCTCATCACACGAATGTTTGCCCTGGGCGGGATCCGAACCCGCGACCCTGTGCATCGGAGGCAGCTACACTACCACCTAGGCTACGGAGCTGTCAAATATAGACGTACGAGATTATATAACACCTGCCCCAAATGCAGCATCGCCATGTTGGAAACATGCATCAACATAATTTTATCAACTAGCTATCGTGTCTCGTGTCTCCTGCCTCCGTCACAAACTTTTATCAAATCGATATCTTCAGATAAACAAAAGTACAGGGCAGATTTAATCAAGAATTCCCCTGATCATGACAAACTGCATAGTACTTAACTCACCACCCAGCAAACAATCCACTTGAGATAACAATAGACTTATCAAAACATCTTGAAATACTTCAGTCCCTATATATTAGACGTACTCAGCAGAATTGTCAACCACAGTATACCAAAATGGCGTTTAGAGAAGTACTCTTTTTATGTTTCCTCGCGTTGGTGTGCTCAAAAACTGTGAAACAAAACAGTGCAAAGGAAGACCTAGAAAAATATATAGAAAATAAGAAACCAGAAATAAATCAGAGATATAGACTTCATTATCATGTGGCTGGGCCAGTCGGCTGGATCAACGATCCCAATGGCTTCTCCTTCTACAAAGGAAAATACCATCTATTTTATCAGTTTTACCCGTATGACAGTGTTTGGGGCCCGATGCATTGGGGTCATGTTACCAGCCCGGATCTCGTGAACTGGACACAGTTGCCCACAGCCCTCCTGCCAGAACACGAGCAGTGCTTCTCTGGCAGCGCTGTTGTCGATGGAAATACCATGATCCTGATGTACACTGCGCACGTCATCACTGAAGGTAATCCAATCGTCAACCAGTCTCAATATTTGGCGTTTAGCTCTGATGGTGTCAATTTCGAAAAATATGAGGGAAACCCAGTTATTCCCGCAGCTCCTAATGGGTCGCCAGATTTCAGAGATCCTAAAGCTTGGAAATATGAAGCTTACTGGTATGTTGTCATAGGAACTAAAACTGAAGATGACCGTGGCAGAGTTTTGCTATATAGATCAGTAGACATGGTCAATTGGGAATTCTTGAACGTCTTAGCCGAATCGGATGGTAGCTTAGGGTACATGTGGGAATGTCCTGATTTCTTTGAATTGGATGGCAAGTATGTACTACTGATGTCTCCTCAAGGCATAGAGCCTCAAGGAGATAGATACAAGAATTTACATCAAACTGGTTACATAATTGGTAGCTTCAATTACGATACTTTTGAGTTTATCCCTGAAGTTGATTTCCAAGAGATAGACTATGGACATGATTTCTACGCTGCACAAACAATGGAAAACAGAGGCAGGAGGTATTTGGTGGCATGGTTTAATATGTGGGAAGTTGCTCATCCAGAAGACGTTGATGGCTGGGCAGGAGCTATGACTATAGTGAGAGAACTTAAAATCTCAAACAATCGTATCAATATGAAACCTGTTGACGACATGATTTCTCTAAGAGATTTCTTGGCTTTTAATGGAGCTGTTAAAATTAACGAAGAAGTTGTTTTGAATAAGGCGGCTGAAATAATGTTGGAAGCAGATCTGAACCGTGATATAGAGATACAGCTTGAAGGAGTAGATGGAGGAGAAATCGTTTGGATCCGTTGGAACAAAACGTCTAGTATCGTCGCAGTAGACCGTGGTGATGAAGACATCAGGCAAGTGGAGTGGAAGCCTTTAGGGTCGAGATCCTGGAGGATTTTCTTAGACGCGAGCTCTTTAGAATTATTCTGTGGTGACGGTGAGGTAGTATTTAGCAGCAGAGTGTATCCCGACGGTGGATGGAAGATCACAAATCTAAGCCCCCAGGCGTTATCTTTTGAAGCATATTCCTTAAAAAGAAGTGTTCCTGTTTAAGAGCAGTGTAGCTCCAATACTTATCTTGTGAAGTTATAATACCATTTTTGTAACATTTTAATGTAAGATATTTGATTTAGGGATAAGGATTCTGAAATATATATATTTTTTGTGATACGTAGTTTATTTTTGCCTTTAAGATCCTGTTGGTTGGCAAAGGGCCTACTCAACTTAATTTAGTTTTGCTCGTAGTAAGTTCATCTGTAGGTTGCAAAAATACACCTACAAAACTTGTCTAATTCTAAACCAGATTTAATTAGTAATAAATTACAAAAAATGGACCTAATTATAATTCCATATAACTACAGCAAACTTGTGTGCGATGTTAATTATTTATCAGGATCTTCCTATTTGAGATTTCCATTATTAGTATTTTGTGATTTTTTCCCAATTTCACTACGAATTACTTTTGATGTTATTCTTTTCTATCCAACTGGAATGATCGTGTAAAATGTAACGTTTCGTCTCCTATTAGCTTTTTCGACCTTGAAATTATATCGTTGCAGCGGTATCCAAAAGTCTCTCATTTTTCGCCAATCCATGAAATATGATCCGACGATGTAAGGGCCTTCGCCAAGTAATCTTGATGGGTTTGAGATGAGTAGCTTGGCTAACTTTTCGTTAAGAGATGGTATATTGAAGTTCGTCGCTGATATCCCAGCTTCTTTTGCTAGGAATCCTGTGACGTAGACGTCTTCTATGAAAAAATATGGAACTCTACGCGATGCTTCAAGAAGTCTGAGAACGACGTCTGAAGAATAGACGACAGTGTAACCTGTAGATAAAATAGGCAACTTCTTAGAACGTACTTGTGGCAAAAAAGGCTACTTAATGAGAAAATATTTTCCCCAAAGACGCCTCAGATTTTTCACTGTTAGATAGGTATAATGTGAAGGATCTTTAATTACTTATCAGAAACGAAGTGTCTTGACTGTTTTCTACGGGTATTTTTCCTATGGGAGTATAATATTACAAGAATAATAAGATAGATAGGTATTTGAGTATAAGCAAAAGCTATAAGCCTCATAATACCATTCTTCACAAAATGATAAATCCAAGATAAAACTTCACTTACCACTGCAATGTGGGGGATAGAATTGTTTGGCGTAATCCTGTGGCGAAACAATCAAACCTCTAAAGATCCTAACTACCGTTGCGTTGGTCTTTGTATGACATGCCATCACATCTGTTCTGCCCCATCTATATTCCTCTAGAAGCTCGTACATTCTGTACAAATCCACTACGACGTCGTCATCGGCCTTCACCACGAACTGCGCCGTGCTGCAATATTGAGCCACCCATTTTAAAATCATCACATGCTTGTATGACAGGTTTCTATACCCATCTATGAAGTTCCCTTGAACTATGTCACCGTAAATATCAGATTCCATGCGGAGTCTTCTGGTCTCCTCTTCGACGGAAGATTCAGGGGTGCCCACGAAGAAAATTACTTTCATATTGGTATCCCAACGACCCCACGTGTGACGTATAGCTCTTCTATAATCATAATTAATTACAGATGAAGGTATAGTGACTATGACGAACATACCAATATGGCGTCGTTTACAAATTTGAGGGTTTATCAGAAACTTGAACCCCTTGTTGTCGATCAGGACGTCATCGTAGATGCTATTAGTCGATGAGTTCTTATTATTGAAAATTCGAGTTTTTATTGCCAGGTCAGTTACTTCGTAATAATTTATCACAGATAACAATGCACATGAGATTATGGTTAACAGTAATATAGTTTTTTTATAGCTATCAAGCATTATTACGATAGTTTTTAAGACAGCTACTTTTTTAATTTCATTATAAATGCAGTTATCTTGAGATATAATATTGTTTTCATTTTTTATTCATATTATGCGTATTTTATTTATTAGCAATCTCTTATGAGACTACGTACGTATAGTATAACTTTATTTGAACTGAATAGTGATTACTTTTGTGTATGGTCATGTTATTGATTTAGAATGATTAAAATCATTGTAGCATGATGTAACAAATGTAAAGCAGCTTGGCAGCCTAGAGCTACATGCATATGAAACTTCATCAACAATAAGTCCCCACCGAGGGGCTCGAGCCTACCCTGAGTTAGGTCAACCACGCTACATATATTTATTTATTTAGCGCAGTTTAAAGTCGCAAACATTCAAAAATAAACTTTGGCATAGGTATTTTATGGTCATATTTTGTGGTTAAACAAATAACCGACGAAACTAATACTCTGTAAACTGAAAGTATTTCAGTGTTGTTTCACAGTTTTTATTACTTTCATCATATTTGCGTGGCTGGAGTAATAAATTTGCATTTTAATTTAATTTTTCCATAATAAATCATTCGTGATGTGATGACGTTTGCATGGCTGTCAGTGACATATTGCTACTTGATGGGCTCAGTCGTTTCGTTACCAACATGGCGACAAATATTAAAATGTTTCAGCAAATAAATATGAAAACGATGTAACGCGGTCCTATAACCTTTAAATTAATTTATATGGTCGTAATTTATAAATCGTGTTTTGATAAATTATCTGTTTTAAAGTATGTTAGTATGTGCAATATAAATTGTAACAATGGTAACGAATGTTCAGATACTAGATGTCACCAGAATAGTATTGATTCTTTATACGAGCTGATTGATAAGTTTCCGAAACGACAAAGAAAAACTTTAAAAATCTATTTAAAATAAATTTATTTCTCAACGTAGTTTCCTTCTACCTCGATGCATTTAGTCCAGCGCTTCTCCAATGCCGTTACACCAGTTTGATAAAATGTTTTCTCCAACCCCTCAAAATACTCGTCCACGGCAACAATTACTTCTTCATTTGATGAAAATCTCTGGCCACCTAACCATTTCTTCAGGTTTGGGAATAAGTGGAAGTCACACGGGGCCAGATCCGGGGAATAGGGTGGATGCGGTAGCAATTCGAACCGCAATTCATGGAGTTTGCCGACTGCAACCATTGACGTGTGTGCAGGTGCGTTGTCATGGTGGAACAAAACTTTTTTCTTGGCCAAATGTGGTCGTTTTTTCTGGATTTCTTCACTTAATTTTTGCAGCAAGCTTGCGTAGTACTCTCCATTTATTGTTTTTCCTTTTTGCAGATAATCCACTAAAATAATCCCTCGAGCATCCCAAAAAACAGTCGCCATCACTTTGCCGGCCGACAAAACCGTTTTTGCTTTCTTCGGCGCAGGTCTTCCGCTCTCAGTCCACTGCTTAGATTGTTTTTTTGTCTCGGGAGTATAATGATGTATCCAGGTTTCATCGACTGTTACATAACGCCGCGAAAACTCGTTAGGATCTCGGTTAAACAGCGCCAAACACTCCGATGAATCGTCCACTCGACGTTGCTTTTGGTCAACAGTGAGCAAACGCGGCACCCATCGCGTGCAAAGCTTTTTCATTCCCAAATGTTGGTGCAAAATATTAAAAACGCGTTCAGATGAAATGCTCACCATCTCTGTTATCTCTCGCAACTTCAAGCGCCGATCATTCAATACAATTTTGTGAATTTTTTTGATCATGTCCGGATTCGTGACTTCATTTGGACGGCCAGACCTGTGGGCGTCTTCGCAGCTCTGTCTTCCACGTTAAAAATCAGTTACCCAGGTGTGAATTGTACTCAATGCAGGAGCAGAATTACCTAAAACTCTTTCTAGCTTGGTTTTAATCTGGGTTGCTGTTTTCTGTTTTAAAACGTAAAACTTTATCACCGCACAAATTTCGTTTCTTTCCATTGTTAAGAAAATTTACGACAGAGAAAGTTCTACGTCCTATCAAACAAATTCCACCAGTTCGATTAAATTCAAATTTGGCGGTCTATTTTCAAAAAGATGCCAAAATATAATGTAATATTTTTTTTTTGCGTATAATTTTTTTAAATCCGTCGTTTCGGCCAGTTATCAATCAGCCCAGGTATAACAACTTAATACAAACCTTGAGTTCTGGAATCTGCTATCCTAAGTAGTCGTTCTCAGTGTTATAGACGTGGGAAGGCCGTGCAGTTACCTGGATGGAACTTCCACCATTTCGTAGCTAGAATGTATTTCGTGCAATGGATTGAGTGCGGTAAACCTATGTCGGGTGATGTATTTCGGAATATGACTGAAAGTCGTAAGATTTTTAGAAATAAAATAAAATGTGTCCAGAATAATGCAGATGAAATAAAAATGAATATCTTAGCTACAAATAAATCGAACAAAAATTTTGTTAAGTTCTGGAAAGGCATTAAAGCGGCGAATGGTAAAAATGCATTGCCTGTCAGTGTAAACAATATCAAAGAAAAATCTGAAATTATAAATATGTTCGCGAGACATTTTAAAGTTGAGCCGCAGAAGGTAGAGAATGTGCCCGACGCGGGTCCTAGTGCATCTGACTCAGGTGATGACCTGCTTATTACCCCTGAGATACTGTCACAAACAGTTCGTAACATGAAGCGTGGTAAGTCTCCGGGGCACGACGGGCTTAGTGTCGAGCACATTCTCTATGCCAGTGATGAGATTTTTCGAGTTCTTGCGGTATTTTTTAATGAGTGTATTAAGCATGCATATTTACCTCGGGACTTGATGAAGACGGTTGTTGTGCCTATTGCAAAAAATAAGACTGGAGATCTGTCTAATTTGAGTAACTATAGGCCGATTTCCCTCGGCACTATTGTTGGGAAAATTTTTGAAAGGTTATTGCAGCCTGAATTGTCGAAGAAGATAGAAATTGATGATGCTCAGTTTGGTTTTCGTGCTGGTCTCTCGACGGATTCTGCAGTGCTGGCATTAAAACATACGGTCAATTATTATAAACAGAGAGACATTTCGGTTTATGCGTGCTTTTTAGATCTCAGTCGCGCCTTTGACCTAGTCAATTACAAAATGTTATGGAACAAACTGTCAAGATCTAATGTTCCAGCCAGTATTGTGAATCTGTTGAGATTCTGGTACGAGAACCAAACCAATAATGTTAGATGGGGCGACGCAACTTCTAATGATTTTAGATTAGACTGTGGAGTACGCCAGGGGGGGCTTACGTCTCCGGACCTGTTCAATCTCTATGTCAACGATCTCATCGGGGAGCTGAGGAGTACCAGAATCGGTTGCCACGTTGGTAACGTGTGTGTTAACAGCCTGAGCTATGCAGACGATATGGTGCTGCTCAGCCCCTTGATCAACGGTCTTCGCAAGTTGCTTGCGATTTGTGAGTCTTATGCTGGGCGACACGGAACGAGGTACAATGTATCGAAGACTGAAGTGCTTGTCTTTCGGAGGGGAGCAGGTCCGGAAAACGTGCCACCAGTGTTTATGCATGTCTCGCCAATTCAGGTTGTAAGAAAATTTAAATACCTGGGCCATATTTTGAATGAGAGGCTAGACGACGAGGAGGACATGGAGAGAGAACGGAGGGCTCTCGCTGTGCGCTGCAATATGCTTGCTATTCGTTTCGCGAGGTGCTCGGAGGACGTCAAAGTGAATCTGTTTAAGGCCTATTGCCAGACAATGTATACTTGCCAATTTTGGGTAAAATATACCAAACGATTTTTTTATGTACTTCGTGTACAATATAACGACGCCTTCCGCACCTCGCTCAGACTGCCTCGCTGTTGTAGCGCTAAAGAAATGTTCTGCGACAATGGAGTCTCTGACTTTTTGCCATTCTGCGTTCCCGATGTGCTTCCTTTTGGAATCGGATCCGTGAAAGTCGGAACTCCATATTACCTACGTAATATTGTTCATGACATAAATAATGACTTTTTTAAGCATTGGACCAAGATGCATAAGGCTGGGAATGACGCTCTTAGATAAAGAGAATTGATAGTGTTTTATTGATGGTGTTGTTTTGTGTTTGTTTTATATCCTTTTTATTTTTATATTTTTACTCTTTACGTTTGTTTTGTTTACTCTATGGGCTGGCTATGGCCTGAAATAAAGATATTATTATTATTATATTAAGAAATAAATACCTTAAAAATAAAATATAACTCATAATATGCAGATGCCATCTAAATTTGAAGAGTTTGATGACTTGAGGTACTTCATACCCATTTTTTTCAAGTCCGTGCCAGCAACTTTGGTATAAATAGTGAACTGGTCCTTAAAAACCCCTTTCTAATATTTTTTTCTAATATTTATTAAAACGGACAAGTGAAGAATAGGGGATCGGACTACTTTTTTTGTTTTATAAATCCAAACTTCTTAGTTTCTGCTATCGAACACTAAAAGAATTTTTACTCTATCTTTATTGACCGAGTTATAAAGGTTTGAAATTCAAGATTAGACAGAGAGACACATACCCATTTGTGACGTCATTTGTTAGTAACGCCATATAATCTCCATACAAAAAATCGTTTTTGAAAGAGAACTGCTACAGTGATTTTTTTAAATTGAAACTTTAAAAAATCACTGTAAATTCGTTTTTCATTACTCATACTCTGAAAGTAGTTCGGAAGTTGCCTGAGGAGCGGATTGAAAGTAATACTTTTCAGCCCGGAGGGAGAATCACTTTCAACTGACAGCTGTCGTTCATTCATTCATTTTCATTCATTCTGGCAAATTATTAAAAAAAAAACTGGTTCTAATTTAACATTTCTATTAGGCGGAAATAGGCGGAAAGGCAACAATCCGACTATCATTTGTTTCTCGAGTTGTAGGGTTTTGTTTACAATGAGTTCATCTGATTGGTCACTCATTTTTTCTTTAGCTAATTCGTCTTTTTATTTTTACTTTCCTTGTATTCGTAATGAAAAGCACAGTGTTTACCTCTGGTTAAAGACTTATTTAGTGCCTCGAACTATTGGGGCCCTCGCTACGCTCAGGCCCCAAACCCCGTCTCGGCGCTAAATAAGTTACTTTCACCCCTCGTATAACAATGTACTATTTCAAGCGATTCTGTTTTTTTCTTCGCGAATCGTCTGCTACTAATCTATATTTTAAAAATAATTCATAAAATATGGTGATCATTCCGATCCCTTATTATCGCTGAGTATCCAAAACACGTCTCCGTGAATAGAATCACACTAATATTATAAATTATGAAAATATACTTGGACGTTTGGATGTTTGGACGTTTGGACGTTTAGACGTTTGTTCCGCCTTCACGCAGGTACTCAACGGATTTGGACAAAATTTGGAATGGAGATAGTTTGTAACTTCGATTAACACATAGGATACTTTTTACGAGAAAAAGTCTAATTCCCACGGGAAAATCTTTTACAACGTGAGCGTAAACGCAGGCGGACCGTTAGTGAAACCATAACTTTTTCAATTTCTTATGAAGTCTGTTAAAAAAAGGAGATAAACCTCCTTTGAAAATACTTTCTTGGTGATCAGCCCAACATCCGCAGCTAACGGGCAGAGAATTCGGCTCTCGATCCGGTGGTTCCGAGTTCAAATCCCGCTAAAAACACTGCCTAGACGCATTACTCTAAAATAAAATACTTTAAAGAACATTACAGTACTTTTAATCAATGATCTTCAGTACAAGAAGTGTAACCATCCACGTGTGAACATTGAACGAGACGTGCGCATACTTAAATGTTATGTACGAAAACAAAGGTATTGGCGACGAGTTGGCAGTTGATAATGGCAGCTGAACCATTGCATCAGGCTGAAAAAAAAACCATAGGCCTAATCAAACTGTGGACAGTCTTACAAAATGGTTGTGTGCCTTTTATACAACGTGTTACGAAAAATACCAAAAAAAGAATATTTTTATCAAAGGCATTTAATTGAAATTTTCCCATCTCTAGTGATCAGCTGTGTCAAAGAATATTCGGACCAGATATGTAATTTTAGGTCAATGTGCCTATTTTTACCGCAATGGTTAAAAATGTTTACGTACTACTTGTACCATAACATTCACATTAGAATAATTAATTTCAAAATGAAAAAAACTACAAATAAATAAAAAAAGTTTTGTTAAACAATTGTTATGAAATAATAAATTAATGAAATAATGAACTAAATATTTCAAAATAATATTTATGTTTGTAAATACGTAAAAAAGATAATTAAGGCAAAACAGAAAATGTTTTCTAACATAAATTGATTTAAGTACATCTCTTTTAAAAATGTAGGCACAAATGGTGTACAAACACTTTTCCGTTCTAAGAATCGATAGTCTATATTTCAGGTGTCAATTGACACTAGAGATGGGAAAATTTTAATTAAATGCCTGTGATGAAGAATAATCTTTTTTTTGGTATTTTTTGTAACATGTTGTAGAGCTGTTCTTTTATAATATCACATCACACTAATACTCGTATTAAAAATGTGAATAGTACATTACTGCCGCGGCCGAAAAATTAGTTATTGCTGGACGAGGGCACGTTTATTGTGTACGAGTCCGAGACTTGTATTGTGTACGAGTTCAGCAAGAGTTATCGCGGCCGAGGCTTGTATAGTGCTTTTCTCTGAAATATTTATTTATTTATTTTATTTTATTCGGAATACCAACAGCATATTTTATATCAAAAGTAGGTAATATATACAAATAAGTTACAGCGTAGCCAATATAGTAGGGGCGTTAAGCTGCCAAGAATGGGCAAACCTTTAGAAAATATGACTCCGGCTTGAAACTTGGTACAGTTGCTCTTGCGTGCCTTCTGCTAATGATTTATTAAAAATGATTGTAAGGGGGATTGTCAGCTCCTTAGCACACTTAGAAACTAGATGTGGGTGAATATTATCCCAGACAGCTCCTTTATTCACATCCACAATTTTAAGATTCTTCTATACTATTTCTGGAGTGATAGTAATGCTTGATATGCTGACGGAAGAATCGCTATCACAGTCCGCATCAGTCACAGATAATGGTCCACTATCGGCAGGTTCAAAGGTACAGTGAAAATATGTATTAAACATATTCGCTATTAGCAATGGGTCAGACGCAGTTTCATTTTTATATATCATTTGCTGGGGAATTACATTAGTGGGAAATTTTGACTGAACATGACTCCAGAACATAACATTGTTATGTTGGACGCAAGGCAGGCTGTCAGCAGAGGTGCAAATGTAAAAAGGGAAGCTTAAAATGCACAGAGCTATGCCTCTGCAAAGGAAAATGCGAATAAATATGAAACAATTTTTTTTTTTTATATATTTCTAATTTAGAGTTTCATTGATTTCGAAAAAACTACAAATTTTATTTTTTCCCGCTGATAGCCTTTTCGACATTGAAATACCTACTTACTTATGAAGAGAAGCCAACCCAAATAAAAAAAATCTTTTGGCCACTTTATTCTCATGCATCTAATACGAATTTTTAGGAAAATTGTCTGTATTCTGTTGCAAAAGCTGGTAGCACAATTTCGCCTTACTACGCGGCGCAACGTTAAAGATTTTTTTTAGCATAATTTTGTAAGATAACCTATACAAAAGGTATATTTTTCTAAATCTACATAAAATATTCTATATTTACATATTTTTTTTAAATTAATTTATGTATAAGTTTTAAAGCTATAGCTGTTAAAATGTATTTTTTTAGGTTTAATTTTTTACATTTCCATATTTTTTTCGATAACCACTTGCACTAAATGAAATAAAAATACCAGAAATGAATTCCTCGTCCTTAATTTATACGAAAATGATACCAAACTTAACCTGATAGCTATATTCTAGCGTGTACAATTTTTTGAGTTTGTCCGATCGGAGCGTCCCTTTGTCATTTCCCCCCCCCCTCCGCCCCCAGAGGGGTTGTTCCCGTTGAGTACCGATCTCGATCGGCCTCTTTTGACCCCATGAGCAACTGTACCAAGTTTCAAGCCGGAATCATATTTTCTAAAGGTTTTTGAGCTTAACGCCCCTACTAATAATAGGTATTCGAGGAATAATATGCAAGGAAATTATAAAATACAAAAAAAATGTGCTACCCAAGGACGTTTAAACAGTAGCCGGACATATCGCCATTGATTAACATTTGAAGCACCCATGATAAGCCAGTTCAATCATAGATACACGCACACACACACACTCGCACTATAATAAGCCGATCGCTCCGCCATTACGCTATTTGCCGGCGCCGTAACATCACGTGTTTTATAATTACGGAAATAAAGTGAAATATGCCTTCTTGTGTTGTGCAATGGTGTAAGAATAATACAACCAGACAAAAAAAATATAGAAATAACCTTGCTAGAATATTTGAGTATTTTGAAATAAAAATGTATTTATCGCTTGGAACTCGAAACCTCAACTTCAACAGGCCAGAGATCAGTTGGTGTTGTCATAAAATTGTAGGGAAATTTACCCCAAAATGAGTAATTTGATTTTGCAGTTACAAAATAAGTCTTGTCAAATACATAGCGGAATAGTTATTTGTTGGGTAAGAGAGGAATGTTGATTTTTCCTCAGAGAACTGTGGAATTATTGAATCCATATTGAACTATTGAATCCAGAGCATGTAAAGGAGTCTATAATAGAAGCACGAGGGATTCTAAGGTTCGACGTAAGAATAATATTCCTCTCAAACCCAACACAATATTTTTCACCTGTACCGGCAAGGAAATCATTAACTATTTACTTACCTACGTAAATATTACTCAAAAATGTAAAAGAGTTCTCTTATTTTCGATATAATTCTATAATTTAAGACTTAATTATTGTTTATTATCATAATACTCTTTAATTTTTTGTTAATTAGATAAAAATAAACCAAGACAATAAACAAACTTTTTGGTTGTTTTTTAGGGTGCGTTCCAAAATTGTATTTAAAATAATGAAATTCTATAAAAAAATGGCACACGTCAATTATTTTTGGCGTGGATATACGAAAACATTTTTTTCTGTGTAAGATTATGTTCGAATTTCAAACGAATAAGCGATTTTCGGCCCTGTTTACGGGCATTAAAAGTCAACTTTCCGAGGTGGAGAGAGGTGAAAAAGTATTTGACAATCCGATTTCATCATAATATTTCCAAATTAGAAGATATTTCAAGGACTTTTGATAGTAAAAAGCAATTGTATAAAAAATTAACGCAACATAAAGGATTTTGATTTTTGATAATTTTATTTCATATTCCTTTTTTATTATTTTCTAAACACTTTCATTTCCCTTATAACCCGTATAGGTAAAAACCTAATAAATACACACTCAGTTGGGAAAGTTTGGTAAACATGGCAACTCTCCATTCTCTCACACTTCTGTCGCCGCCGCCATTGTGATGCTTCAAAATTAAATGTTATTCAATGGCAATCTGACATCTGTCCGGCTACTGTTTAAACGTCCTTGGTGTTACCCTGGATTTAGATATCTACTTGTATCCAAGGACGTTTAAGCTACTGTTTAAACGTCCTTGGTGCTACCCTGGATTTAGATATCTACTTGTATCCAAGGACGTTTAAGCTACTGTTTAAACGTCCTTGGTGCTACCCTGGATTTAGATATCTACTTGTATCCAAGGACGTTTAAGCTACTGTTTAAACGTCCTTGGTGCTACCCTGGATTTAGATATCTACTTGTATCCTAGGACGTTTAAGCTACTGTTTAAACGTCCTTGGTGCTACCCTGGATTTAGATATCTACTTGTATCCTAGGACGTTTAAGCTACTGTTTAAACGTCCTTGGTGCTACCCTGGATTTAGATATCTACTTGTATCCAAGGACGTTTAAGCTACTGTTTAAACGTCCTTGGTGCTACCCTGGATTTAGATATCTACTTGTATCCAAGGACGTTTAAGCTACTGTTTAAACGTCCTTGGTGCTACCCTGGATTTAGATATCTACTTGTATCCAAGGACGTTTAAGCTACTGTTTAAACGTCCTTGGTGCTACCCTGGATTTAGATATCTACTTGTATCCTAGGACGTTTAAGCTACTGTTTAAACGTCCTTGGTGCTACCCTGGATTTAGATATCTACTTGTATCCAAGGACGTTTAAGCTACTGTTTAAACGTCCTTGGTGCTACCCTGGATTTAGATATCTACTTGTATCCAAGGACGTTTAAGCTACTGTTTAAACGTCCTTGGTGCTACCCTGGATTTAGATATCTACTTGTATCCAAGGACGTTTAAGCTACTGTTTAAACGTCCTTGGTGCTACCCTGGATTTAGATATCTACTTGTATCCTAGGACGTTTAAGCTACTGTTTAAACGTCCTTGGTGCTACCCTGGATTTAGATATCTACTTGTATCCAAGGACGTTTAAGCTACTGTTTAAACGTCCTTGCTTGTACTTGTATCGTACTAAACTTATAAATTCTAATCTTTATCAATTTAACCTCTACTTCGAATTCTTGAACCATTCATTGTTATAATATTTCTGTAATTCAATGATTAGTTAACTCCATCATGAAAAATAAGTAACAAAATAGTACGATCAAAATAAAGGACGAAAATTACAAACCGTCATATTGCGTGATTTTCTTTTTTTGTTCTGTGCCAGTGTCATAAGCGCATACAGCCAACTCAAATCACTACGATTCGTGTACGACTCATAGAAAATTTGAAATTTGAACTATCCGTGTTTTCGCAATATCCCTAGGGGTTCTCGAGAAAATTCGAATTATCAACGACATCCATATAGGATAGAATAAGTGAACCATGATGGGAAGCACCCTATGTACTGAAGATAGCAAATTTTACTCACAAACTTAACGAATTTAAAAAACCTGCATTCACAGATAGAAAAGTCACAGAAAAGTAGCCTTACTTGACCCGGAAGTCATAGCAAATTCTCTTGGACTAATTAACTCAAAATATTTTCAACGTAACCTCTAAAATAAAAGGTAAGATTTTACCTTGTCGTTAATAGTGTTGTTTATCATGTCAGCGTAGTTTGAAACCAATGTGAAGACGCTGGTGGTAACCGCGGCAGGATCTGTCAAGGAGGCACAAGATGACGGTCCCATTGAGGTTACTCCCACCTGGAAGAAATGACATGAATCAGCTCTTAGATTTTTACTACTCCCTGTGATAGGAGGTCATAGCTTTTTCTTCATCGTGTGAGTTATAATGTTAATAAATTGTAAAAAAAAATCCGGCCAAGCACGTGTCGAGCCACGCAAAGTGTAGGGTTCCGTAGTTGTCCATTACTACTATATAGGTACCTGTTTAAGACAGTTAACATTCATAATTTTTTTTTTCTATGATATTCGTATTTGTAGTACCAAATTTGTTACTTGTACAAGTACATTTTATAAGTTGGTCTATTATTCGATAACCTGTAAAGCCTACTTGATGTTGATAATTTTCCTTTCATCGTATACATTACTACCGTGAATTTTTCACATTTCCAAATACAATGGTTTTGCTGGTAGGGAGGAGGACACTTAAAGGTCTATCCACACATCTCAGTGCCGTGTCAGGGACGGGGCCGGAACGTGGCAAATGTCATAGAAAATTTATGTACCGATATTTTTTTAGACTTGTGACGATGACGATTTTCTATGACATTTGCCACGTTCCGGCCCCGTCCTTGACACGGCACTGAGCTGTGTGGACCTTTACTCTAACAAAAATAAGCACTGCAAATCGAAATTTTTCTGAAACGAACACTAGCATCGAAAAATGGTTTTTTAATCGTAATGAAACCGGCACATTCTTGCGAAAAAAATCAAAGGCTGTTTTTGAAGTCGACCAACCCGTACTAGGCCAGCGTGGTAATTCAGGGTAGGCTCCAGCCCCTCGGTGGGGATGTACCTATATGAGTTGTTGATGGCAGGCTTACCAATGTGCCGTCTTGTACGACTGGCCCACCAGAATCTCCAGAGCAGACTCCTCTGGACTGCTCTCCGAGCCTGGCCTCGCCGCAAGCGCAGTGCTGCCACGTGGTCCGAAAGCAAGGGTTCACATGAAGTGTAACTAGAAGCAACTCTGGTGACCCTGGAGTATCTTTGATGCCAAATCCTAGTACCTGGGAGTCAAAGGATATACGTGCTTTAAAAATATTTTTAGTTTCTTGTATAACAACTTTGAATTGTGTAAAATTTTGCTATAGATTCACAGGTCAGTGTATTTCCTGATCATCATCATCTCAACTAAAAGGATATCTCTAGGGATCTCTATAATAACCGATCCTGTCCTACCTGCTTCACCAGAGAAACACGTCTATTTGATAGAGAGTGTAAAATACATATTTTAATACATACAGAAATCTGCCCATTTATATATCTATAATTCCATCAGGTTTTCTTTAATGTATAAAATAGGTTCGAGTTTCACTTGATGGCAAACGATGACGCGGTCGCAGGTAGAACACGTCTACTCAGAAGATACCTATTCTGTCTTGACTTGAATACACCTAGACGATTTATACGATTCCGGAAAAACAGAAGTAAGGAGAGCATTCCTCTCTTCAGCTGTACGCACTAAGAAAAACAACGCTTTGTGCGAACCTTAGATCACTAAGTTGCGAACTAAGGGAAATTCAGATGGGGGTGGTTACCCCGATTTATCTTCATAGACCTATTAAGTATGTATAAGTATCATAACTAACTCACATCCACATCTGACAAGGGGATTTTCTCAGAACGGAACACTTCAAGATCGTTACTCTTTCGAGTTGCAGGGAAAGCTAAGAGCATGTTCTCACTTGATTCCACCAAGCCAATGTCATGGAACAATTGAACTATATCTGGACCATAACCCTCATCCGTACTCACGTAGCTGAACCTGATAAATAAATAGAGCCATGTTGTGAATGAAGTGATTCAGTTTTCTATTTTTATTTTATACTAGCGCTCCGCCCGCGGCTACGCTCGCGCTGTGGAAGATTTTTCCGTGGGAATAAGAATTTTTCCCGTAAAAAGGATTCAATGTGTTATTCCAGGTTACAAACTTTCTCCATTCCATAGGAGAATGGGCACTTTTGTATGGCCTCCGTCCCCAGTGATGAATCATGATGTATCAAGATGCGATATACGTCATTTTAAAGATCATAGCAATATCTTTATTTTATTGTATGACACCAACAACGAAACTCGTGCAGGGAAGGAACCATGATTTTTTTTTTTTTTTTATAATATTATTTTTAGTTTTTACAGCTTTTTATTGTATTTGGTATATTAAATGTTATAGTGTGGTGCAGCTACCATCGTCGTCGCTCTCCTTTTGTGCCGCCCGCACATACATACTACCAGACTCACACATAAACAACTTTGGTGCGCAAAAATAGATACTGGGACAGGCTGTAGCCGGTAATTACCACGTGCACACAATGTTAGAGGCGTTATCGCATCGGGGTGAAGGACGTCAGGGGGTGGGTGAACCCGAGTGAGAAAGCAGTGATAGTAGGTGAGAAAGATAAGGACAAAGAACATATAATTTTATGGTTCTGACTGGTCTTCACTTCATGGTTTGGATTTTAATGATTGATAGTAGTCCGATTGGTATTGGCCTACGATACGCACGTCGCATGCATCTTTTGCTCCTTCATCGGGTCGACACTGTATATTTTGACCTCGGCACGCTAAATGGACTTGATTTTTCTCCTTATACTCGTACATTGACTGTTAGTTGAAATAGACCTGATTGCAAGTGTATTGGATACGTTGTGTTAAAATGGAACGTGTAAACCATCATTATGTTACATGTAGTCATTAGTAATTAGTCATTACGGGCTGGTTTCCGCAACTCGACGTCTAATGCGCCTATTTTGCGTGTGGGTGGGAATGCGGTGTCATTCGAGCCAATCCAACTCTTCCAGGAAACCCAGTAAGCCCTTTACATTACCGGTTATCCCTGGAAGGTCCCTCGTTTACATGTAACCGTTCCCTAGCGCGAGTGCAAGAACGCCATCGGCTCACAAGATAAATCTTAGATTAGATGCAAGACCTGCATTTGTAGAATATGTAATGGACCATTTACAAATACAACTTCTTTTCTTCTTCCTTGCTCCATCCTACTTTAGGTGGGGTCGGCTCTCCTAATCATTCTGCGCCACGCCATTCTGTCGAGGGTTAGATACATTATCCCTATAAATAAGTTTCGTCATGCTGGTCCACCATGTTGACGGCGAGCGCCCTCTGCCTCTCTTTTTCTCCGGCAGGTTCAGAGCTCTCTTCACAACGTACTCTTCATTCCTACGCATCACGTGGCCGTACCACCTCAGACGGTTTTCTGTGAGCTTTTCGGATGTAGGGGCTACCTTGAAGCTGCTACGGATGTACTCAATTCTGACTTTATCCAGCCGATCATCCATCTAAGCATCTTCATTTCCGCTGTGTGTGTTTTTGCACGTTGGATTCTTTGACAGGCTAACACTCAGATCCATAAAACAGCGCCGGTCTTACCGCCATCTTATAAACCTTACCCTTTGTACGAACAGGCATGTGAGCATCACACAGCACTCCCGTCAGTGAGCGCCATTTTTGCCAAACCCACGTTAACTCTATACGTTACATCTTTCTCTATGTTACCGGCCTCTGTAATAACTGAGCCCAGGTACTTGAAATGTGACACTTTTGGTACCGGTTTCGCTAAATCTGCATTGCAAATATTCAGTTTTGGATCGACTGACTTTGAGCCCAGATTCTTCTAGAGCAATGACCCAAAGATGTAACGCATCTTGCAGTTCATTTGCTGTGTCGGCTATGAGCACTATATCGTCCGCGTACAGAAGATTCATCGGGAGTGGGGCTTGGATTCCTTTGGTGATAAGATCAATTACCAGATTAAATAGTAGCGGACTAAGTGCTGAACCTTGGTGAACCCTTACTCCCACTTCAAACGCCTATTTGCAAATACAACAAACTACTATTTTATTTTACGAAGTAATTCGAGCAATTGCATTGATTATTTGAAGTTTTTAAAGAAGTTGCGATTAACCAGCTTGTCTGGTCCTTTCTTCTCTATGGAATGTTATCTACTGCTTTAATAGTATAAAATACTTTGGTTAATAGCAACCTTGACAGCCACGGGTTCGACCCCAAGTATTAAGCAGTAGATAACATTCCATACAAAAGAAAGGACCAGATAAGCTGGTTAATTGCAACTTCTTCAAAAACTTCAAATAACCAATGTAATCGCTCGATTTACTTCGTAAAATAAAATAGTAGCTTGTTGTATTTGTAAATGATCCATTACATATTCTGAAAATGTAGGTATAGCATCTAAGATTTCACTTGTGAGCCGATGGCGTTCTTGCACTCGCTAGTGCGAACGGTTACATGTAACACAATGATGGTTTACACGTTCCATTTTAACACAACGTATCCAATACACTTGCAATCAGGTCCATTTCAACTAGCAGTCAATGTATGAGTATAAGGAGAAAAATCAAGTCCATTTATTGTGCCAAGGTCAAAATATACAGTGTCAACCGATGAAGGAGCAAAAGATGCATGCGACGTACGTATCGTAAGCGTATACCAAATGGACTATCAATCATTAAAATCCAAACCATGAAGTGAAGACCAGTCAGAACCATAAAATTATATGTTCTTTGTCCTTATCTTTCTCACCTACTATCACTGCTTTCTCACTCGGGTTCACCCACCCCCTGACGTCCTTCACCCCGATGCGATAACGCCTCTAACATTGTGTGCACGTGGTAATTACCGGCTACAGCCTGTCGCAGTACCTATTTTTGCCCACGAAAGTTGTTTATGTGTGAGTCTGGTAGTATGTATGTGTGCGGGCGGCACAAAAGGAGAGCGACGACGATGGTAGCTGCACCACACTATACATTTAATATACCAAATACATAAAATAGCTGTATAAACTAAAAATAATATTACTAAAAAAATAAAAATAATCATGGTTCCTTTCCTGCATGAGTTTCGTTGTTGGTGTCATACAATAAAATAAAGGTATTGCTATGATCTTCAAAATGACGTATATCACATCTTGATACACCACTGGGGACAAACCGCCCATTTCCTTTCATCCAAATCCATTGAGTACTTAAAAAAGCGTGAAGACGGAACATTGTGGATGTTCCAAACATCTAAACATCCAAATATATAATCAACGGCACGTTACAGTCCACTGCTGGACTATGAGCCTCCTCCACTTAAGTGGAGAGTTTTGCCATAATCTCCACGCTTGGCAGGCGGGTTGGAGATCGCACACTAAAAGTTAATGTATCAGAGAGCGCTGCTGCCAGTTCCCTGTTCAATGTGTAGGCCCTAAGTCGCCTCTTACGACACCCACGGGAAGAGTAGGGGTTTTATTTTATTATTTTATTTGGAACAGTAAACAACAGTGTACAAAGTATTTCTTATAAAAGTAATGTAAATATGGAGTATTACATCTATACACCGCCAACAACACTATCCAAAGGTTAAAAAAAGAAGTAGTTCAGAAACAGAGTTGAACTCACAATAAACAAATTAATTAATTAACTAATACAAATTCAATTTACTACTGAAGCTCTTTAATGACTAAACTCCTAAATCTGTTACAGGATGTAGAAAATATATCAATATGCATAAACTTGTCGTTATACGTAGAAATTAAACGGTGCATAGGAGAGCGTGATCCAGCATGTGTTCTAGAGGGAGTTGTAACAAACAGTTTATGAGGGTTGCAAGTACGTTGAAGACGCAGAGGCGCACGATAAGCAAGATAACTCGTCAAGCTTGAACAGTCAAGTGCATTGTTACACACTTTATGAAACAGCGTCGCATCAAGCAAAACTCGACGTGACTCAAGAGATTTAAAAGAATACATATTCCTAAGTTTGTTAAAAGAAAGCTTTCTACGAAAGCACTTGTAATGTAAGGAGCGATAAAATTTAAGTTGAACCGTTTCAATTTTGTCAATATATTTGTTGTATAAAGGGTTCCAAACTTGCGACGCGTATTCAAGATGCGGACGTACCAGAGAATTAAAGAGATGGATAAAAGTAGAAGGACGTTTAAAGTCATGACAGGTTCTTATTACGAAACCAAAAACACGGAAGGCATTGTTTATAATTTTCTCAATATGGACATCAAAATGAAGCTGATGATCTATAAGTACACCTAGGTCACGTACAACAGAAACAGAGGATAATGTTGAATTACAAAGTTCGTAAGGACAATCGATAACATTGAGTTTTTTAGTAAATGTAATTTTATGGCATTTAGGAAGGCTAAGATGAAGTTTATTTCTAGAGCAGTACAGAGATAACCTGTCTAAATCACTTTGAAAGTTAAGAGTATCAGATACAGATCGTATGCCCAGGTATACTTTCAGATCATCAGCGTTGGGGTTGGTGACAAATGTATTCTACTCTGCCGTCACACAATTTTCACATTTATAATATTAGTGTGATTGATGCTACACATTGTGCCATCCTAATAGCCACATTCTTGGATACAACACTTAACTCGGTTTGTCATCCATTCGCCAAGAAGAAGAAACTACCTATTAGCTCAGCATTCCAACATTCCAAGGCTGAGCCTACCCCGAGTTTGGCCGATCAGATCTCATTATATGTATATTATCATCATCAGGTCTTACTAATTGTATTGCATTTTCATTTAAGGCATTCAAATATAAGACTGCAGCTATGTAGAGCATGACCCAGCGAGGCTACTCAGAAAGATTCTCATGTCATTCTCCTCTCTTGTTTTTGGCCATGCACTACCACAGTTTTCTTTCCAAGTGTCCTCTTCCCAAAGGTTGTCTGGAAGAGATCGCTACAAGCGATAAGGCCGCCTTTGCTCACTCAATCTATGTTTGTTATCTGTTGTTTTTATGTTCCTCTTTTTTTACTTACTTTACTTAAAAGATTCTGAAACATTTCTGCTGAAAATCCTTCCTTTTTATCAATAAGTTGTTTCGGAGTTTACTTGTCGCTCTAGATTATGTTATAATTGTACTTTATAAGTTATAATTACTATTACAAGTGGCTCTGTGAGCTGTAGACCTCGCGAGTTTGTATATCTTTTCATATTTATTTTTATTTTTTCTCCACAAACACCCCCGACCCCTTGATTTTTTATTTTTAAATTTTTTTTTTTTAATTCTTTTTTTAATTTTTTTTTTTATTTTTTTTTAATTTAATTCAATTTAATTTTATTTTATTTTATTTAATCTTATTTTATTTTATTGGTTAAGAAATGTGACCTGTAAGCTGGCCACCCCAATAGCTCCGTCGTTTTTTAAAATTTCCAAAAAACTGGCTCGATAAAAAAATTCGATTAATTTATCGAACCTGCTCACAAAATTTCACGAGAATCGGTTGAGAAACGCGACCTGTAGAGTGAAACAAACAAACAAACAAATCCACAAACAGATGGACATACAAAAGCAAATTTGGCCAAGCTGAAGCAGAGACGCTTCGCTCGCTCGGTCAATTACTAGATTTCACACACAACCTCTTCTCACATGTGCAGGTTACCTTACGGCGTTTTCCTTCAAGACTAAACACACATATGAAATTAGACGGTGATAAGGTTCAAATCAGCAGCATCTCCTGGACAGGAGGCAGCGGCAATAGCCATTACACCTTCGACTTCAAAAACGAAAATGTGTAGTACACTATAAAAAAAAACACTTACTTGGGATGTCTATAAATTCGGGCAATTGTAACAAAATCTCCCTCTCTTGGTATCCTGTCATTGTAAAATATATATCGAAGATACGGCTGAATGCAGTGCCCTGCTGTAACCACGAACCGGAGCGTGATGATGGACCCTGAACATTTGGGTTTCTTATTCTTTTGCGTCAGAAGACAGCTTTGAGGGTAGTCGCTCAATGATGCTGATGCGCCACCAAATATCCTCCGTGTGTCCATGTAGGATTCTGGTCTCACATCGCGGAAGAAATTGTAGGTAGTTCCATTGACACACAGGAAATTAAACGTTGTGAAGATGAGTATCACGTGTGTTGAGAATAGCGATAAATTCATAGTCATTCATAATTTTATTTAAAAAAACATCTTAATTCTATTCCATGAAATATAAATATTGTAATTGACATTGGGTTGACAAATTAAAAACACACAGACATCAGAGAGATTGCAAGTGAAAGAGATTATATACTTAAGAAATTAGTGCTTGCTTAGTATAGTAGCGAGACGACTGCCACTGCCAACTGCCGACTGCACATGCAGAGACTGTCGGCAGTCGGCCGAGGCGGCGGCAGCGTGGCTGTTTAGTATGTATATCGTATAATGATATAGAGAGCGTCGGTGGTCTAGTGGTTAGGGCCGCTGTCTCCCGTCCGGGAGACGCGGGTTTGAACCCCATCACGTACCAATGTGTTTTCGAATTTTGAATTCATATGTACGTTTATTCGACGCTCTTACGGTAAAGGAAAACATCGTGATGAAACCTGCACACTCCTAAGAAATTCAATGGTTGTGATTGGGCCAGCAGCGTGGTCGACTATAAGGCCTAATCAGGGTAGGCTCGAACGCCTCGGTACGATATAATATATGAGCTGTTGATGATGATGATGATATAACGAGCGCCGCCGCCGCTACAGCTGCACGTGCAGTCGGTGGCGTTTGTACGTGAAGTCGGCAGTCAGAGGCGACTGCATGTCAGATTGATAAAGACGGCAAAGGTGGAAAAAATGGCGCTTCTTTTGACGTATGACGGTTGTGTAAAAAAGCTGTCACGCTGCGGTATCGCATTTGTCGCCATCTTCGAAATGGACGCTGCAACTGCACCTGCAGTGACTGCCGACTGCACGTGTAGCGACTGCCGGCAGTCGGCAGTTGCGGCTGTCCTCCAACTTGTACCTTATGGTATGGTATGGTATGGTATGGTATGGTATGGTATAACGGGCTGGTTTCCGCAAACCGACGTCTGATGCACCTATTTTGCGTGTGGGTGGGGTAGCTCACTACTCGAGCCACCCGATCTCCTCGAGGAACTGCAGCATACTACCGATGTTACCCAGCACCTCGGAGATCGTCCCCGGCGAACCGAGATACCTTGCCCGGTACATTGACACGCCCCGACACTCCAACAGCACGTGGGCGGCCGTCTCTTCCTTCTCCACGCATCCTCTGCATAAAGGGCTGTCCGTGACACCTATATTAAACAGATGCCTGTTAAAAGAACCGTGACCAGTTATGACGCTGGCCGCGATTCGTAGTTGCGGCTTCTTGAGTTGAAGCAGCGTACGTGTTACCCGATGATTGACCGTCGGGAGAGCTTCTTTTGCCTGCCGACAGTCTCCGCACTTGGTCCAGTGGGTTTTATGTTGTTCAGTAGTGCGGTCCCTGAGCATGGAGCGATACTGACCTGCTGGGATAGGCACAATAGGTTCAGGACCAATAACATCCTGGTCCGAGCCCTTCCTGGCTAGCTCGTCCGCCCCATCATTACCTCTGGATCCACTGTGACCTTTAATCCACTGTAAGGTTAGGTGGTTATGCTTGCATACCTCAGTCAGTCGACGATGGCAATTGTGGATTAGCCCCGACGTAAAGACGTTGCTATTCAGGGCTTGCAGAACTGCCATGCTGTCCGAGAGGATTCGAATGGGATATTCTATTACCTCCCTTGACAGAATAGCTGTAGCCGCCAGAACGATCGCCATACATTCAGCTTGGAAGACTGTGTTGAACCGTCCCAGCGGCAATGAAGTTCTTATATTTAGGTCTTCTGAGAAGACCCCAGAGCCCGTACCTGTCCCCATCTTGGAGCCGTCTATGAAGACTCTGAGTTCTCTCACGTTGAGGCCCTCGTACGAGTTGTCTTCGTGTAGCTGTATTTTATACTTTTTGTCAAATACAAACTGCTTGGGTGTCCTGTCACACATCGCCTCCAGCATGGGAATATCCTCGAAGGCCGCTGCGAGAATGCTTGTGTGGGGAACCGTGTTTTGCCGCCAAAGTTTCAGAGACCTGAGTCGAACCGCCGACGTTGCAGCCTCCTGTTTTATGAACAGGTGTAAAGGCGGTAGTCCTAACATGGCCTCTAAGGCTGCAGTGGGGGTCGTTCTCATGCAGCCGGTGATCGCATTGCATGCAAGTCGCTGAAACTTCTGAAGTTTGTTAATGGCTGTGGTGAGTTTGCATCTGGTCCACCAGACTACTGCACCATAGCAGATCATGCTCTGCCTGATTACCATTTTGTAGAGCCACAGAATGATCTTCGGCGATAGACCCCACCGCTTACCTATCATCCTACGGTACTGCCAAAAGACAACGCTAGCCCTGTTTATCTTCTTATCAATGTGGTTACTCCAACTCAACTTGCTGTCAAGAGTTACCCCTAGATACTTTACCTCAGGGGAGAGTTGGAGTTGTGTGCCGAACAACTTAGGCAGTCGATAGTTACCCAGTGCTCGCTTTAGGGTGAACATCACCAGTTCCGTTTTGGAGGGGTTCGCGGAAAGGTCATACTCAGTGCACCATCTCTCCACGATGCGAAGAGCCGCCTGAGTGAGGTCACAAACCAGACCCGCCGAGTTGCCTCTTATTAGTATGGTAAGGTCATCAGCGTAACCTATGGTGTAGAAATGGTTCGCATTCAGCTTTACTATGAGGTCGTTGATTACAAGGTTCCACAGAAGGGGAGAAAGAACCCCTCCCTGTGGGCAGCCTCTGGCAACGACTGCTGCTGAATCCTCCTCGCCGAATCTTACCGTTCGTTTGCTTAGCATGTTTTTAATCCAGTCGATGATTATGGTGTTGGCGCCGTGTCTTGCCAGCGCGTCACCAATGCTGGAGAAGTTTGTTCTGTCGAAAGCTCCCTCTATGTCAATGAAGGTGCCTAGACAGATGCTCTTATCCCTGATGGCTTCTTCTATGCGACAGACCACCAGGTGCAGCGCCGACTCTGTGGATTTACCTGCAGTGTAGGCGTGTTGGTTAGCATGCATGGACATGTGTATGAGCGTATGGTCCCGTAGCTCCCTCTCGCATAACCGCTCCAGCGTCTTAAGCAGGAACCTTAAGGGGGGCTTAATTCCGAGGCTTTGGGTTATAATATTAATAAATAATATTATTGGGAAATAATATTATTTATAGATGTCGTCGTTAGTTCCAGCTGTGGTTTTAGAAACAAGGAAAATCCCCTAACAACTTAGGCGTAGGAGCAGGCGGATAGCTAATTTCTATTAATCACACTATAAATTATAAATGTGAAAATATATTTGGATGTTTAGATGTATGGATGTTTATTCCGCCTTCTCGCTTAAAGTACTCAACGGATTTGAATGAAATTTGGAATGAAGATAGTTTACAACCTAGATTAACACTTATGTACGGGAAAAAGTCTTATTACCACGGGAAAATCTTACACAACGCGAGCGTAGCTGCGGGCGAACCGTTAGTAAAATATAATTAAACTGATTTTCCTAATTCAGTTAGGGTAGGCTCAGTGGGAACGAATATGACTTGTTGATGATGATGATGATGATAATAAAGCTCCTTCAGTAACCATGCTTTGTATATAACAATGTATCTATACACTGACTTGAGAGCAAATGTTTGTTACAACATTTTATTCACTGTGTCCAAGTCACTTTCTGTCTAATATAAAATGCAGAAACAGTGACTAAAACAAAGAGATGACCTAATGAGCTACTCTGTACAGTAGACGACAGGGCGACTTACACAACATTATAATCGGCGTTTTTCTGACATAGATATTTTCGGTAGTTTGCAATATTTACCGACAGATGGAGCTGTAATGCACTCTGAGCATTAAAAAGTACAAAGCATTGTCAAATTTTGTCGACCTTCCACCACAGAATTAATATAGTACCTTTCACAGAGCTTGGTGGCATAATTGGTAATGCGCCCGTTTCTGGCTCGGATAGCCAAGGAGAGGAAATTATTAGATATTTTCAGTCTGTTTTGACTTTTTGAGCAACTTCTAATTCTTTTTTAGTTTTGTTCAAGAATGGAAATCCTAGATCTATTTATTAGAACTAATATCTCAGAATATAAGCCTTCGACTGTATATTCTTCTAATAAAAAAAAAGAAGTTCAACAACACCAAACTATTTTGCAACCTGTGCACGGTCCTGTCGTTCACGCCACAGCCAGTACACGGAAAAGTGAACGTAGAGGTTTCCCCGAGCTTTGGAAAGCAAGTTGAGAGATTCAAGATGCAATCTCTGGCTATTTGGTAGGCTGGTTACTATACTACTAAACTACCATTATTCCACAAGTTATACTGTCATGGTATTAACTATCATACTTTTGTTAGGGGAGCTGTGAGCACGGGCCGTGAGTCGCGTATCTTCGGTCGCGAAAATTAGGTTATTATAAAATGACAAGTCATTTTGCGTCGTCGTCGTGTGGCACAAACTGCACTTTTGTATGAAACCGTATGCAACAGAATTTACGCAACCTAAAACTGATTGGCCTCACCCTAAAATTGATCGAGGTGGATGGCGTGTTCTCGTCTCGGAGGCCAAGATCCACTTTGGGCACTGAGTCAGCGGAGTAAGTAAGTAACCCTAAAATAATAACAAAATAAAAGTCTCTTCTTTCGAAATCTTTTAAAAAGAAGATTTATTCCATGATCTTCAGGCCGAGAAGTAAAATCATCCATATGATAATATTGAACGATAAAATCGTTTGTATACGAGTAGCAGACGATGGTGCTGAGTAGGCGATTAGTGATGGCAGCTCAGTCATTCCATTGGCCTGTAATAATAAAGAAAAATAATTTCACACGGTCACGCTCTAATCCTTAATTTAAGTTCGTCCGTCCTTTTTAACTTTTAAAAATTAAAAAGGGTCATATTTTAAAAAATAGCTGGATTTCAAAATTAGAATTAGAGCATGTCTGTGTGAATCAGCCACATAGAGAAAAAAATAATAGTAAGCCATATGTGCAATGGGTGCATCCAAATTAAGTTTTTGATACTAAGCGTCTTCGTTACTTCCAATGTCCTGATGTCCGGCGGATGTCGGGCTGTTCTCCTCTACAGGTCGCATTTCTCAACAGATTTTTATGAAACTTTGTGACCAGGTTCGATAATAATACATGTTTTTGGCGAATAAGATTTTCGATATTTTTTAAATTGGCCGAGCAATGGGGGTTGATAACCTAAACAAGGCATATGTCAGCCATAACGAAAACAAAAAAAAAGATTTAGGATTAGCACTTTTATCTTCTTCTTCGCACTAGGATTAGCATGAATAGCTCTTAGCGTGACTAGCTCTGTCGCCCAGCAGCCGCCACAAGCTGCTGCACCACACGAAGAGTGTTGCAGGAGATTAGTATGTGGCAATATCCAGGGCACAGTCCGAAGAAAAGGTATTAAGAGTTAATAATTTCTTCCCATATAATAATAATTTCTTCTTTATACACTAGCTTCATTTTAAAATTAACATGGATAGATTCTAACATGGATAAGCTTTAGGAGTTTACTGTCGGAGATCAGGACATGAAGTGTCAAGAATTTAGCAGAAAAGACAACATCGAAACGTAAGAAATCTAAATTTGAAAATGAATTTAAAATGAAAGATAAAACTGCCAGCAAGAAAGGTTGCCAGTCATAAAACAGGAAAGAGGACGAATACCTTGTTACAGCTCTAATTTTAATTTCCGAAAACAAAAGCAACTTGAATGACCGGTGTGAAAAGGCAGCAATAACAAGAGAGCCGCAATCTTTACAACACTAGTTTTATTCGTATTCAATCAATCAATCAATCAGCCTATTGCAGTCCACTGCTGGACGTAACCTCCCCAAGGGCACGCCAAAGCGCACGATCACCCGCTTTCTTCATCATGCTACACTTTATTCGTATTCGATTTCACAAAATATTTTTTTTACCTCATGATTAACAGTGTTGTTTATGATGTCAGCGTAGTTTGAGACCATTGTGAAGACGCTAATGTAAATCATCTCCGGATCATTGTTGTTGGTGCATCCAGGAGGTCCGAGTGAGATCACTCCCACCTGTAATCAAATTATATCGGTGTGATCGGTGGCAGACTGCATGATTTCAATGTTTTTGAGCCATCAGAGCCTTTGACTGGCTGAAATCTCAGAGGAACAAAACACGATCGCTTACGCGCGTCAGAGATCTTTGGGCTTAAATAACAACTATTACTTGAGGTGCAGCCGAAAGCACAGAGTCAATCATACAAATCGGACAATTAGGTAATTCAGTCTTTCAAGAAGAAGTGTCGCCTTTTAGATTCTTCTTCTTTTCGTGTCGTTTCACGAAGCTACAAGTTACAAATTACAAGTAGGTACAATTCGACGAACATTGCGTGTACGATTAGATAAAACGATAAGGGCTTACAGCTTAGGCGATGCATATCAAATTGGCTACGCAATGTATATCAAATTGTAACTTGTTGCTTCGTGAAACGGGGCCCAGTACTCTGTCACGGAGACGGCATTCTCCTTACTTGATTTAGATCCATGAACCCTCTAAATATCAAGAGCCGTACGATATATTCGGCATTTTGCAAGACTTTATTGCAAGAATGAGGCCAATGATATGTAGTAGAAGAATCATACATGAGTCATAATTACAGTCTACTCCGCAGTAGTAGAATATAATAGAGTTTTGGTCTTGGTGTCAAAAGAGACACCTGACTCTAGTAAGTTATATAGTGGCACAAAAGCACATTAATGTATTTTTATCTTACCTCACCTGTGGCAATAAAAGATTTTGATCTTGATTTTGAAAGAATATTTGAATTGTATTTTCGCCATGGTCAATTTCTGGGCTGGACTGGTTTAGCCCCCAAGAGAGGAAGAGGACGAGATGGTGGTCTTACCAATATGCCGTCGTGTACGACTGGCCCGCCAGAATCCCCAACGCAGACACCTCTGGCTTCTAATTCCCTGTCCACGGCGCATGCGCAATACTGCCACGTGGGTTTGGGGCATTGGAACACATGGAGCTGTACTGATAGCAACTCTCCTAGGTGTTGTCTGTTGCCAAATCCCAGCACCTGTCAGGTCAGTTTTTGTAAAGTCTCAGAAGGGTAATTTTTTACCCGTACTGCACGTGCTTGGGCAACAAAATTACTGAATCGACACGGCTAAAAGATTCATCTGAAAAATAATCTTCACCTCGGGATTCAATAAAATATTATTTGTATTCCAAAAAGAAGAAAACATTCTTATTGCTACAGACCTTAGGTCAGAAGGCAAGATTAGAAAGGAGGAGAAAGTACCTATACATAAAATTTCTATTGGTGGAGATTTGAAGTTAGCACCTGTTGTGGTGGGTATCTGTGAATACCTTACATTAAAATAATAAAGTCAGTTGCTAACCAGACTTGGCGGTGTTCATTACCATGTAGTAATATAAATGAACACCGCCAAGTCTGGTTAGCAACTGACTTTATTATTTTAATATAAGGTATTCACAGATACCCACCACAACAGCACCTTACACTTCTACTTCTGTTATTCTACTTATATATCTGATTATTTGTCTGTTTATCTTCCTAATATAAACAAGTAAATAAAATAAAATGGACAGAAAAATATTTGTTCGAGCAAGCGCGAAACGTCTCTGCTTCAGCTTGGGCAAAAATGCTTTCATATTTCCGGCTTTCTCCGGCTTCTACAGGTTGCGACTCTCAACCGATTCTCGTAAAGTTATGTTAGCAGGTTCGATCATTTTATATTTATTTTTTGTCGATTTAGTTTTTTGGAAACTTTCATAATGGCGGAGATATGGTTTTGGAAAAATGAAAAAAATTTAATAAGAAAAAATATTTAATCTTTTTTGTTACCTCTTCAAAGAGTCGGAGGTGAGAAAGGGTGAAAAAAAAAAACGCATAATAAGAAGATAAACTCGCCCCGCGAAGTTACAGCTCACAGAGCCACTAGTTAAGAATGGTCCAATCTGGATCAATTACTCACCTTTACCTCAGTGTGTAATAACTTGTCCAAATCCAACCCTTGAAAGTTTGTGTTTAGACTTCGTGTAAAATCTATATGCATATTGTCTCCTGATTCCACCAAGCCAATGTCATGGTACAATTTAACAATATCGCTACCTTCCTTCTTGGTCACCTTCGTGTAGTCGAACCTGGATAAATAGTCCTGTAGTGAATAAAGTGATAATGTCTTTAATCATAAAGAAAAGTACAAAAAATACGAATCCTGTGGAGTTTCTTCTGGCCGTTCTTCTCCACAGAGGGCGTACACTGGTAGTGAACGTGCCACCCATGATAGCTTTGACGTCGAAAAATGATTTGTAAAAATCTTAATGCGAATAAAATATTTTTGAAATGATTTGATTTTGATTTGATTTGAATCATTCGTCACAACAACGGTGCAAGGAAAAGGGACACCATAATTTACTCAGATGATGGTATGTGTGACCATGACCTTATCTTCTTAGTGGATAACCATAAAGATCGCTGGCATCAGTCAGTGCTGTACCACAGAATATATAGGTAGGTGCACTCGTTATAGTAGTACCTCTGTACCACTATAGCCATCGTCTAAAATTTAGACACTAAATGATTGATTTCGAGTATGTGCAGCTTTGTCGGGTCAATGCTGATTTGAAATATGTGTCTGGGCCTCTTTGCTACGGTCTTCGCAGATGTATGCGTTCATCGATTGTGTACATCTTAACCTGGAGTATTCCGGTAAAAGGATCCTTATCCTGTCGGACAGCCAGGCTGCTTTAAAAGCACTGGGTGTCTAACGAAATTTCCTCCAAATTAACCTTGGAATGCATCAACGCCCTGAATTACCTTGGCACCAGGAACCCGGTTTATCTGGGCTGGGTGCCGGGGCATTCAGGGATTGGGGGGAATGAAGCAGCGGATGAGTTGGCAAGGGAAGGCTCCAGTTCCCGACCTATTGGACCGGAGCCCATTCTTGGAGTGCCTAAGTTCGGTTCCAGACGCCAACTCCTAGCTTGGGAAAGACACCAGGCTAATGAGCTGTGGCACGGATCAGCTGGTTTTACACACTCTAAGCAACTGATCCCGGGATTCTTGCCCAAATTTACTGCCGAGGTACTCAAATTAAACCGGCAAAATGTTAGGATATTAATCCAAGCCCTAACGGGCCATTGTAAGCTTAATAAGCATCTGAACAGGATGGGTCTATCTGAGAACCCTTACTGTAGATTCTGCGCAGATGACGAGGAGACTCCACTCCACATCACATGCGAGTGCGATGCCCTTGTCAATAAGAGAAGCCGGGTACTGGGAGGACCCAAAATTGCCATCCAGGAAGCCCAGGCTTTAAGCCCCTTATCGACCGTCAGCTTCTTCAAAACTGTTGGTCTAGAGGAGGCTATTTAACATCGAAGTGCTGACTACAATAGATCCATCTCGGGTCGCAGTGGTCATTGGGACATAATTTGCCCGATCCCTTCTACCTAAATCATAAATCATGTGTAAATATTAAACGACTGCTCAAAAGAGGAAATGAAACGTAATGTGTTCAGAGTTCATGCATGTGAGTTTCTTTATTCCACCATTGCTTCTGAATGCCTCAACCAATTTGAATGTATGCGGTATCGTTACATCAGCCCGAGTTATACTGGCTATATTTTTTTTGATGGTGCAGTCGTGATTTTAATTTTTAAATGATCATTTACACGCGATCAGTACTGACTTGTCGGCCAACTGAACTAAGTGACTATCTCAATAACAACCAGCCTTCCTTATGCCGAAGTTGTGGGACACCCTGACCCAGAAGAAAAGACCATTAAAAGCCTTGAGTACTTACCCTGGATGATGATATAATCGGGAAATTTTCGCTGAGTCTCCTTGTTTTGGTACTCTGTGGTTGTAAAATATGTAACGCAGATTGGGTTTAATACAGTGAGCTGCTGTAACCACGAATCGAGGAGTGATGATGGTTCCAGTACATCTGGCTACCTTACGATCGTTTGTTAGAAGACAACATTGGGGGAAGTCGCTGATCAAGGCTACTGAACCACCGAATATTCTTCTTGGGCCGCTGTAGGAGGCCGGTTTCACATCTCTGAAGAAATTGAAGGTACTTGTATTTTTTTGTATTGTAGCTTCATTGACCCGAAGAACGTAGAATAATGTTGTGAATAGTATTGTTCCTTGAGTTGTTAGTTGAGGTACATTCATAGTAACTCATTTTATTTATTTGTACATCGGTTTTTAAGAAAAATGTTGTAGTTGACATAGAGTTGATAGAATTTTATCAATAGCGTCAATAGGCTCGTTGAAAATCTGAGGTGAAAACAAAGAGGATAATAATATACGGGGAAAATGAACGAGATTACTTAAGAAAACAAAATTTTTTTTATAGCTGCCTCCTTCGGTAACTTCAGCAAGCTGGCAAAATGTCACCGAAAATGGGTAGACCTGGGTAGACAGACGGTTGTTAAAAAAAAAAAACTAAGTCTATGGTTGCTACTCATAGGAACAGAAGACGATTGCGAAGCGACGCGCGTCGGAAATCTTTGGGTTGCTATGAGAAGCTATGCGAAGATAAAAAAGGCAAGATTTTTTTTGAGAGCAGAAACAAAAGACGACGATCGCTTAGCGCGAGGCGACGCGCGGTAGAAATCTTTGATTCCATTCACTGTATGTAACTCAGAGGAAGTATGTAACCAAAGCGTGAGCTGAACTACACAGTCGAAGACAAGGCAACCTACACAACACAAGTACCATACATAAAGCCCGTCATAGACGGTGTTATCTAGGTATATTATTATATTAACTGGCGGTTCGCCCGCTACTACTCTGGCATTGTGTAAGATTATCCCACGGGAATAAAACATTTTCCCGTAAAAAGTATCCTATCCTATCCAAGTTAGAAACTATCTCCGTTCCAAATTTCATCCAAATCCGTTGAGTACTTTAAGCGTGAAGGCGGAACAAACATCCAAATGTATTTTAAATTTGTAAATTTTGTAATATATATATAAAAAAAATATGTGGAGACAATATCTTCACACACGGCCATCTGATCCCAAACTAAGCAGAGCTTGTACTATGGGTACCAGACAGCTGATATACATTACATAAATAGATAAATACATACATAATATAGATAAACAACAACCAGAAACAAGGCAAACACAAGTGTTTATCACACGAATGTTTTCCCTGGGCGGGATTCGAACCCGCGACCTTGTGCATCGGAGGCAGATACACTACAACCTGGGCTACGGAGCCGTCGAATATAGGCATAATATAATATATAATATTAGTGTGATGTGATAGTTCGGGGCAGCCAGATATCTTATCACTTCTCACTTTTTAATATGTCAAGGGCAAATACTTTAATGATCACCCATTCCGTTTGACCCTTGTCTACTAAAGGTCTAATTGCGCCGGCTCCAGATTTTGTGAGGTCGTTGTCGGTCGACCTTGTGTGGGTTACAATGGAGGAAGGAATAATAATAAATAATAAAATAAAATTCTTCATTTCGTAAAAGGTTTCATAATCATCAAATGACTGGAGTCTCCTTTTAAGCATTGCAATGCCTGTGGTAGGAGACTGCGCTCTTCCCATTCAAGATAGTTACTTAATAACATAACATTTTTTTTTTACTGATTTTACAAATTAAAACTAAAACTAACATTTTAACAATACGAATGCGCCGAGCTATTAATTTTCTGACTAAAATATGCTTCTAAATGAGTAGCTGACGCTGTTGCCCACTGTATCCTCTAACAAGGACCTTGTTTCTTTTTTTTATATTTTATTTACAGGTTTCTTTTCAGTGTCAAGACAAAGGTGCAATTATGAGAAACTTTCTGTTTCAGTTTTATTTTCAGGGTCTTTTTTTAGCAGAATTGGAAATTTTCTTTTTTTTTTTGTATTTGAAAGACTTATTTCGAATTCATAACGAACACATCCGTGGCAGTCTCGGAGTCCGTGACGTAGCGGAAAAGCTTCAGGAAAGTCGTCTCCGATGGTATGGCCATATAAGCCGCAGGCCGTCAGACTACGTAGGAAAAAGATGCCTCGACCTCACTGTCCAGTGCCCTAGATCACGTGGTAGGCCTAAAAAGCGCTGGCTGGACGTCGTGAAAGCGGATATGGAAGAGAACAATCTCACGCCTAAGGATGCCGAAGACCGGGCAAAGTGGAGAAGATTAAGTAGGAAAGCGGACCACAGCACTAGGCCGGGGAAACGCTAGGACGAAGAAGATTTGAGAAGACTTACTTGTGCGCGAACCATATAATAACTAAAAAAATATCAAAATTTGACTTATTCACGCTCTTACCCCTGAAAGAATGGGCAGAGTTTAATCCGGTCGCATCTAGGGGAGCATAAACTAGAATCACGTGGATCAGGCCTTAGTCGACACGTTGCTGGCCCGGTGCGGGTTGATCGACTTCACACAGAATAGAATAGAATAGAAGCTTTATTTGCACTAAATGTGGTTTTTTTACAAAGTTGTTACATTTTGATAGTATCACACTACACACTTAACCAGTAAATTGCTTGGTATGCAAAAATTAATCAAGTAAATTTTATTTATAAAAATTAGGATTTTAAACAATGTTCGCATGCATGTCATTTATGAATAATTTATTAATGTCAATATTAACCTAATCTTTATGCGTTACTTATGTTCTAAATATTCGTCAACGCTATAAAAAACATCGCTCCATTAAAAAAACTATAAAAAGCGTTTCTAAATTTAGTTGCAGGCAGATTCTTAACATGTCCTGGAACTTTATTAAAGATTTTCACAGCCATATTGTAGCAGTTTCTTTGAAAGCATGCCGTCGTGCCCTGTAGAGCCACTAACCTATCAGGATACCTTGTCGAGAAACACAAAACACATAACCTTTGGATTTCTTCGCGGGAATGTGCAGTTTCATCACGATGTTTTTCATCACCATCGTTGAATGAACGTACATATGAATTCGAAAATCGAAAACACATTCATACGTGGTGGGAATGGAACCCGCGCCTCCCGGACGGAAGATAGCGGCTCTAGCCTCAGGAACCTTATTCATCTTTGGAATGGTAGTTATTACTTTCATCATAATATTAAGCAATATTATGTCTAAAGCAGGAATGCTAATCTTGGCTGAGGAAATTACATTTATGTAGGTATTCCTGTAGGCTCGCTCTTGTTATAATTAATTTCAATCAAGCATTAATCAATATTGTGCGTCGGTAGCGTAGCTCGCAGACTGTTTCGCCGTTTCATGTTTGCCTTAGGATTCGAACTCGCGACCCTGAGCTTCATAAGTGTTCTACCAACTAGGCTACGGAGCCAACGAAATTGTAACCATGTTTGTTCCGCTTTCACGCCTAATCTACTGAACGAGTTTGGATGTATGGAATGGAGATGATTTATAACCTGGGTTAACCTGGTTATTTGTTTATGTTTATATAAGTAGGTGTATGTATATATTATAAGTATGTTTTTATAGGTAGGTATAGGTTAGGTATTCTATATACCGTGAAATTTACATCGTTTTGTTCCCGCCGTGTAGTGATAGTACCCGTCAAACTGAACAACTTTTCGCGAAAAAAAAAAATCCTGCGACAAAAAAATTTTTGGTCTCTCCATACAAAGTGAGACTTCCGACCGACCCATTTTGTATGGAGAGACCAAACATTTTTTTGCCACAGATTTTTTTTTTCGTAAAAAGTTGTTCAGTTTGACGGGTACTATCACTGCATGCACGGCGGGATCAAAACGATTTTCATGCTGTATATTTATATTTAATTATTATATATTGTTTTGTAAATTGTTTTGCTATAATTTAAGTAGTTTTATATAAAGTTATTGTGCACGTCTTATTTGCATATCTTTCTATATCTTGTCTCTTCCGTTAGGTCTGCTGGAAGATGTTTCTTTATAAATAAGTAGTTCCTGTTGTGTCGTCTTTCTTCATGTTTTATGTTTTGTAATTTAATTGTGTACAATAAATCGTAAATAAATAAAGAAACACATAAGAAGGATACTATTTACGGGAAAGTCTGATTAAAAGAAAAAAATCATCATTAAAACATCAACGGCCCTTTACAGTTCACTGCTGGAAAAATCATAAATAATAAATTATGTTTTTTTAATTGATTAAATTAAATAGAAAAAATCTTACACAACACGGGCGTAACCTCGGGCGGACAGTTAGTAGTACCTTATGGTATTATTATTAATTTATTTATATATAATTTGGTTACTATTAACGTAACCAATTGTTCAATAGAATTTGACGATCTTGTCAGCAAATAGTATAGCTGAAATTATATGGATGGAAATGGAGACAGTCTAATAAATATAATGAATTTGAGTCTTACAAATATTTTGATTTAAAACTAGGTTATCGTTTCAAACTGAAATTACTATCAGCGCACAACAAACAAACAAAAAACGAAAGTTGGATTCGTTACCTAATCAGGGTTAATGTTTAAACTAACGAAATAATAAAAAAAAAGAAAATTTATAAAAAAATATATGTAAGTATTAATAAAAAAAAAAACTATTTTTATTCTTTTTTAGGGTGATCTATTTTTTCAAAAAGTATATGTATTTTTGTATTTTTAAAGTTGTCTCTTGTACCAAATATATATTACTTTTTGTTAGAAAGGCAATACTAGTACCATTGAAATCCAGAACGTGTTGAGATTAATCCCCGCCATCCCACCAGTTGATTGGCGTCGGTTAGCCGCTCTTGGCTTTCGATCCCACCATTAATTATTTGCCAAGGAACTTCCGCTCGGACTGTGCAGCGGATCTGTCGCTCCAACTATCAGAGTTAAATTAAATTCTACTGATAAGTTGGCCTACATCTGTGTGGCTTTCTATTTTTCTAGTAAGTGAACATATTCTATCTATTTGATTTAAAACTTTTGCAGTCATAGGTAAAGTACGTTACGTCAATAATACGAAACTGACTTGAAAACGTCAAGATATACACACCGGGGATGCAGCGCTGCCGGTGAAATTAATTGACCGGGCGAGCGAAGCGTCTCTGTTTCAGCTTGGCCAAATTTGCTTTTGTATGTCCATCTGTTTGTTTGTTTGTTGGTTTGTTTCACTCTACAGGTCGCGTTTGTCAACCGATTCTCGTGAAATTTTGTGAGCAGGTTCGATAAATTAATCGAATTTTTTGTGAAACAGTTTTTGGAAATTTTAAAAATTGACGGAGTTATGGGGGTTGCCAGCTTACAAGGTCTACCGCTGAGGCTGTTTTCCTCTACAGGTCACATTTCTTAACCAATAAAATAAATAATATTAAATAAAATTAAGTTTAAAAATAAAAAATAAATATAAAATCAAGGGGTTGGGGATGTTTGTCGAGAAAAAATAAAAAATAAATTCTTTGCACAAACAGACAAAATACAAAATACATAAAACAAGGTGACAGCGAGGGGAAGCCTTTGCCCAGCAGTGGGACACACAAGAGGCTACTAAAAAAAAGAGCACGAAGAAGTGTACCAGTTAGTCAGCCTTATTGCTACATAGCAAGTTCTGATGACACGCCTGTTAGGGCAAGGCATCAAAAGAAAAAGGTTACCGTTACAAAAATTAAAACCACGGCAACATTGTAAGTGATTACAAATAATAATATACTTCATTATCTGTCTGTTTGGGTTTCAGGGCTAATAACGAACTACTAACGAATAACGAACTACTAACGAATAACGAACTGGTTTTTATAGAAGACAAGAAGAAATATAATTGACACCCAACGCAAATTTTTACCGAAAAACAAAAACACATTCCCATGGAAGAACCACTAAAAACGCGGGCGTAACCGCAAGCAGACCAGTAGTCTAAAACACATCAACATCAACGGCTCATATACGTCCCCACCGAGGGGCTCGAGCCTACCCTGAATTAGGGCGATTAGGCCTTAGTCGACCACGCTGGCCCAGTGCGGGTTGGTCGACTTCACACACAACCTTTGAAATTCTTCGCAGGAGTGTGCAGGTTTCATCACGATGTTTTCCTTCACCGTAAGAGCGTCGAATAAACGTACATTATGAATTCGAAATTCGAAAACATATTGGTACGTGGTGGGGATCGAACCCGCGTCTCCCAGACGGGAGGCAGCGGCCCTAGCCACTAGACCACCGACGTTCTTAATTTAAGACACAAGTAAAACTAAACGTACAGAATATTGCTTTAATTTTCATAAATTTAGTTCGAATTCAGTTCATAAAGTACCTTAATTTCCCTTGTAAAAGTTTATAGCTTAATTAAGAAAGACAGTTTGTCTTGCCGAGGCGACTTAGAATTTGAATACAACTGGGTCTTTGCGCTATCCTACTACTCAAGAGGATCCTTATTCTGACTCTCAACCTTTAAATGCGTGAGTTTTGCATTTTTAATCAATCAATCAGCCTATTGCAGTCCACTGCTGGATGTAGGCCTCCCCAAGGGTACGCCAAAGCGCACGATCACCCGCTTTCCTCATCCAGCCACCACCAGTGACCTTCCTCAGGTCATCAGTCCACCTGGCTGGGGGGCGTTCCACACTACGTTTCCCGAGACGCGGTCTCCATTCGAGAACCCGTCTGCTCCAACGCTCGTCGGTTCTGCGACAGACGTGGCCAGCCCATTGCCACTTCAGTTTGCTACACTTCTGGACAATATCAACTACCTTGGTCCTCTGCCGGATGATTTCGTTTAGGATTTTATCTCGTAGCGAAATACCAAGCATAGATCTTTCCATGGCTTGCTGAGGTGTAAGGGGACAGCTTTTTGACAGTTGTATTTTAATATATTATATTTTTTATAGTTTATCTAGAATAAGTCCGTAAAGAAGCGGATAATATGCAAGGCGGCTCAGGTGTCTTGCCTAGAGAATACTAATGGGTGTCTGGCTGGAAGCCTTCCACTTTAGCCGAGTTAATGGATTAAATTGCATTCACCCTAGTTTGTGTCGTGTATTTTTTTTAAATGGCCCTACAAATTGATATAGACAACTTTTATTTGACACTAAACACAATCAACATTATCATCAACGGCCCGTTACATTCCACTGAAGGACTATGAGCCTCCTCCACTTAAGTGGAGGGTTGAACAGGGAACGGGCAGCAGCGCTCTCTGATACAGTAACCTTTTAATCTGCGATCTCCAACCCGCCTGCCAAGCGTGGAGATTAGTGCAAAACCCTCCACTTAAGTGGAGGAGGCTCATAGTCCAGCAGTGGACTGTAACGGGCCGTTGATTTGATTTGATTGATTTATCGCATCTGAAACCATTAAATTTCATCGAAATTGTTGCAGCCGTGTCCAAGATTTGAAACGATATATAAATAATAATAATAATGAAAAAATACAAAAATACACACAAGAACACATGAACACACAAGAATTGATCGTTTAAAGTATTAGATAGATAGATTAGATGAAAAAGAACAATTTAATTACAGAAACCAGTGACAAAATGGCCTCGTGCCCGAATTTAGGCCCAATTTATATCTAATTTTGTGAATTACGGTTCCCCCTCTTTGATAAATGCTAATACATTAGTACGTACAGTCGAACAAGAGTCGGAGGTTCCAAGTAGGCAGGTCTGGAATTCTAATTTGGTTACGACCGTTTATTCTCCTGTGACTGTACTGTAAGGACAAACGCACACTCAAAATAGTAACACATTCTGTAATTAAATTGTGTTTTTACTTTAATATAACGCCTGTTATAATTTCAAATGTCGTAAGGGACAAACCCCTACTTTTCAGGAGAGCAAAAAGAAAAAAATGTGAGTAAAAACTGTCATAACTTTCTCATTTTCTATCCTACTGAGACGATTCCTAGAGAGAAATTTCTTTTAATTATTATATCTGTCTCATAGAAATAAGTAAACTTCGATAAACAGCATAGTTTCGAAGATAGTGTCCCTTACACACTAGAATTTTGTATCAAATGTCCCTTACGCCATACGCCTAGAGTCATCTTTTTGTCGTAACAAACAAAATAATCGATTTTATTTGATAATTCCAGTTGTAAAGGTATTTAAAAATACAGATTAATGATGTAAGTTGCAATATTGATCTAGGTTCCAATAGAACTCCGTATAAAAATGATCTGATCTGGATACTTAAAGCTATCTTTTGACTATTACTACCCATATAGACGATGTACCAGGGCTATAGGGAGGTCATGCTGTCTGTAGTTTGTTGTTTTATGATTATGCTGAGAGCAATGCACCTATATAGGTATGATTTTATTATAATTTAAGAGGGTTTGATAAAACTGTTTCAAAATAAATGGATTTTTTACTAGCTTTATTTAGGTTAAGCTAAACAGGGTTATCAAAATATTATTCTCATTCCTAGATGCTAGTCATCTAGTGCAACATAACATTATTACAATTCAATAGATTATATCAATATAAGTTTAGAAAATAACTATTTTAAGGAATTTTCAAAGAAATAAATTGTGGCATATATTTAAGAGCATTGCCACATTGTGGCAGCAAGGGCGGCTGCATGGCACGGGTGAATTTTATTCGCGCCACATGGCAATTTCAAGTATGGAAATATCGCTGCACGGTGGCACCTCACCGCTCAATAGGTCAGGGCCCTTACTAAACTTAATACTTACTGCACAAAATAACTAACATAATAGTTTTCTCGTAATTAACAATCATAGCTCTCTAATCATAGCTTAGAGAGCTTTAGAGATCAAATAAAAAAAACTAGTTCATTTTTTATCTAAAACTCAGTTCCTAAATTGTTAAAGCATCAAGACATAGTCTCTTCGTATATTGATCCTACACTTAAGGAGTAATAATGTTACTTATAGGCAATGTCTGGTCTACGTAGCTGCTACTTAGCTTTAACAGTTTAAGAGTAATAGAATGATATTATTATGCCTATCTACTCTACCTAATGGCAAACTAGATAATACGTTACAGGACATATTTTTTGAAATTCATCTTCATCTTCCTCGTCTCTCTCAGCTAATGTATTTGGAACTTCAGAATTGTATGGAAGGTTAGAATATTCTGCGAAACCGCTTTGGTTGGTATTGTCCCATTTGCACATAAACGTAGCAAATCATTATATTTTGCTACAGACATGGGTGGGCAGACTTTGTTCATAAAAAGGTTTCAATTGAACTTTATTCCCATACTGGTTATTAGTTAATTGATCCTCTTGAACCTCCTCTTCGGTTTTTCCTTTCCCCTTGCCTTTTCCTTTCCTTTTTCCCATCCCTTTGCCTTTATTTTCTGTTGGTTTTTCATGTAGTTCAAATTTGTGTATTTCAGCGTCTTCTTTCATCAATAATTAAACAAACATTTCATTCGGGTATTTCTTTTTAAACGTCACTATTCTTATTTTCTGTGATTTAATAGCTTTCTTAATTTTCAGGGAAATGGCATTCGCATTTAATTCTTCAAAGTTTAAAAAATCTGTATGATCAAGAACATGTACTTGGTAAGGTTTTGGCCACTTTCTAGCTATGTAAGTTAGGCCATTGCGATGGACTCCAGACAATCCGTTTCTTTACTTCGTAACGCTTCTTTGTAGCGTGAACCGAGACAACGGGCATGTAGGTATGGCCGGGAATCAAGAATTTAATTTGAATTACTTACAAATGTTTCGTTGTTTCCAGAAAATAAAACAACTTTCTTGCGGTTCTGACCAACGCATGAATCGCAGTATAATAACAGTTTTTTTTTAATTCTCCTGTTGTAAACATCTTGTTGAAGTTGTTTCGTCTGCACTTAGTCATTTTACTACTTAATCAGAACGAAACATTTGGAAGTAATTTAAATTAACTTCTTGATTCCCGGTCATATCTACATGCCCGTTGAGTCGGTTCACGCTACAATAGAAAACGAAGTAAAGAAACGGATTGTCTGGAGTCCATCGCAATGGCCTAACTTACATAGAAGAAGCTAGAAAATGGCCAAAACCTTACCAAGTACATGTTCTTGATCATACAGATTTTTTTAAACTTTGAAGAATTAACTGCGAATGCCATTTCTCTGAAAATTATGAAAGCTATTAAATCACAGAAAATAAGAATAGTGTCATTTAAAAAGAAATACCCGAATGAAATGATCGTTAAATACTTGATGAAATAAGACGCTGAAATACACAAATTTGAACTACATGAAAAACCAACAGAAAATAAAGGCAAAGGGAAGGGAAAAGGGAAAGGAAAAGGGAAGAGGGAAGGAAAAATCGAAGAGGATGTTCAAGAGGATCAATCAACTAATAACCAGGATGGGGATAAAGTTCAATTGAAACCTTTGTATGAACAAAGTCTGCCTATGTCTGTAGCATAATATAATGATTTGCTTCGTTTATGTGGCAATGGGACAATACCAAAGCAGTTTTACGCAGAATATTCTAACCTTCCATATAATTCTGAAGTTCCAGATACATTAGCTTAGACTTTGACGGTAGGTGGGGGAGTAAAGTGCTGGAGTGGAGACCACGGACTGGGCGCAAAAATGTGGGAAGGCAGCCCGCGAGATGGACTGATGATTTTACGCGAGTTGCAGGGAGAGACTGCATGCGGAAAGCACATGACCGCACAATGTGGAAAAATATGGAAGATACCTATACTCAGCATTGGGTAGACAAAGGTTGAAAAAGAAGAAGAAGAGAAAAAACTGAGACAGACGAGGAAGATTATGATGAATTATAAATAATATGTCTTGAAAAGTAGTATCTAGTTTGCTGTTATGTAGATTAGATAGGCATAATAATATCATTCTATTACTCATAAACTGTTAAAGCTAAGTAGTAGCTACGTAGACCAGATTACTCCGGATCAATATACGAAGAGACTATGTCTTGATGCTTTAACAAATTTAGTAACTGAGTTGTGTTTTAGATAAAAAAAGAAACAGTTGTATCAAACCCTCTTAAATTATAATAAAATCATACCTATATAGGTACATTGCTCTCAGCATAATCATAAAACAACAGACTACAGACAGATGACCTCCCTATAGCCCTGATACATCGTCTATATGGGTAGTAACAGTCAAAAGATAGCTTTAAGTATACAGATCAGATCATTTTTATACGGAATTCTATTGGAACCTAGTTCAATATTGCAACGTACATCATTAATTTATAGCTTTTTAATACCTTTACAACTGGAATTATGAAATAAAAACGATTATTTTGTTTGTTACGACAAAAATATGACTCTAGGCGTAGGGCGTAAGGGACATTTGATACAAAATTCTAGTGTGTAAGGGACACTATCTTCGAAACTATGCTGTTTATCGAAGTTTACTTGATTCTATCAGACAGATATAATAATTAAAAGAAATTTCTCAATAGGAATCGTCTCAATAGGATAGAAAATTTGAAATTTATGACAGTTTTTATTCACATTTTTTCTTTTAGTTATCCTAGAAAGTAGGGGTTTGTCTCTTACGATATTTCAAATTATAACAGGCGATATATACCTATTCTATTCTATTCTATTCTACCTATACAAATTTACGATCATCATTTTATGAGATTAATAACTTTTGTTTAGTCGTAACTCAAACATAAAATAATCGAAGCATTTTTGATTAAGGTTTTTTTGGGATGTAAGTATCGTTCGTTCTCCAATCAGTGATGTTGTTAAGAGATAAATATATTTTTACGAGACTTACCACGTAAGTTTTTTCATGTCTTTGGTAGAACTACTGTCTTATCGAAGCAATTTTATAAAATGTTGTTACTTACTACAATTTTTATTTTTATTTTTAAATTTATACTGTGAACAATCTTATTCAAATATTGTCGTATCGGACAAAAGTAAAAAAATCTGCTACTTACGACAATTTTTATTCAAAACTTTAAAATATACTTTAATGGAATTAATTGTGTAAAGGCATATGTTTTATGTTAGTGTGTTACAACGTATTAACTTTGTAGGAAAAAAGACATACGACGTATAAAAAACAAAGAGTCCTGAAACTTTACCTATACGACGTATACATTGACCAACTTTGACACTTACTACAAAGTGAAATCCCCTGTATCTCCTTTATAAAAAGGGATAGAATTATTTTAAATATACAGAAAGATGCGCAATTCTGAATCGAACGGTGTACATAATGTACTTACGACAAAATGTCCCTTACGACATTTGAAATTATAACAGGCGATAAAATCAATATTTTTACTGGTAAAATTGTAAAGTTTCCACAGCTCATATACGTCCCCATCGAGGGGCTCGAATCTACCCTGAATTAGGGCGATTAGGCCTTAGTCGACCACGCTGGCCCAGTGCGGGTTGGTCGACTTCACACATAACCTTTGTTTTTCTTCGCAGGAGTGTGCAGGTTTCATCGCCGTTTTCCTTCACCGTAAGAGCGTCGAGTAAACGTACATATGAATTTGAAATTCGAAAACACAATGGTTCGAGGTGGGGATCGAACCCGCGTTTCCCGGACGGGAGGCAGCGGCCCTAGCCACTAGACCACCGACGACCTATGAATGACTATAATATTGGACAAAAAAGAAACGCAAAATATGCGACGCATGTGGACATTGTGAACTCACCCAAAAAAAATGTTAAATGACGAAACCAAAAGATGTAACATCCAAAGTTAATAAACTACTCATTTCATTTCAAGTATTTTATCGTCGGTGCAAACTAACCTTAGGAAACCACTTCAATTCTTGAACATTTATCAACGAAATTCCAATTTATACGAAGAATCTTGAAGTTTTGAGGGACTACTTAGCGGGAATTAGGAAAGAATAAAAAAAAAAAAAAGGCGCGTTTTCTTTGATGAATATTTACTCAGTGATCAGCCCGACTGGTGTGTATATCATCATGATCAACAGCTCATAAACTTCCCCACCGAGGGGCTCGAGCCTACCCTGAATTAGAGCGATCAGGCCTTAGTCAACCACGCACACGCTGGCCCAGTGTCCAGTTCTAACTAAGTTTATCGGATGTATAATTTATTCACATTTCTCCAAGACATCGCATAAAGATTCCTTCTTAGACTAGTAAGTATTGTAACGGAACCAACCTGGGTCCGTTAACAATTTCACAAATAAATTCCAATTCATTATAACTACTAATCGATTACATCTCTTTCTCTAATACAAACGCTAAATAATCACTAACGATCATTACTCAATACTTCAATTAATACGACATTCAGTTATTTAATATTAAAACAAGTTAAAAATACAAGGCTCTGCTTACTTCTTTACAAAATAAGTTCACTTAAAGTAAACATGAATTTACAACACTAAAGAATCTAAAAACATAATAAAAATAATAAATAAAGCATTAAAATAATAAAACATCGAATACGGAACACTAAAATAATAAGGGATAAATTATTGTATTAAATTGTATGGAAAAGCTAACAATTTGGAAATTGAACCCTAAAAATACGTTGACCTTGACGCCGATACTCACGTTCAGGCACGCCCGAGCTTGAGTCCGAGTCTCACCCGGGAGGCTATAAATACCGATTGCGCGAAGTTCAATTAGTCAGTATTCTTTCGATTATCACTCAGTGCAGTTGCCTTGTCCGTCGCGGTAAAATATTTTCTTAGAGTTTTCTGTGGGGTTTTTTGTGTGGGATTATTAGATATTATTAGAAAGTTTACTTTCTTTTAGTATTTCTTAGTCCTTGGGGTAAATTTTAATTTAAATTCCTTTAAAGTTTTGTTATTTAAATGTTTTGTAAAGTTAAAGTATGTTTCGTAGAGTTTGTGGGCAAAGGGGTTTTTTTTTTAAAGCTTAAAGTTTTGATACGTAAAATTTGTGGGAAATTTCAAATAAGTTTGGGAAGTTGTAAAGTTATAAAAGTTTCAGTTTAAATTGTTTCTTGGTTTTTAGTACTCGTTAAAATTAAAATATTTTCAATGGGGTTTTTCTTTACGGCTTGGCATAAATCTGTATCTGATTTAAATCCAAGGTTTCCGAACTTGGTGGCTGTTTTTGGCAAATGGTCTGATTCTGTTCTAAACGTTCTCCGGAACAGTTAGAAAAAGAACGTAGTTTCGTCACATTGTAGAAGCCGGTATCTTGGAACGGACCGGTGGTCGCTTTTACTATCAGCGACTTCAGTTCCCGGATGATTTGCTTTTGTGTAACGAGGGCAAGGTTTCGTTGAAGAGGAACACACAAACTTGCTCTGTTGTACAGGATCATTTCTTCTGTCCCAATACATGTGCAGGGAACGGGTACCCTCTTTCTCGATCTTTGCGTATTAGCGCGTAGAAGGAGAGTACAATCACACGTGGCTTAGAACGTAGGCACTCACTGGGTCTCGCCACAACCCGTCTGGTTAGTTCGTTTCGATTAGACCTTCTTCTCCTGTGGAGTTGGAAGGTACCACCACACATCACACGATTAATTATAAATGTGAGGTCTTCCTCTAGCTGTTGAAATTTACGGAGAATAGGTAGGATAGTTCAATACCTAACGGATGATAGAATACTTACGCATTTGCTTCGAAAATCAACTTACGCATCAGACTTTCAATGTAATGTGAGATATTTAGGTAATATCTCTAGTTTTGCCTACCTTTATGTAAAACACTTAACTAGGAAGGTAAATTCAATAGGGAAACGGATGTCATAGAACTTACTTGGGATCACTTATATCAAGTCAAAATATATACTCTATCCGGTGAAAGAGAGCTTACCAAAACAGCTTTAGAAACTATTACTCTTCGTTGCTAAATAATATCAAATACCAGTAAGAAACAGCTAACCTCTATAAAACTCAGTATAACCTAAATAAACTTCACTGCTAAAAGATATAAATTGCAATAAATTGATCACCCAGTTAAACCTACTTTTCATTGTTAAATAACAAATAGTAAGAAACGCTTTACCTTATAAAATTTAAAACCTAAGTAATCATCATTAGATACTTACTGAAAGGTATAAAATGACAATAAATAAACCATCTAAGTTACATACTAAAACCTTCCTTTTTAATATTAATTAGAAAGAAATACTTTACTCTGTATAATCTAAAAATAATCATCAATGGAAAAAGTATTAAATTGCAATCAATAATTCACTTGGTTAAAGTATATTGAATCTTCCATAATCACTACTGCTAAATAATAAATAATTTACTTAGTTCAAATTCCAAAAAACTGACTAGGTAAACCTTTCAAAGATAAGATTATAATAACAGTTGATTCTCTCTAAGATTTAAACCCGTTCTAATAAAATAACCAAATAAATAAATAAATATCTTGAATGTACCAACCGGCCGTATATGGTCCACACGATAAGAAGAAGAATATTGTTAATTTTGATACAATGGGATGATTATTGTCAAGTACAATCACATAGCTCATATTGCATTATTATTTCCTACGGTAATAAAATTATTCAATTTCAATATTTACTTACTAGAACCAAACCATAGTTTGTTGATATTTGGATCTGTAGGAAAAGCAATAGCACTCCGGTGGTTTACTTCCATACCAGACGGATTGGACGTCCCACAATATTTCAGATTGATTCATCAACAGCTTACTTTGTATTTGTACTATATGAAAGGCAAATTGTACTAAATGCTAAGGCATCTAGAAACCATATAAGGTACTCTACTATAACTACAATCTGAGTTATTAGACTGGAAAGATAAGAATCATTCCTAGGATCATTTATCTTTTGTTGTAATCTAAAGTTGATAATTTGAATAACCTATTTTATAAAGGAATTAATTGTAGAGTCATTATTCAATATATGTTTATCTATTTTTATCAATAAGAATATAAAGAAATAAATCTTGTTTACTTTGTGATAACTAAAATTAATAAAGCCAATATGTCAAGTCACAGTTGTCTATTTTCAAGCATAAAACCTAGATGCTAATAATAATATAAAATAATAAATCTTATTTACTTTGTTGTTCTAATATTAATGAAATATTCCCAAAGGGTTTCCAAGAAGGAAATCTGGAATGACGTTGAATATACTATATAAAATTAATACAGTCACATTTGTTTTCAAACATAAAACTTCAATGTTAGTAGAAGATAATCATGGATTGTTCCTAAAGGATTTTCTGGAAGAAAATCTGGAATGATGCAGACTTAACCATAAATTTACATATTTAAAGTCTCACTTAATTGGTTTCAAGCATAAAATCTTTAATGCTAGTAAGAAGTATAAATAAATCTTAATTGTTTTGCTATCCTAATAATAATGGATTGTTCCTAAAGGATCTTCTGGAAGAAGATCTGGAACAGAGTAATTTTGGTTGGTTATACCCCATCCAGGATCATCAATCCGAGGAGCCAACCCTCTTGAGTCCTTGTTCCTAAAGGGTTTTCTGGAAGAAAGTCTGGAATGACGATGTCCTGAGTGGGTCGGGGATCTTCTACTAAAAAACTATTAATGTCCATTATGATTCTAATTCTATTTATTTACATAAATAGAATACCACATTTACAAGATTTTACAAGATTATTTTAAATGTTTATATTCTTATACCCTAACTATATCTATTTATTATGATTAATTTGCTAAACCATTCCTACATTTTCTAGCTAAATAAATAATTTCTTTATGATAAAAGGTTTTTGTACAAATAACAATAATGTAATATTATGATAAAAAGAAACTTACTGCACTATTAACATTAAAACTCTTCCAAGAAGCATGCTAGGTTATATACTTGTTTATGTTCGGTAGGTAATTCTTAGGGTCTATCTATAGTTCTCACTAAAAGTATCAGGGTTACTAATGAGCGGTTCACAATGTAGAGTTTTTACCACTAGAGGATTCACTTGGCCATAATAGTAAAGTTTTATGTAATAAAAAAAAAAAAATCTAACAGTGCGGTTGGAATTAGTGATAGGAAGGTTAAAAGCGTCTAGATTTAGATAGTAAAGTAAGGGGGGGGGTTACAGTATGCAACCAAAATGTGCTTAGCCTTGAACAACCACAGCATAAAAATAATAATCTCGAAACATTTTGAAATAATTTATAATGAATTTAGCCGGCCTATACGGGAGTAAATGAATGTAAAAAAATAAGTTTTGTAAGACTCAATCTTAGCTTTCAATCGATTGATAACGTCAAAACTAGTGTTGCCAAATACATTCTGACGAAAGTAATAAGAACTTCGATGCTAAAATTCCAACATTTATGTGATATCCATATTACAGACAACTCAAAACAGTCAATATTATAATAATATTTTTATGTTCATATTGAAGCCCAGAGGTCAAACATTTTGGTTTCTGTCCTTTGGTTGTCTGTACTGTCGTTGAAATGCCCGAGGAGTTTATTTATTGCAGCATAAATTTCAAAATGTCGCCGCTAAAGTGGACTTGTTTCCAAATTAAAATTCATAACTCGAAGAACGTTACTTTGTTATCAAATAACTTTGAAACTGTATATCAGCTGCTGCGCATTCTTATACAGGGTGAAAAAAGTGGTAGTTGGAGAGATAGTACCTCAATTATTAATTACCAGCTTTCCATCTGCGGCTACGCTCGCGTAATGTAAGATATTCCCGTAAAAAGTATCCGATGTATTAATCCAGGGTACAAAGCATCTCCATTCCAAATTTCATCACAATCCGTTAAGGTGCGAAAGCGGAAAAACATCCAAACATCTCATCCAATTATATAGTTTTTCACATTTATAATATTAGTGTGATGTGATTTACGGAAGTACAGGTTCACAATTGAATCCACATCACGTTCGTCTATACTTTGAAACAACTATATTTCTAAAAGTATTTTTTTTCGGTCTTGAAGTGTACGGACTGTATCAACAAGAATAAAAAAATACGAAAATGCTTATATTACCATAAAAATATTTCAAAGTATAGATGCGTGTGATATGGATTCACTTATGAATCCGACTGTACATGTACAATTGTTATCAATTTTATCAATCGAAATGTTAGAATTACAATGAATTTTCATTCAATAAATAACTCAGCTTGCTAAGTTGTAACGAATCCGAATAAATGCGTTTATTCCAATCCCATTTTCCCCGTATACGGGGTGTCTGACGTCCGTAAATAACGAAGCACAATTCCCCCAGAAGGGACACCCTGTATTAGCCCACTAATTTATTCACTACGTTCCAAGTCGATTCATCTTTTAGAAAAAAAAAAAAAACGGTGGTATGTTTGTCCAGGGTTCCGTAGTTTTTATTGTTTAGTGTAGTCAATTATTCCATTTTTCCACTGAATTCCGGCAGAGGTATTGTCCAGAAAATTAAATGTAGCAAGCTGAAGTGGCAATGGGCTGGCCACGTTTGTCGTAGAACCGATGAGCGTTGGAGCAGACGGGTTTTCAAAATACAGTTAATACAATTTTCAAGAAATAGTTCAAAATGCAGGTAAATATTGTATTACTATAAAGACCCTGCTCTTTTAACTAAGATTATCTCCTGTATTTTAAGGAGCAGTGCTCGACCGCGAAGTTTTAATTTTTATCTTACATTCCACTGCATATTTATAATGGTCGATAGAATTTTACAAACATGTTTTGAATGTGTGAGTCGCTCGAGGAAGGTCGCTGGCGGTGGCTGGATGAGGAAAGCGGGTGATCGTGTGCTTTGGCGTGCCCTTGGGGAGGCCTACGTCCAATAGTGGACTGCAATTAGACTGATTGATTGATTGAACCACCGAGTTAATGATTTTCGGACAATCAGGTGATTCAGCCTACAGTATCCAAACCAAACTATGGTACTTCCACAAGGCGATTGCTTGACAGTATCAGACAGTAGCTGAAGTGGACACAGTTAACATCTACTTAGCAATTTAAGTTAAAATTAAATTACTCATGAGTGTTTAGGCTAGACTGTAATACCAAATATAAACAAGTGGCTCTGTGAGCTGTACACCTCGCGAGTTTGTATATCTTTTCATATTTATTTTTATTTTTATAATAATTTTTAAACTTAATTTTTTTTTTTTTTTTTTTTTATATTATTGTTAGGTCAAAATTTTAAAATGTAGGCGTGGCCAGCAACGTCACGTTGTGAGTACGTCAGAGTGGTGTGAGGAGATCGTGGAGGGGTGAGCGAGAGGCCAAAGGAGTATCGGAGCCAGTGGCAGCTCTCCAGTGTTGCCATACAGTAGAGACTAAAAATCCGCACACCTCACAAAAAATCCGTACAAAGTCCGTACGTACATGGAAAAAGTTAAAATCTCCGAAAGAAATCAGTTTTTTTAGTAAAACTCGACATTATGCTTTCTCTGTATGTGGTAGTCGAAGTAATATCGGTAATTGGCGCGTGATTTTGGCGATACTGGTTCTCATAGAAAAAAATATGTTTGTCCTTTCCACTCTTGTTTAATATTCCGTGGTAATTCTGCTCGTTTATTCGCTTAGTGTGGCCAGCACCAAGTAAAAAAATAAAACTACTATGAAAATGAAATAATGTAAAATAAATAGTAAATTATTCTTTTTAATAAAAACGGATGAATGGTTATGCGTGTAGCTTACTAAATTGTTGAAATGTATCGATAGAAAGAAAATCCGTACACATATCCGTACGCAACTTTTATCCGTACAGAATGTTCAATTTCCGTACGTGTACGAACAAATCCGTACATATGGCAACACTGCAGCTCTCTTGGATTGCGGCGCCAGGGATAGACGGACGTTGTATTTCGCGTATTTTTGTTAACGGACTTTGTTCAAAGGTTCAAATATTTTCTTTGTGTGACTAGTTTGTATCTATAAGTGTAAAATTTGTGATTAAAAGTACTTATTTTGGTGAAAATTCCTTTATTTTTAATAAATCTCAACTTAATTCTAATTTTATTGTATGTTATCTTATTTTATTTTATTGGTTAAGAAATGTGACCTGTAGATGAAAACAGCCTCAGCGGTAGACCTTGTAAGCTGGCAACCGCCATAACTCCGTAAATTTTTTAAATTTCCAAACCGTGACTCGACAAAATTTCGATTAATTTATCGAACCTGCTCATAAAACTTTACGAGAATCGGTTGAGAAACACGACCTGTAGAGTGAAACAAACAGATGGACAGATGGACATACAAAAGCTTGGCCAAGCTGAAACAGAGACTTCACTCGCTCTGTCAAAAAAAGAATGAAAGTTGCCAGCCACTTTCCCACAGTCGCTCCATCTAACCGGGGTGGTGGGCGACCCACACTTCGTTTACCCAAACACGGTCTCTGTGTTGGATAAAATCCATCCGTAATCAGGTTATCCGACAGAGAATTAAGGTTTCCGACATGGTCACTCCAATGAGCAAGCTGAAAAGGCAGTGGCATTTGTCACAGAACCGACAATTAACCGTTGGAGAAAACGACTTCTGCAGAGAGCATGATTTATTTTTAAGGAACCCCAAACAGCAGGCCAGTTCTGTCAGCGATCTCGCCCTAATCGCATCCTGTCGATTCGGGTATATTTCCTTCAACTTACCTGTTATCGCTTAGTTTCGAACAGTTTGTAACAAACTCTAGTGTTACTGAGATGAGAGCGGTAACGGTAACTTTGTATTTTGTGAGCAGATAAAAGTAATCGCAAGTATGGTCTATTACGAGTTACACGCTCTATTACAAGTGAAGTCGGTTTTCGTCATTAAAACCCGCACGATGAAGAAGATTAGATCTAGACTAAACTATCTACAAGCCGCCGCAAAAGCTTAAAAGGAGGTTCTAATCGACAATTTTTAAGGAACCTGTTTAAAAGAAATAAAGATTCATTATTATTATTATCTAGGAGACTATAGGTGCGGGTTAAGGCATAGGACGTAACTTTAATTTAGTTTTTTGGCAGTTATGGTTTGACCAAGCCCTAACCCTAAGTAAATAGTGCCTGACTGCGTTTAGCGCACACGCAATTACTGGGGCGGGACTGAAAATCAGCGCTGTGGCCCTCCCCGGCCGCAGCACAAACTGAGACTAAGGCCCGGTTTCCACCAAAGCGGAGAGGAGAGGAGATGTGTTAAATAAAAAAAAATTAAAAAAAAAAAATTTGTTTATTTCTTTTAAACAGAATCTTCAGTAGTACAGGGGCCGGTGTCTCCATTTAAGCTGAAAAAGCCTGTGTTTGGAGGCACCGCTCTTCATTTGAACATCTTTACAAACAAGCACTGTTTAAATAATACAATACATATTGTCTAGATTTAATACTAAGACTTAAAGATTAATAACAACAAAATCAAAACATAGTTATATGAAGAAAGATAATAATATTTTAAACTTTTTAAACTCTCGCTTTAGTTACATAAAAATATGAAAAAATAAAAAATAAAATAAAATTAATTTAAAGCAGGTAGATATTTGAAATCAGAACAACACACACTTAACTCCATTATAAACGTAATTTAAGGTTCTACATTATTATAATAGGTTCTATATTATTAAAATAATATGTACATATATATACATATATATATATATATATATATTATTATATTATATTATATTGTCCCGCTAGATTATAATGTGAGTGATTGTGATGTGGATGTGTATAGGTGAATGTGATGTAGATATATAGGTGAATGTTT